>CAMTDV010000013.1:81117028-81659445 GCA_947069175.1 Scalesia atractyloides
AGAAGAGTTGGAGTCTAGAACTCAAGTTGTTGTATGTATGAGTTTAAAATGTTTATTTTGTTACATGTTAATCCAACCTTGATTTTCGCATTCATACGCGACTGAGCTCAAATAACTTGATAACATCTTGAATAATTAGCAATTGCATATAATGGTCCCAAATAATAACAAAGGACACAAGAGAAGGAGATCAAATACTCAATTGATTGAAACACTAAAGTTTAAAATCCAAATCCTCCAGCTATATAAAGAACTCGAATTACAAACTTGTTTGTAGCGAAAATACAAACAAGAGATCTCATACAACACACTCCTAGAAACAAAAAAAATCTATTAGATCATCGGGACTCACTCAATATACAACAGAAATTTCTCTCACACAAATCTTACATTGATGACGAAAAGTATTAACGATTGATGAGGGCTGCGCCTAGAGTCTGAAGATGTTAATCCCGATCATTACAAAGTCAAAGAGTCTTAGTGTAAATAGTTTAAACTATGTTTAGTGTGTATTTAATATGTATAAATGTATACAAGTGTAGGATGTATTGTGTTAAACTATTACATTTACGATGCTTCCATAGGTCGCGACCCTTCAAAGCTACGGTACATGCGTATAAATAGGGTTTTAAAGTCAGAAGTCTGTGATGAAAAGTAGATTCAAGTTTGACTTGGTTTATTCTTTGTATTTTATGTGATCGTCTAGAATGTGGTGTCGTCGTATATATTGTCATGAGATTAAATTATTGTATAGTTTATGTTATCTTTTCTCCAAAAAAATGGGGACGTAGTTTAATTGGAAGCAAGAAGCGTAATGAAGGGATGATGTAGAAGATTGTTTAATAGGGTTAGGGAGGTGGAAGAAGGATTAACGCTTGTTTAATCATAGTTAACTAAGATTGTTAACTTCAAAGACTTGTTAATGATAATTAGGTAATCTCTAGAAAGAAGCTGCTGGACTTTCCTAATTCCTCTTACGTGGCCACTAATAATCCATTCCATGCATTAATATTCTAATCAACCTATAATTAACAAGGCAAAACATGCACACTTATCTAATCTCTCTTTGCTATCCGAACACCAGGTTATCAAAGTAATTTTTTTTTATTATTTAAATAGTAATAATAATAATGTGATTAGGAGCAAGCTTAGGTAAGCAATGACATATGAAGAATGCTTCGGTTGATTTGTAATTTTGTAATTCTTCGGGAATGGAATGTAACTTGAGTTTTATTTGTCTCCTCTTTAATAAATAAGTGTTACAAAATTACACATTGTTGTTTTAAAAGAAGATACATATCACCTTTACAACTTCTTAATTGAAGACACACTAATCTAACCGGGTTGCTTAGATAATGCTCGACAGATTAACTAGGCTCGGATTCTCACAAGTTCGTCCAATTGATTGATAGTAAAACTAAATAACACGCTGAGTCTCATTACGAGAAGGGGAGGTTGGGGTTCTTCTCGTAACCACCATCCGGCGTGAGAATAATTACTGTTCTTAGGAGAACAAATTGTAAGTGAGAGTGGAGAAGGTAGAACGATTTCACCTTGATAGAGCATAGTATCTATAGCCGGAATGGTGGGAGATGATTCGGCAAGACGTCACTATCGGAATATTCCTTTGGTCCCGTCTTTGTTGAGGTTAGTGGTGGCAGAGGAGGGTGTGTATCCGCGACGTGTCATTGGCTAGATGTTGCTATCGGGATGTCCTTTTGGTCTCTCCTGCTAACAAAGATTTTGAGGAGTATGAATCCACGGACTGCGATTGGCCGGACGTCGTTATCAGTTGTACCCTTTGTCTCTCTTGTGATAACCGCTAGTGTAGATCGGTGGTATAGTGGTTCGCGGGACATCATTGGCCACACATCTCTTTCATAATGTCTTTTTTGTCTCCTCTATGTTGGTGCATTCGATGCTACAAATGGTCTCACGGATGACTTGTCTTTGCCACTTGTTAGGGGTGTGGGTCAAGAGTGGGCTTTTCCCGGCCCCGTAAGGGATCCGAGCACATATCTCTCCAGTAATCTCATATTCTCGTCTCAATAAGTTTAGTACTTGACATATCTTTTTGTCTCCTTACATTTGATAGTGTGTCACTAATAGCTTCTCCATAGCTGCTTCTTGGTAGTGAAGAAATTAAGTAAGGTATATCATGTCAAGAAAGGTATGGAACCAAAACCAAGTCGATGATACTTTTTCATATAATGTAGTGCTAGAAGTTATGAATAAGAATGAGATCATGAATCGGTATTTGTTGTTGAATGAAAACAAAGACGTGATTGGCCAAAATAGAAAGAAACAATTGAAGCGGAATTAAATTCTCTCGCAAACCATGAAGTTTTTGGACCCAAAGTTCATACACCTGAAGGTGTAAAGCATGTTGGATATAAACGGGTTTTTGTGCGAAAACGTAATAACAAAAAAGAGATTACACGCTACAAGGCACGAATAGTAGTATAAGGATTTTCGCAAAGACTTATTATTAATTATGAGGAGACGTATTCTCAAGTGGGGATGCAATGAGTTTTTGTTATCTTATTAGCCTGGTAACAATCTCCCTAAATGGTTCAGTAGATACCGATATTTACATAAAATTACCTGCATGATTTAATCTACCAGAATCATGTAATGTAAGTTTTTGAGAATATCTTTCAATTAAGTTAAGCAAATCATTATATGGGCTTAAACAATCTAGGTGTATATGGTACAATTGCCTTAGTGAATATTTATTGAAAGAAAGTTATAAAAATGATTCTGTTTTTACATGCATTTTTATAAAAAACATCAGAATTTCAATTTGTTATAATCTTAAGTTGATGACTTAACTATAATTGGAACTCCTAGGGAGCTTCATAAAACGATTGAATACTTGAAAAAGGAATTTAAAATAAAAGTCTTCATAAAAAACAAAATTTTACAAATTGAATATCTTAAAAACCGGATACTCGTGCATCAAATTAAAAATAGCATTAAATCCAATATGGATGAACTATTTTTGGGTTACTTCAGTTTATAATATAAAGTATGTTAGAATCTCGTGTATTACATGGATTGAAAAAATGTAATAATATATGTTTAATAAAAATGTATATATATATTTTTAAAACTTATATATCAAACGGGTTGAATAAACCCGTGTTTTAATATAGTGTAGTCTGTTAACACATACAACCGTCAAATAGTTTAAAAATAAATAAATTTTGACGTGACAACTATAATTTGTGTTAAATTAATTTTTAAAACATTACGCTTTTTACCGGGTAATGACTGTTTTTATGTAATTGATAAATGTTAGTTCAATCATCGTGTATTTAGTCCTTTAATGCTATTATAGCACAATTAAGTTAACTTAAATGGTAATTATAAATATATAAATACATATAAAAAAAGAAGTAAAACTTATATTTTTTTCAATAGCCCCTGTTAATATTATTTGACATATTGTATTTTTACGATTCAAATCATCCAACCATATTTAGAGAAAACTTAGAAGTCACTAAAAAGCTATTATCATTATTTATTTATTTTAATATTTAAAAAACATAAATTTGGCTTGTAATATTTGGACACTTAAATAGTAGTTTTTTAAGTAAAATATCAATTTATTTAATTATTTGAGGACTTAAAAATAGTTAGAATGTATATTTAAATTATTATCCATAAGTAAATAATATATACTAATAATTAAGTTTATATCAAATATTTAAAAAAATATATTTATATATCATTATCATTTAATAGAATGGAGAAACGGTGAAACACAACTTTATGTGGGCTAGAATGATTACATGTGTCCTCTTAAATGTTTTTATTTATTAGATAGTATAGACTTTGATCTAAGGCCGCACACGAGGTAAAGAAACTAACTCCGAGACAAGTGGTATGAGAGTAGCGTTCAATCCATCCAAGATGGCTGATGATAAGACCCAACATCATAACAAGTTAGTACACTTGTACTTGTAAACACAATCTTGCAAAGTCTCTTATGATCAATACAAAGTTGTTTCTTTATAAACAATACTTGCAACCATCATTTGTTTTACACAAAAGACTATTATTGTTGGGACACAAAGCTTAAATTAGAGCATGTATATGTCGATACACGAGAGTCAAAAGTTACTCTATGACACCAAACTGAACCTAATAAATAAATAACGATTGACTTTTTTTTCATTTGTTATTTATCTACTATTTATTATTTTCTTTTATTAATATTTTTCATATTTAATATTTCTTTTTTTAACTAATTTCTTTACTTTTTCTCTTTATTAATAACTATTTAATATTCCATTGATCCACCTCTATGTAATATATGAGTTTCTAAACTAGTAATTTGTACTACTTTAATCCCTAATCTTAATTACAGTTTATTCTTCTTATCTTTAATCAAATTATGATTAATCAATAGTTACACTTTTGACCCCTTATTGAAACCAACTAACCTTATGATTTTTAAACGGAAACAACTTTTTCATAGCTTAATATTTTTCAAGAAAAAACTACACCATAAAAACGAGAATTTTCATTCTCTTTAAATGAGTATAATATTGTTATACTTCTTTTTTTAATTAAAAAACTTGATAGACTAACAATATTTAAGGGTAAGCAATAACTGAACCATTAATTGAAAGCAGACGAAACCGAACCAAAATCAACCAATAACCAAATTAACCGAGAACCAATTGAAAAAAAAATCGTTTGTCGTTTTTTTTGTACCCTTACGAAGAGACACGGGTTCACCTGAAGAGGGATTCAAACCGCTTTCTATAAGGTCGGAAGGGGCTCTATAGGGTAAGTACCCTAACACCGACCAACCACCACTCGCAACTCAAAAAATGCCAACCTTACCCATTAACTAGTAAGTGGTGACGGCGCCTACCCTAGCCACAAGCTTTTTTTTAATTTAAACGTATTCTCAAAATTAAATATATTAAAACTTAAATTTTAACATTAAATAAAGAGTAAATTGCAATTTTACCTCCTGTGGTTAGGGGCGATTGACACTCTTACCCCCTATTTCCAAAAAATGCTATCTTACCTCCCTCCCAAACGAGTCCAATTGCATCAATGTACACCCTCAGCTTGTGAAAAGACGTTTTTGCACCTGATAACAGTGGCGGATCCAGGATTTTTTTCCTATAGGTTCATTTTTTTGGTAGCCAGATTTCTCACAACCATACGTTGGAATTTTCGGGTCGGGTCAGGTGTCACACCCCGACCCGCAGCGGAAATAAGAGTAGGGGCATAATTGGGTTATCACCAAAGCTCATGATGTTTACTAATATGTTTCATATTTATTAAATCCAAATTACATTTCAAAGTTCAAGCCAAATTCATACAATACAAGGAAAAGAAAGATTAACTAAACAAATCCATAATCTAAACTGGTTTATTCTTCTAGGCCGCCCTAAATGTTTCTTGCTTCAACTTGCTCACCTGTATCATGTGTAAAAATGGGAAATTTTGGGTCAACAAAAGTTGGCGAGTGAACCTTGTTTAAAACATTTGTTTTTGATTAATTATTGTAATTTAATTTAGGAAAAGTTGTGCAATAATCATATATGAACAAATGTATGTAAACATAACAATCACAAACCACCTTGCTTAAACATGATATAGAAGTAACAATGTATGTGTTGGCAACGTCCCGTTCACGCTCATAGGTAATGGGGAACGGACGGCCTATGCTAGTGTATGTGAGATCAAGGCTCAATCAAACGGAGCCGATCTTATGTTGGCAACGCCTGGTTCACGCTCATAGGTAATGGGGAACAGCTCACGCTCATAGGTAATGGGGAGCGGCGGCCTATGAAATGCATGTACTGAAATGACAACATTAATCTAGAATTTAACCACACAGTCAATTGATACACCTTGAATACACATTGATCATAAACATGATGGATGCATAATGATTAATTATAATAAATAAGTACGACACATGATACACCCCAAAATGTGATTAAAACGGGGAATTTGTAGAGATTCACTCACATTGGGTGCGTTTGCTTGAGGATTGCTGAATGCGCACGAGTTTAAGGGATTGATCAACGAGTGATAACTAACCAAAAAATAACGAAAGGTAGAGTAAGTGTGTGGATTTTATTAACTATTTTAATAAGATTTTTGGGTATAAATTTGCGAGTTTAAGGCTACTTTCTAACCTTGAAAACGTTATTTTTTAAGTATTTTTATTTAATTTTTAATTTAAATAATTGATTAAAATAAATAAAATAAATAAAAAAAAAAAGTTGACTTTGACCGTTGACCGAGAGCGTTGACCGTTGACCGTTACTGTTGACCGGTTTAATTGTGTGAAATGGTGCGCTGAGTGAGGCTCGAACCCGAGACCTCCCGTACGCGTGCACGCAGCTCTACCAACTGAGCTACGTGTCTAACCCGAAATAATTCTGTTTTTAATTATACTTATACACTATTTACTTTAAACCGAAAATTATTTATTTTTAAAAAGCTTTTAAACTCATCGGACCGGTGCTGACCACAGGTCTCGAACCCGGGACCTGTGGGTTAGCGTACACACAGTCCACCGCTGGACTGTGTGCGTCACTTGGTTATTAACTCGGTTTTTATTATACTTAACATATACTGTGCGTCGACCTGGTTCAGTTAAAAAGGCGGATTTTTATTTCAAGCGGGTAAAGCTGGGACAGGATTCGAACTCGCGTCTCGTGTATGTTTGTTGCACACAGTCCACCGCTGGACTGTGTGTCTAACCCGTTTATTAAACCGATTTTAATTATTCTTATATTATACCACACTTCGTCTTCTTCATTCAAAACATCATCATCGATCAAGGACTGTTATTTGCTTAGTTAGTTCAATGAAGGTTATGAGACATCGAAAAGAAAATGAATGGAAAGAGATTGGAGAGTTGATTGTACCGACTGCTCGCTTTTCTTCAGACGTCCGGCAAGGTCGTCGGCTCCGTCTTGGTGAGTTGCGGCTGATAGAATCTACCAACAATTTGGAAGGATTAGATGTGAAGTAGGACTACTGGGTAATGACTAATCAGTGAAACAGAAGAATCATACCGATAATTAGCAGTTCCCCTGAAAGTTCAGAAATTTCTCCGGCGAATCAGATAATCCGGCAGCGTCGACTACAAAGGATTCTGGGTGAGGGATTTATATTAGAATTTGTCTAATAAAAGAATGAGCCAGAAAAATCGAAGTATTTACCGTGCAGGTGGAAGTCTCGGTTTTCCGGTGACTTGCAGGTGTTTTCCGGCGAGTTAAATTCCGTCGAGAAAAGGTGCGATTTGAGAGTGAATGGTTTTCTGGTGAATTGTGGGTGAATTTATAGGGTAGCATCGAGATGAATGGGGTCTGAATTCGGTCTTAATTCGAAGTCAACCATTCTCCGGCGATTATGGATGATGACGCGGTTTCCAGACGTTGGCTAGCTGTCGCTGGAGTCAACTAATTGGCTAAATTGAGCGATTGCGTAATTTATGGGCGAAGTCGTCGGAATTTCCGACGACAGCTGTTTGGGCGCGAGTTGACTGAGTTTGAATTCCGCACATCATTATTTGATTTAATAAATCTATTATCTTAACAGAAATTCAAAGTGGCGGAGTGGTTTATTGAGTGAGAGTTAAGACCTTGAGGAAATATCCGGCTGACCCGGGTTCGACTCCCGGCAGCCGGTTTTCCTTTTTAATTAACTCATTTTTATGTTTTTAAAATTTTAATTTATATCTTTTGATTTATTGATAAGTTATGAATCGTTTAAAATTAAAATAAGCCGCAAATGAACAATAAAAATTTAAAACTGATTGTTCGGTCATTAAACGAAGCGGGTTTCGAAAACCCGTTTTTCGACAAATGTTACATCAGGTCTAACCTTTTATGGTCGAAACGAAGTTGTCGTTTTATCGATTCATAGTCACGCGCTATGCAGTTATAGCGGTCCAAAATCGAATAGCGGTCAAGGTCCGCTATATGATATATAGGTTATAGCACCGCAATTGATTGCATAGGTCATGCGGGGCGGCTCAACCATTTCAGAGGCCCAAAACGAAGTATAAAAAATAAATTGTTGAACAAACACATACCCGAATATTATCACTGCCTTTAACAATACATAGTAAAACAAACACACACAGAATTAGAACAAACACATATAGAAAGCCTCAACATATCAAATAAGTTTCAACAATTAAACATTTGTTGTGCGCTGTTTTCTGTTGGTTAGTGTTCTGAAAGATATAGAAACTATTGATAAAATGATTGCTGGTAGTGGTGGTGAGGCACAACACAATAACATTCTTAAAGGAATGGAACTTTCTACTATTACCTAGCTTTATTGCTTTAATTTTCAATTCTTTAAATCTTATTAAGATTAAAGCTTATATACATTACTTTCCTTTGTGCCATTGATTGACAGTTCCATGGGCTCATTATCAACAGTTACGCTGATTAAGAGCACCCAAAATTGGGTTCAATTTGATATTGGAAGAAACAATACAAAAAACAGCACACAAAAGAGTTTGAACCCAGAATTCTGTTAAAATTAAAAAATAAAAATTTCATAAAACAACTTTAGCAGGAGTCGAATCAGCAACCTAAACTATAGAAAGCACATTACACATACCTTAACCACTCAGCCATCTTTCAGTTGCATTAATGGGTTCATCGCATAATTTTTCTATGGGTTCATACGAAATTTTCTTTTGTCACTTATAATAAAAATTTGAAACCGAGTGGGTTCGTGTAAACCCGTAGTGCTTTACGTAGATCCGCCCTTGCCTGATAATAAAAAAGAATTAGAGTAAACTTCAACTTTACCCCTGGGTTTTACCTCCGCTGACCGTTTACACCTTGTTTTATTAAAATCGTCTTCTCCAGTGATATTCCAACCACCGCAGCAAAACCTGCAACTCGTCTCTAAACTAACCGTGTTCATGCTCGGCAAATCATGTAAACGCGTTTAATAGGGACTGTATCAATCTGTTTTATGTAAATTGTTATCAAAATCAAACCAGATATATATGAAGTTACGATCCATTCCAAATTATTTATGTCTTTCCCGTTCCTTGTTCTTCTTATAAGTCTGTTGACTACGCCTCTCTTATTAGGTCTGTGTAGTTAAAGTTTTCTTGCCATCAAGAATTTGATTTACTTGAAACTATCGGAAAAATAATCCCATTTTAGTAATATCAGCTGAGGGAAGTGATGGTAAGCTTAGTTCTTTTACTGTTGGTTTTAGAGATTTTTTGTTCATCAAATGTCAGTTATGCGAGCATGAACCTGGTTAGTTTAGAGACGAGTTGAAGGTTTTACTCTAGTGGTCGGAACATCGTCGGAGAAGACACTTTAATAAAACAAGGTGTAAACGTGTCAACGTAGGTAAAGCATCGGGGTAAAATTGAAGTTTACTATATAAATATTAGTAAGATTACGAAAATGCCTTTTTGGTAAGGTTACAGTTTTACCAAGTTTCGTTTGGTTATTAACCGCAGTTAATTGAACCGAACCGGGAATTCCAACAATCTAACCAAAAAACCGAACCAATTATCCGAAAACCGATTGGTAAATAAAATAGATTAACCGATGACTTGGATTTCAATTTTGATTGAGACTAATAACCGAGCTGTACACACTCTTGACAATGATTGTGTTTCCCGCTACATCGAGCACTCTTCTAGTTTAAACATATGCACGTAGTATCACCAAAAATGTACCAACAAGGAAATTTGGGAAGAACGAAAGAAACAAGAAAATGGGGCTCGTGTTGATTCATCATTGACCAATGTAAAATCAAGAAATCATAGCACATAAACCCATAGTGATTTGGAGCGTCAAGATGGATCCAACGGAGTAAAATGGTGACACGTATACACCTTCCACACACATCCGTCGACATTGTTTAGCATGTATTCTTACGAGGAAACATGGATGGATTATTAAAATCAAAGAATGTCTTTACGCATGAGATCAATATCTCTTTTATTTTTAATTCAGATTAAACAAGTATAAATAAAATGGGATGGTTGGATGTAGACTAGATTTGAAGTTGTTTTGGGAACTTGAAGCCTAGGAATTTCTCTCCAAATTTTATTTTATTTTATTTTATTGTTGTCTACAAAAGCTACACTCTCATTGGCTTCTTCAAACCCTTTGCCCTTCAACCATCCTCCACCACCATCATTGCCGCTTCCTGCCGCCCTACTCGTTGCATAACAACCGCCATCATGAAGGTGAGTTATGGTTGTTTTTGTCGGTGGTCATTTGCATTTAGATGGTTTGCATATATATATATATGACTAATATTCTGAAATATTAATGCAGCTTTTTAGTTGGATGCAAAATAAATTTAATGGTGGACAAGGGCATAAGAACAAAAATGTTGCTTCTTCTGCTAGTAAGTAACCTTTTTTTTCTGTTAACTTTATGTTAAATGAGTATGTTATTTCATGTCTTTTAGGAAAGTTTAGTCTATATTGCAAATATTTGCATGCATATATAACTAGAAGGAAATTCATAAACCATATTTTTAAGTTTATGGTTATCAATCTATGAAACTATGAATTTGGTTAAAAGAGCAGTGTTTTAATTTGTTTTTTTTCCAAGATCTAATGTACAGTCACCTAAATTTCGAAGACAAAGTTACTGATTAAGTTGGTTTTTTTTTTCAAGAATATAGAAATTATGATCTTTCAAATTGAATGGAACAAGTGGAGATCTAGAAAAGCCGGCCACAAAGATTTAGAGAAATGTAAATTTGCATTATTTTACTTCAAGTTGAAATCAGAATCATGTTTACTTATGTTGCATGGAATATGATCTTGCATCTTATTGGTTTATATGAAAGTATTATTATTTAAAAGATCCAAATTTCTTTATTTTATGTCTATTTGACACATGCATATTGATGCTTCTAGTATACAATACACGAATTTTCGTACATATACAAGTACCATATATGTTTTTAAGTTAATATATATTTATCAGCAAATGGATAGAAGGGGGGGTTGTTCACCTAAAATTTAAATCAAAAGTTCTTGGTTTGATATTTTGAGAATACAGAAATTTAAATCTTTCAAACAGAATAAACAAGTAGCAATCTTGTAAACCCATAAAAGATTAAGAAAAAATGGAATCTTGCATGGTTTTCATTCAGCTTGACATCATAATTAATCATGTTTATATATGCATTTCATAGATCACATCAAACAAGAGTCTCAACAAGAAGAGTTTAGCGACTGGCCACATGGGTTGCTGACAATAGGGACGTTTGGCAACAACGATTTACCAATTGAAAACGAAGAAGTTCATCAAGTAACAGATACATCCTCTCCCGATCTTTCTGAATTCACACCTGAAGAGATTGGAAAACTGCAGAAAGAGTTGACAAATCTCTTGTCAAAAAAACAGGAGATCCCTGCTGATCTCCCATTGGATAGATTTCTTAACTGCCCATCAAGCTTAGAGGTTGACCGTAGACTTTCGGTCAAAGTCAACACCGAAGCCAATGATAAAGAAGAAGATATTGACCGAACTATTAGAGTCATCCTTGGTAGATGCAAGGATATATGCATGGATAACAATAAGAAAGTAGCCGCGAAGAAATCGCTTTCTTTTCTTTTCAAGAAAATTTTCGTATGTAGCAAAGGGTTCCCAACAATTCCTAGTTTTCGTGATCCACTTCCGGAATCAAGAATGGAAAAGGTGATCTATTAAATCTTTCGTTTTCTTTTTCATTTAGTTTGGTTTCTTGATATCTGATTGTGATTGTGATAAATGCAGCTTTTAAGGGCTATGCTTAAGAATAAGATCAACCCTCAGAACTCTCAAGCATCATCATCAAGAAAGTTAATCGAGGGCCGAGGATCACCACACAAGAAAGGGAAAGTTATAGAGGATGAAAATGAGAAAGACGGGTCAAAATGGGTCAAAACTGATTCTGAATGTGAGTCTCTTTAAGTTTAGAAAGTATAACTTTCTTTTGGACTTACACAAGTTAGTTGGACTTTATGTTTACATGATTAAATTTCATAAGTTAAAAGAGTCAAGAAAAAACACCCTACACTTACTAAAAACTTAATGTAACTTTTATATAACTAAGTCCCTTTAACTTCAAATAAATGAAATTTTCGTTGTATTTTGTTATAAGTTTAGAGACCAAACCGTGAAAACAAAGTCCATAGGCTTATGTGTCAATTCAACAAAAGTCAATGTAATTTTGACGCTTGTCACTTCTAAATAAATGGTATTGATCATTTTAATATAATTTGTAGATATCGTTCTAGAGATATGAAATCGAGCCTGTGTTTCTAAACTTTGTGAAGATCTCTCGACGACCATGATGGCAAAAGTTGTTTAGTTTTCTTGCTGATGTTTGAGGTTTTTAAGGTAAAAACACGCCTTGTTTTTTTCTCAACTTCATTGACAAGAAGGATGGATGACCAAAAGTTGAGATCACTAAAGCAAAGGCTAGCTTCTTTGTTTGTTTGTTTTTTCATGCTTGCATTCATCTTCTTGGATCCAAATGCATGTTATGTTGTACTGTATATGAGAAAAACCTCACCCATTCATGTTTGTTTTGTTTTATGATATTGGACTCTTTATTTACATTCCTTTTCTCATAACCCAAGTACCCAACCATACTATGTAATTGTTAATTAAAAGAAATTAATAATGAAACTAAACCTTTTGACTATTATTTTTATTATATGGGTTGGCCTGCCTATATTTCACTCTCTCTTGCTATTGGTAGAATTCTACAAGGTATAGTCATTTTTGTTGTTTATCTCATCTCAATATACCCGAATCTATACCTAATAAAGAACTTATTGTACTATCTGTTACAGCTTTGTGAGCCTAAAATTATTTTCTTCGCCTATCTTATTTCACCCATTCGTATCATGTTTCTTTATAAAATAATTAGTTAGAAAAAGCAAGATTAATAAAGCATAATATATTTCTAAACCTTGAAGTCTAACTTGTCAATTATATCATTATACCTAATTCCAATCATATTTTATCTTAAAATGTTACTTATATAATTCATAAATCTTCATTACTAACTGTTTAATATTTTATTTATTCAACCTTTTTAATACACGAATTTTCAAACTAGCATTTTAGTATATAATTATACTACAATAGTTTCTTATACTAGACCGTTAAATCTAAAATAAAACTATATAAGTTTTTCTCTCCATATGTGACTTTTAATCTATATTCCTTTAGAAGTTTTTTTTTGCCCATATGTTGACTTTTAATTTATATTCCATTAGAAAATAAGTTTTAAGACTAAATACAATACTTACAATTTACAATGTTCTAGGGATTACCGAATCAGTATAAAAAATTGTTAAAATTGGGTATCGGTATCGAAACCGAAAATGTTTGATACGGTACGGTACCAATATTTGAAACTAAAAGTAAATATTTTACTGGTACTGTACAATACCGAACCAATACGGTATCGAAAATGAAAAAAGTGAATACTGACACCAAAAAAGTTTCAATACAGGACATTTAATACCGGTACCTGTAACATTTGTGTAAAACGGGTTCCAAAACCCGCCCCATTTGAGAATCTATTTTTTAATTTAAAAAGTTCGTTGCGTATTTATTAGTGTTATCTAAATTTATGTTACTATCTATAATTAATAAATAAAGTGATAATCAATAAAAACAAATAAATTATTTAAAACCTTAAGATAATAAAATAAAAATAAAAGAAGAGTACCCGGGAATCGAATCCAGGTCACTCACAAAGAACACACACAAAACACCACTGATCTGCACACACATTTGTTCTAAAGTTTGAAACAAATAATTCTTATAATAATATTATTATGAAACCTGCAAATTTGAAATTAGCAAACTGTAACTGTCATCCGGAACAATTCAAGATCAAATCCGTTTTCAAATTTCAGACACATATCTAACTGATGTCAAGCATCAATTACCAACCTTCAAATTGTAACAGCCGGAAATCATTCTAAATTAAAATCGTTGACCCATGATTCGGGTCTTAAAACCGAAATTCTTGAATGATTATTACCCTATAAATATAGACAGAATTACCATTCCACATCTCGCCCATTCTTTCAATCTTCACTCCAAAATAATTGAAGCACCTTTCTGTTTTCGTTTCGACGTCCGCCGGAAGTTTCTGTGCTCGCCGGAAATTATCGCCGGAAAACCGGGATCAGAGTTCTGTCGGTAAACTCTTTGTTTATTTCTTTGTAATTCGTATTACCATGCTTAAATCTTTAATCGAATAACAACAAACATTGATTTTAACATGGCAATCGAAAATCAGTTCTGGGTTTTAGTTATATGAAAAGATGAATTGCAATCAATATTTAAATGTAATAAAAACCGGGTTAGACACACAGTCCAGTGGTGGACTGTGTGCAAACATAACGTACACGTCCCGAGTTCGAATCTTGATCATGTCTGTTTCGTTGAAATAAACCAGTTTCTTTTTAAACAATTATATTATCTCTCAGAACGATAATAAGTATAATATAAATCCAAACATAAACGGGTTAGACACCCAGCCCAGTTGGTTGGGCTGGGTGCAAAGCAGAACGATGGTCACGGGTTCGATGTGAGCATTATGCACCGGTTCAATGGATTTTAAAACCTTTTTAAAATAATTAATTTCTGAAATATTCTAATTAGTATATAAAGATAATAAAAATCAGATATCTTTCGGGTTAGACACGTAGCTCAGTTGGTAGAGTTGAGTGCACGTATACAAGAGGTCACGAGTTCAAACCTCACACGATGCCAATAATTAAACTAGTCGAACCGGCCGTTGACCAGTCAACCCTTAGAAAAAGGGTAATTTTTTTAAATTAAAATCCTTTTTATTTTCTTTAAAAATTGGTTAAAAATACCTCAAAATAAGGTTTTAAGCTTTTAAAATTTGTATTAATTACCTCAGATAACCTAAAATCTAATAAAAGCATAAATTAAAAATATTAATTTTTACTAGAATTTATTTATTTATCGAATTATCACGTTGTTATTTTAGGTTAGTTTTCCTTCGTCAGTTAAATCCCAAACTCGTGCGCCTTCGTCTTCAATTAAAGAAACGCACCCAGTGTGAGTGAATCCTTATAAATTCTCCTTTTTATTCAAGTTTTGAGGTGTATCATGTGTCGTTTACATATTTTATCTATTTCAATACTTGTGCTAACACCATTATGTGATCTTATGTGTATATTTTGTCGTTCTTGTTATGTATGGTTACATTTTATCATTTCAGTGCAATCATTCATTTAAGGTCCATCAGTTCCTCGTAGGATACGAGTTGAGCATCAGGTGCCTCATTAGATCGGCTCCGTTTGATTGAGCCTTGATCTCAAGTTCATCATGTTCATATGTTCATTGTTGATATTATGTGATTTGTGATTTAATTATCTATACATAAGTTCATATATGGTCCATGCACATTGTTATTGAAACAACCAATATAATAAACTGTTTAATTGCTAAATTTAGATTCACTCGTCAACTTTTGTTGACCTAAACTCTTGTTTTACACATGATACACGTGGACAGTCTGAGGAGAGGAACACTTAGGAATAGCCTTAAAAGATGAATAAAATATATCTTATTTAGAACAATGTTTCTTGTGCTTGTATATTTCTTTGTGATTGGATACTTTCCTTTAAATTTTGAATAATA
Organism: Scalesia atractyloides; assembly: GCA_947069175.1. Taxonomy (NCBI): domain Eukaryota; kingdom Viridiplantae; phylum Streptophyta; class Magnoliopsida; order Asterales; family Asteraceae; genus Scalesia; species Scalesia atractyloides. The sequence continues at coordinate 81,132,709 of CAMTDV010000013.1, forward strand.
AATATAAAACTTAATTATAATAAATGTCATGAACTTTGACAATCATGTCCCGACTTCTACTTCCGCTACAGGGGACCAAATAATCATTATTCCTATGATATTCATCACTTTCAAAATGATTCAAAAGCATAGGCATATTGATAATGATAAAGGGTCGGTTTTAGCATAAGCCATATCTTAAGGGTCTAAACAGAAAAAGAGGAATAGTCGACTATAGGAAATTACGAAAGGGTACATGTCATCAAATCAAATCACATCCCCTTTCAGATTTGGGGATACTAAATTAGGGTTTATACACATGGATCTGCTCATCAAATAATTACAAAAAACACCATCTACCACTTTTTCTTAACATCTTTTTTCATATCGAGTGTGTTAGGATTCAGATTTAGGTTTTATCGGTTCAGCAGATCGTAGATTTTGACTCCTCTGTTGACTGAAATCAGAAATTAAGAGCGAGTTTGCGGTGCCAATGCGATTTTGTTATTATTATTGAAGAAATAATTATAAGTTTGAATGCAATGTCTTGGGCGGGTCCTGAAGATATTTATCTCTCTACTTCTCTTGCAAGTTATCTCGATAGTAAGTTATTACTTAAACTAAAATTATTGATGATTATTGTTTTGTTATTATGTATTAATCTGTATACAGTTTGAATTTTTGGTTTTGAAGTTGGCTCATGCATTGTAGAATTTTTTTATTTTTATTTTTATTTTTGAGTTTCATATGCTTTTAAAAGGTATAATTTTTATAGAAAAATGTGTACTTTGTACTAGTGATTCCTTAGTGAGATTTTTTCTGTAACCAGTTGTTTGTAATATACTATAATGTATATAAAAATAAAATATATTTAAAGTAAAATAATTCTAGCTAAGCCAACCGAGCTAGCAAGCGAGCCAAACTGGGCTAATTTGGCTCGTTATGAGCCGAGCTGAGCTAGGCTCACTTTCTAACCAAGCGGAGCCGGCTCGGCTCCGTTTCAAATGGAGCCGTATCGATCGATCTTTTTCCAAGCTAAATCCGAGCGATCTTCGAGGCACGAGCTTTTTGGACAGCCCTAGTCTTATTAGTGTTTTGAGTATTAGAATGTACTACGGAAATTGAATTCCGTAATGCTTTATAGATCTTTATGGATGTTAGTTGTATGGATTACTCTGTTTTTTTGCTAAATTTGTTTGACATGTAGGTGAAGAAATGTTGTCACTATTTATCTATGCAAAAGTGCTTTTATTTAAGTCATCAATTGTATGATGCTTTTGAGTTTTCATAAATAGAAAAACTGTGGTAAGGGGTGGCTTTTTGATACATATGTAATCCAAGAGCTATGCTTGTTACTTAACCCAACAAGTGATATTAGGCGTTTAGTGGTTTGTTCTTTATTTCGTTTCATTTTATATCGTAATTTATATTGTTTTCTGAGCGGATGTCACTTCACATGTGACGCAGAGATGAGGCACTAATAATAAGGAGAAACTCTCAAGGGAAAATTGATTTATTGTTGAATACTGAAACCAATGCATTAAGCTCCTTTGGAATCAGTAAATTGATTTATAACTGTGTAAATTTAATGCAATCAATGGCTTATGCATTTTTTACAATAAGAAAAGGGATAGTGAGAAGTTGCTAAAATTGGGGAAAATACTTGAAAGTTTGAAATCATAGCTCCATATGATGAAATTAGGACCAATGGCTGGGGAGAAGCGCCTATTGCGGTTTGTCCAGTTGTTTGGCTCATTACTTATGGGGCCTGTAACTCCAAACGGAGCGAAAGTTATGCCCATTATAAGTCGGCCCTTTTTCTAGCCTACTTGCCCCTGTTTAACATGCTTGTATGTGGCGTTGTTCACCTTGGCATTTATAGTTTGATCGTATCATAATATGTATATGGTTTATGAAGTTGTTATACTGATATATCACATGTATATATATCTTAAAATAGAATAAAGCATTGTCTTAATATGAAATGATGCACTAGGCTTAAACGTATGCATGTTTTTCCACAGGGAAACTTCTTGTATTGCTAAGGGATGGTAGGAAGCTGTTAGGGATACTTCGGTCTTTTGATCAGTTTGGTACTGGAATATATTATTGAACTTGTCTTTTAATAAGAATATTTTTGGCAATCATATTATTGAGAAAGAGTGTGTGGTCACATGCAGCCAATGCTGTTCTTGAAGGGGCTTGCGAACGAGTAATTGTTGGTGATCTTTATTGTGATATCTCACTTGGTCTCTATGTAATTCGTGGGGAGAATGTTGTTTTGATAGGCGAACTGGTATGCTGTCTTATATATGTTTTTGTTTAAATAACGTTTTTATTTTATCGTTATTGTCTTCTATTCCAAAAATGCATAATCTTGATAAAGTTTTTTTCTTTTGTGTTGATAAATTATGTGAATTAAGGATCTTGAGAAGGAGGAACTCCCCCCTCATATGACTCGTGTTTCTGAAGCTGAGATAAAAAGGGTGAGTTTTATCTGTTGATTATTATTGAAATAATAATTTCTGTGTCCATGGCATAATAGCCTAGTGGGATCCTGGGGGTGGGATAAGGCTTAGGAACCATGAGGTCCTGGTTTAGATTCTCACAAGGGGGTTTTTCCCAAATTTATTGGGTTTCCTCCTGATTTGGTGTATAGACATTATTGTCTTGTGGAGATGGATATGATCCGGTGGTTCCACTGGTGGCACGATAATACTTTAGTGGTCCGTCAATGATCCAAAATTTGCTGTTAAAAAAAAATAATAATAATTTCTGTAATTTTATATCAAACATTTAACCAACCTCTTTTGAACTGATTTTACCTGTACTGGCTGATGTGGCACTGGTGGATGCCATGCTGGCTGCTGCATTAGATTGCCACATATGCAAAAAAAGCTTATGTGAGTAAAATGTTCTGTCAGCATTGTAATTTAAAATCAGCAGAAATTTGGCATGTTAGCGGTTGAGCTAAAATAAATAAAACTCTTAAGTTGGTTTCCGTTTTGCACCCAATTAAATTTGGTTGCTAAACTTGTGGAAGATTGGCAGTTTGCCCAAATACTACCTGCGGTGATTATCACTTAGTTGTATGCTATAAATATGAAAATTTAGTGACATTTTCAGGATATCTAAGTTTGTGGTGCAGAGGCATCTGTACTGCATATTGTATTATAACTAGTTTGTTTCCCATGATTAAAGCTTATAACGACATATTATTATTCTTGCAGGCGCAGAAAGTAGAGAGGGAAGCTACGGATCTTAAGGGAACAATGAGAAAGAGGATGGAGTTTCTTGATATGGACTAAATGATGCGTAGCGTGTTGCGATCCGAATCTGTCTTTCTCCATCATGCACCGATATTTGTGCATGTCATCCGCAAATATTAAGGCGGGGTTGTTGATGCTGGCTATTTTTTGTTTATTTTCTATGTACTTTCAGTTGCATAGTTCTGTATAACCTTTTCAAATTACAAGGTTGAAATTAATTGCTTTTGGTTGGATTTGGAATAATGTCTTAGGTTTGGTCAGCACTGTGTACATTGCTTTTGGTTGGTATTTCATCATTTTGCAGCTAAAAAAAATTAAACACAAAACAATTTCAGAATACGAATTCCAGTGTTACATATATCAAGAAACAAATCAGTTGTCTGTTGTATGGAAAGTTATCTACATCTAAGCGTGTTTCTACATTTCGGTCTATCTTTACATTTTAAGACGTTTTAAATTGATATGCATATATACATATTCAGATTTTCATAGTGTTAACCGTGTTTAATCCTCCTAGCGTTATATATCAGTTGTTACCTACATGTATCATATATGTATGTTTCACTGGAACATAATATATATGTGGTAACTGGTAATGTTAACAGTGTATGAATTATCTTACTTTTAAATAGGGCATTGATCAACAGTGTATAAATTATCTTACTTTTAAACAGGGCGTTGAAGGTGGTGTTATTTCGGTAGGGGGCAACTCTTGACAAATTATGTACTTTGGTAACTAAAGGGTGGTCCGATCGATCTGTCTCATTGTAAAGGTGAGGAGTATGAATTGTAGACAACAATTATGAATTAACTTGTACAACTTCATTTATATTGTAATATGTTTCTAAATATCCTTAAGCTATAATCATCGGGACTTTTATGTGGTCGTTGTCGCTAAGAAGTAAAACTAATAAGATTAAGCATGTTGTCTGTAAAAAATTAGCTATGTGATTTTTAATTTTAATTTTTAAATAATTGTTTGGCTAATTAAAAATAATAATAAAGTAATAAACAAGGTTGATTAAAATAAAGTCATTCCTGCTGGAACTCCACTAACGTGACACACGAAAAATGGTCATATAAGTTATAGGAGGCGGTGTCGTTCAAATCATACAACTCATATGATGTGTTTAACTATGACGAATATAACCACCTACAAAATCCTTTTTTTCTTCTTTGAACAGTAAAGACCTTTTCTATATAACAAAACCAAGCACAAGGAGCTAGAGATCTCGACTGATCTAAATTATCTAATTTGGCTAGTCCATAAAAAAAGGACAACACTTTAATCTCATCCATGATCCTTAACAAAGAGCGTCTGTTTTATTAATAAAACGTCTTAATGACATCCACTAACATAGTCGCATAACCTGTATGAAAGTCTAATCTGAACTCTTTTTGACCCGAACTAAAGTGATACTTTTTTTTAAAACACCTTCCGTTGTTGCCCTGCTTACAAAAATGATAAAAAAAATAAACGAGGTTAGTTTTTATAATTCAACACTATAATTTGGTGACGATCTTTGCCGGTAGACAGTCGGTGCATAATTTGTGTAACCCCACAAGTCAACTTCAACTTAACCACGGTTAGCCACTAAACAATTCTTCATCATCTCCACATTTTCACGCGTTCAGCTCCAGATCTCACACTCTCACTCCCCATACACACAGATCTACGTGTAGATCTGAACTCCGTTAGCAGCAGCAATGCCGTTTCTGGATTCCTTAACGGCGATATCGCTGTTACTGTTCGTTAGGGTTTTAACCGTTCATGCTTCCGTTCATAATTACGCCGGAGTTAAGTTCGCCAGAAAAGGAAATGCGTATGTAGTTCATGGAGGAAGTGAAGGAATCTATTATTCTCATCCGAATCTCAACGGTTCTGAAGCATCTTCTAACGGCGATGCGTATATTAAGTAAGTAATTTTCATGTGTTTTACTGTTACTTGTTATTGTCGATTTGCGAATGAATTGGATGATATATGTAAGTGTTGAGGCATGTGATATAGTTAGGTATTTGTATTTGAAGTTATAGAGTATGAACTATCTGCTTATAATAAGCATTTTTGTTTGATTCGAGCTTAAGTTAGGGTTAAACAGAACGTAGCAGAAATTAGAAATACTGAATTAGCATGTAGGCGGTTTAATCCGTAGCTTACTGTGTAAAGTTATTATATGTTTTCGATCGAACTAGTATGTGTTACTTAAAATGATGTATGTGATAGTTAGCTACTTGTATTTGAAGTTATAGAGTATGAATTATCTACTGATAATAAGTATTTTGCTTGAAATGAGCTTAAGTTAGGGTTAAATTTAAACAAAATCTAGCAGAAATACTGAAATAGCATGTAGGCGGTTTAGATCTGTAGCTTACTGCTTAACATTATTATATGTTTTCGATCAAATTACTAATTCGGAATTAGTATGTGTTACTTAAGAATGATGCAAGTTTATTTGACATATTAGTTATTGTGAACTTTATTGTGATTTGTATAGTTATTTTTCACCAAAAGCAAATGAATATATGTCAATGCCAATTCATGTACTTAATTAGCCTCTTTAGAAGCTCGGTTTATCGGGTGGACACAATGGTGTGATTACTGTTTTTCTTAATGTTATTTTAGTTCGAGGTGTCTGTATCGCCACGATAGCTTCTTGCTAGCGGGCTGCTTTTCTCCTTATTTTATATAATATATCGGCCGTTTAGAAAAAGAAGCTTGTAAGAGCCTTTTATTTTCGTGGTTGTTAATCTTATTTTCACTAGAGTTTTTTAGATGGATTTTAGGTATAGATGTGATACTAAAGAACTACTGATCTGAGTCGTCTGACACTAGTTTCTTTTTGCATATAGGTTTGAAGAGATCATATTTAGAAGGCCACAAGAGGCTTCAAATTTCAGCACAGGGGTGATTTACGCTATTCTTTTCGAGGTAGATGACAGAGAAACAATAGGCGGGTCAGCCTATGGAGGCCAAAGAGCCATCTGTTGCACAGCAGATCTAGCAAAATTGGGTGCGTGTAAAGAAGGTGAAGTTATTCACCGCCTGTCAACATCAAATCCCGGGTGGCCCGAAATTTTCGGTGTCTCATTTGATGTCAATGATGAAACTTGCACTATGCAACCAAGATCTATTCAAATTACAAGAACAGGAATGTATAATTTGTACTTCATGCATTGTGAACCGAGGCTCGTTGATATGGTTGTAGAAGGAAAAACGATATGGAAAAATCCAAATGGTTATCTCCCAGGTCGAATGGCACCACTTTTGAACTTCTACGGTTTCATGTCACTTGCATATTTAGTTATTGGAATCTTTTGGTTCTCTCAGTATGCAAGATTCTGGAAAGAGATTTTACATTTGCAGAATTGTATAACCTTAGTTATAACATTGGGTATGTTAGAGATGGCATTGTGGTATTTTGATTATGCAGAATTTAATGAAAGTGGGGTGCGTCCGACGGGGATTACTATATGGGCGGTAACTTTTGGTACTATAAAGCGTACTGTTTCACGGTTAATTATTTTAACTGTTTCTATGGGATATGGTGTTGTAAGGCCGACTTTGGGTGGTCTTACTTCAAAAGTTGTGATGCTTGGGGGAACCTTTTTTGTTGCTTCAGAAGTGCTTGAGTTGGTAGAACATGTTGGTGCTGTTAGTGATTTTTCGGGAAAGGCGATTCTATTTTTATCTCTACCTGTGGCGGTCTTGGATGCGTTTTTTGTTTTGTGGATATTCACCTCACTTTCTTCAACTTTAAATAAGCTACAGGTACTTTCTCTTTGTTAGTGCAATTTTTTGTACCTTGTATGCATATGCACCAACTTTTTTAAGACTAATTAACTTACATAGACATTGTAAGTTATTTCAATTAAATTGTCTTATTTATGAAATTTAATACTCATGACTTTAACTAAATTATTTAATTTTATCTATACAATTTAATTAATTGTTTTTGTGTAACTAAGTTAATTATTTAAATTCAAAGTAATTTATTTATCAATTAGACATCTTAAATTTTATATTTGCTCAATTATTTAAAGTTATTTAGCTATAAACTTACCAATAAAACTGTAATGCATGTTTAAAAAAGTAAATTGCATATTCAATGATGGATTTCTTTCCAAGATCTCAATGTCATTGTTTTAGTTATATATTCTGCATGTCATAATTTTTGTTTTCTATGTGGAATGGTTAACAGTTGCATTAAGGTATAAAGTAAGAAAACATTATTCAAAGGGGTTTGAATGACAGTTATAAAAGGATGGTGTAGCACTTTTACACCAAGTTTGGTATTTTGGTGCTTACATTAGAGATAGTATTTCTAATCAATATTCAAAATGACATTGTTTTTTTAATCATTATCATCCATATTTTTTAATCTGATAAGAGCTTAATGATGTTCTCGTAGAACTATCCCGTCTTTCAAACAAATGGTTGAAACTGTATCAACTGATTTTTAAATAAGCCCGTATGACTTTATGCTATTATATGCCTTTAACAGTTTCTCCCTTTCTGCAATGAGATTTGTTGTCGCATGTGTTTATTATTGACACTGCTATCCAAACTTGAATGTGTTATATGATGCGACAGGCTAAAAGAATGATGGCCAAATTAGATATATACAGGAAATTCACAAATGCTTTGGCTGTAGCTGTTATAGTATCAGTCGGCTGGATATGCTATGAGGTAAGAATTTTTACTGTACATAATTAATAAGGTGTTGTAACATGTTTTTTATGCACAATTGCATGGGGATTGTTAATAACATTTGTGTGTAGAGAAATGTGAACTCTTGTCAACAGCACCCCTAAAATAACCTTAATAAACAAATGCAAAATTGCTAATTGTATCTCATAGGACACTGCGTGAAATAGAAATGAGCTTCATACTTGCATATTTTAGTAACCAACTTACAAGTTCATCGAAGATTATAATATAATCCAACTTACAATTTATTAGTGGCTTAGCAACCAGTCTCATTTCAACTATTTTATTTGTAAAATGTTAATTGGGGCTCTGGTTGACGCCACATTAAATAAAAACGAACTTCACACTTCTTCCTAATTTGACCTACCAAAAAATCATGTGCAAAAAGGAACCAACTTACAGTTTACTAACAATTTTAGCAACCGGTCTCATTTTAACTAACTTAACCGATGATAATGTATATATGTGTGGGCGCTCGGGGGGCAAAAGTGAAAGTACACTAATTAAACGTTATTTTGCTGATTTCGTGAAAATAATGTTAAAAGAGGGGGATGGTTAATCATGCATCATGTGGTGGCGTTGATAGCCGAAAGACAAGGGAGTACATGCACTAATTGGCCTTTGTCTTAATTGCCGAGTGTTATGTGCTTTATGTCCAAGGCTTGATGCAAAACTACCATCGAGCCGGGGGTCTCACTGGAAGCAACCTCTCTATTCCTACGGGGTAGAGGTAAGGCTGTCTACATCTTACCCTCCTCAGACCCTACCTTAGCTTTGCTATTGGTGGGATTTACTGAGTATTATGATGATGATGATGATGAACCGATGATAAAATGTATATTGGCTGGTAAAATAAGTAAGAAAATGTAACTTGGTTGCTAAAACCAGTAACAAATGTAATCTAGTTTCTATCTTATGTCTAAGTTGGTTGCTAGAACTGGGAATAAGTGTAAAAAAGTTTCTATTTTGTATAATTTTTCATTATTCTTATGAATGAGCTTTTGGCGATGTATTTCTTTTTTTTTTGGCAGCTTTATTTCAAGTCAACTGATGTATACAATGAGCAATGGCAAAATGGTTGGATTATACCTGCCTTCTGGCATGTTCTGTCCTTCTCTCTTCTTTGTGTCATATGTGCTTTGTGGGCCCCATCTCAGAATTCAATGCGGTAAAATACACGACTCTACTCTCTACTCCTTATCGTTTTTCCTTATTGTCATTCTAGAACTTTAAAAGTGATGAGCTTTAATTTAGGTGCACTTATGTAAATTCCGACACATTGATACCTTTAAAATATGTATATAATAAGTAAAGGAGTGTTTTTTTGGTGGGACAGATATGCGTATTCGGATGATGGAAGTGAGGAGTTTGACAAGGATGATACATTGACTCTCATAAAACCATCCCCCGTTCCTGTTTCGGCAAAAGATGTAGCCAATGTAAGATCTGATGATGATGATGATGATGATGTTGATTTGGAAGAAGATAAAACAGAGTAATTTATCAGACTTTTTGTATGCTTATCAACTTAAAATCTGTTTTGTTATATTTTATAGAATTTAGACTAAGTACGTTATTAGATGTATATTTACAAGGATTTGAACAGTTTGAAATCAGAAGTCCAGGTCTCTTATGTAACCAGCTTTTGTTGGTATACTTACTATAAACCGGTAGAAAGGTGATGTAGCATTCGTTTTTTTACCTGCTATAACCGGTAAAAAGGTAACATTTTTATTTTCTTTCTGTAAACTGATAATGAATCAAAAGTTTGTTACAAGGTATGATGTGATCAACATTCAACAGACATTCCTTTGAAAGGAATAAAGTTGAATATTGACTGGTTTACAAATTCTTCATGGGAAGAATATATACATCTCAAATATGCGGCTATAGCCTCAAACCCAAATTTTCACTTCCCCTCCAACTATAAGGTGTCTAATCACATTTTATTTTAAACCCAACATATTTTTAAAAAATTATCAGATTTTATTTATAAAAACCCAATGAATTCTCGTGATAGAGGGGTTGGCGGATCCTCTTGACCCCCTCTAATCCCGTCCCTAACCATCTTAATCATCTAGTTTTTTGGCTGATTTGTTAAAGGTTAATGACATGTATAGTCACGGAATTCTACAAGTGTATTGGTTTATGTAAATATTTTTGTTTGTTTTGGTTCACTTGTTTCTTGTAAAACAGAATTTTATGTAGTGTTCGTTTTATAGAATATAAAGGGAATGGAATTGGAATTTGAGCAGGACTTGAAATAAAAAAAGGAATAGAATCTAGATGAACTTGGAATGTAGATCCGATTCCTCTTGTGTAATCTCAATTCATTTTTTTTTTAAACCAACAAAATAAGAAATGGAATCAACAATCGAATTCCATCATGATTCCATTCTATTATGTAAAACAAGTGCTACCTTCGTTTTCAATAATTTTGCAACTGATAAGCGTTTTTTTAGCTTGTGAAACTGATGATTTGACACATGTATCTAGAGGTGTATACAAGCCAGGTCGCTGATGAGCTATCCAAAATTGGCTTGCTAAAAGCTTGAATCGAGTCGAATAATGGGTGTTCAAACTGAAAGCATGTGCCATGGTTCCACAAACCTTAATAACCTAGTTCCCTTCATGTAGTATCTAAGAGCTAATAATACATGGAAATTAATGACCCATTTATTTAAAAAGTTAAATAAAGTTAGTTTCTAGAAGATACAATATGTTTGTTTTGACTGCTTTTCACAGGCCTCCATCTATGAAAGTCAAAATAGATTTTGTCAAACTTCCCCCACCAAGAAATTTGTGATAAAATAAATGACAGCAATAAAGCTAGGGTAGATAGATGCAAGGGTCATGTCACTGGTCAAAGTCAAATTAAGACAAATGGTCAAACACCGAATTTGGACCATAGCCTGCTTGGACCAGCCTGGCTGTTTATGATCAAGAGTAAATTGAAATTTATGTGACCCTTGGAAAACAACATAAGAATGTAGATTATGTGCAACCATTCATCTTTGTGTATCATGACATGAAATAACATGTTAATGTGCATATTTACATGAATTTAGTTTATTACAGTAATGCGCAAAAGGTAAATTTCGTATATCACGTAAAATGATAATGTCACACACCACCAAATCATATAATTCATAACATGATGTGACACGATGTATATATGCCACCACAAGTGGTTTTTTATGCATTATCTTCGTGTATCATGTCCCATTTGCATAATAAGAAAATCAATCAACATTTCGTCTACATAATGTGACACAAAATGGGAACAAGATCCATAGCACAAATATACAAATAATCAAACATTTTCCGTTCAAAAAAAAAAAGAAAATGAAAAAAAGACCAGTTCGCGTTAACGTAAATTTGTTTATACCAGTTCCAGTCAAGAGCATGTTAAGAAGACCAAAATGCCCAAAATGTACCTCTGATGATATATCAACATGTCAAAATGTTATATTTGTAGTCGTTTGAAAAAAAAAAACTAAGAGCATTTTTTTCTCTTCTAGCGTAAATAAAACCAGATTCATAACGAAAAGAGTTGAAGAATACTTAGATGATAGATGGCATGTATATATGTGTGTGCGCGTATATATACTGTCTGACCAGGGGGTACTGTCACCTGCAAATGGTTCTTCTAAAGTTCTAATCATCGGCTACATGAGATTTCTTGATACATAGACGGCTTTCGATGAATGCGAGCCATTCTGAAATAAAAACCTTGCAACAAGAACCAAATTAAAAAGAATAAAAAAAAGATACAAACTTTATCAGTCTTGATTTTGATCCTCGAATCAAAATGATCATGAATTTGAAAGCAGCACAAGATAAAGGCATAGCATGACAAGTATAAAAAAGGTAATCTAAACTCCAATTTCATGCAATAAACAAATCATGTATAACAAATTTTCCTTACAAACGAATATAATTAACAAAAAAACTGAAAACCAGTGGGAAAAACACAAAAACAACATGCTTACAGAGTAGATTTTACAGAAGTCTTCCATCTTTCCTTTAGCCAGTTCCCTTGATCAGAGGTTGAGAACAATGACTGGAACCAATCAATGAGATATCCCAACAAAAAAAATTAAAGAATAATGTCCTACAGTATTCCAATTTCATTTCACTGTGATCTTCTTCTCGAATGCTGATTAACTGCAGTTCCTTCAAAGAAATCCAAAACCGCAGTCTCGAGATCTTCAACCGAATACTTGATATAGTTTTCCGGATGCCGCCCGTGTTCAATATGAGTCCTGAATCTTCCAAGAAACGATCGGTAAGCAGGGATCAACTTTTCCGATATTGAAATTTGCAACTCCTCACGAAGCTGCGTATCAGGTATTGACCATAACGCCTGCATTCTGTGTACTTCTTCAAACATAGCATTAAACGATTTAAACCGATCTCTTAACGCACTCTTCGAAACACCAGACGAAAAACTTCCAGTCATGTGTAGCCCTTCATCTCTCAAACAATACAACACCCCAACCCATGTTGCACGTTGGTATCTTGTCGCGGCTTGCCTGTATTTCCCCGTAAGCTTTCTTAAATAATTATCACCGATCATTTCCCTTAATTCCGGTGATCCTTTAATCTTTTGAACAATGTAATGAATGTTGTTCATGATGAACACATAAGCTAATGAATTATCCTTATAATGTTTCGACTTTCCCTCTAAGTTGAATTGTAAGATAACAATTATCCAAATCAAATGCAGCGCTAACGCTGATTGACCTTCATGATCCGTAAAATCCATATCCGGAGTAGTTAAATCATCCGAATATCTCGAACCAGTTGCAGGTTTGGAAACTATCAATTCACCTAAGGTTTGTTTATAATCCGAAATCAAGCTAATGTAATTCATAACATACCGTGTTAACGGATGAATCGTCCCTCCAGGAACCGGAACTTTCGAAGGTTCACAGAGAACCGCGTTTTCAAATTCCGATAACAATCCTCTAGCAGCTTCTGCTAGCCTAGAGAGAATCTCCGTCGCCTGAATCCTAACCGATTCCGATTGTTTCGAGTCGAAAACTGATTCAATATCAGGCAACAAGTCCAATAAGGCGTCGTGTAAGTCCAGTATTTTAAACAGTTTCTCCGGTGCCCTCCGGCTGATGCTTACCGCTTCGGCGAAATTGAACAGTTGTATCGCCGGAGCTTTAACCGTTTCCATGAAGCAGTTATCATCAGCTTCTGGTTCCAGATGTTCGAATATTAACTGACAGAGTCTCTTCTCGCTAGCGAATAAAACCCTAACGCAAACCCTAGCGGCGGGAATCCACTTCCCGATCTTCGCGTTGAGTTCATCCCAGGCGAGGCGTTGGATATCGCCGATGCTGAATTTCTCAACACCGAGCTTCTTAAAACTCGCGTCCACGGCGGACTTCCGTACGCCGCCGTACACCTGAACACACTCGCGGAAGTAACCGGCGGCGATCATACGCTCGGCGATTGATCGGAGATCGTGTATGCTATCCGACGGTATCAGATCGATCTCGCGAATACTACTCATAGATCTGTAGTTTGAAAGTCTTGTTGTCGTACTGGATTCTCCAAGATCTGTTCGGCTGACGTCATCATCTCCGGTTTTGTGAACGGAAACAGAATCATCATCGTCTGTGACGTAAGCATCGTGAAATTCGGATAAGGAGCTGGTGGTTCTGCTGACGTAAACGTCGGTTTCGATCGGAGTTGCGTGCGAGAGAAGGATGTTGCGGAACTCGTCTTCGAGACGAGCCATGGCGATTTGGATGGAGGCGTTGACTATCGTTGACTGTTCTGTTTTGTTGTTCTCCGTCGTTGCCGGAGAGGGTGACGTAGTCCATGGAGCGTTGGATTTCATCGACGGCTTGGAGGTAGGTGTCGAGTTCCTGACGGTTGGATTGGAGATTGATGGGAGTTTTGGAGTGTTCTGAGGAGGATGAGTCGTAGCGGAGGATGATCTGGTGAGCTTGTTGGAGAGGTGTAGGGTGGTGGTCGTCCGCCATGAACGGTGGTGGAATTGAAGAGGGAGAGAGAGAGAGATTCAAAAGGTTTCTGGAATCTGTGTGGGTTTTTGGTGTTTGGTGAAGATGACAGGATTCATTTATATGAAATTGATTAAATCCTCGCTTTTCTTCTTCTGGTTGTTAATTATTTACCACTCGTTTCAAAAAAAAAATAAAAAATCAAAATTAGGCTTCTCACTTTACTTTAATTTACTATAATATAAATATATATAGTGACTTATGTATCATACTAGCCACTTTTTAAATGGTAGTCTGATGCAGATGAGTTTATAGTTTAGTGGTATTTTAATATGGTACGAGGCTTTATTATTAATAATTTCTGAGTTAGATTTCTACATAAGGTGTTTTTACATATTTATTAGTTTTTTTTAATTGATATATAGGACTATGTGTAGCGGTGATGGATATAATCAGGTGATTTCGTAGGTGTCACGATAATACTTTAGTGGTTCGTCAATGATTCAAATTTACCGTTGTAAAAAATTTGTAGTCTCGTTGTCTTACTCCAGCTATACTATTTTGTCTTAACCAGACGTATATTGGCTCCAGAGTTTGGCTTGACATTCCCTTAGGAAACTATTTTACTTTACTGTATTACGCTACTACACTCTTTAAATTGAAGAGTCTCATTATCCCACTTCGGTTAACTATGTTGTCTTAACTGGTCCACACTGGCTTCAGAGTTTGGCTTGGACGTTCCCCCAGGATATCATACCACCGACTGGCACTTGACATACATTATGCCACCACGAGAGTTAAACAGCATAACACACGGTAGGACAAAAACTCGAATATGCTTAAAATAGTACCTGACACCTCTGAAAAAAAGCTAGACTGTCTAATACATCAAAGTAACACAAATGTATATGGAAGTTGGGCCACCATTGAATATATTTATATTATATATTAACTTATCATAATGCATTAAAATAAGATGATATAATAAGTCAATAACAGAACAATATTTCTGTGTCGTATACCGATTCATAGATAATCCTGGATGGGGTTTTATGAATCTATGTTTGATCCAAATAAAACCAAATGATGCAAGAAAATCATTCGCGTGCTTTTAGTTAGATTTATTTTATAAATAAGTACTATATAAATGAAAAATTATAGAAAGAGTATCTCTCTCACCCTTATTCGTCTGTCCAGCATCCAGGGGCGGACCTACCTTATTGGTAGGGGTAGCCTCCGCTACTCCTTGGCGCTCCGACGGTAATGTAAATTTTTGAAAAATTTGACATTTTTTTTGATTTTGTTACCCCTTTTCTATAAAACGTTACCCCTACGAAGATTTTCTGGATCCGCCACTGCCAACATCATCGTCTCCACTTAAATACACCACCACCAACAACAAAAGATAATCGGCATATACATCAAGAAATTAGTGGTAGTATAAGGACATATGTAGATTGTAATGGTATTATTTTTTTTAATATCACGTCTAAAAGTTATTGGCACAACAATATATTATTGTTACTTAGGTATTAGCTTTCACTTACGTTTTTTCACCTTTAGTATATAACGATTTCGTAAGTTTTCACTGCTTATTACTCACTATATAATAAACTAAAATATAAATCTAATAAATTAAAAAAAACAAAACAAAGTATGTGATTGGTTGAAATAGGGCCCACCATTCTCCTTTCTCTCATGCGGTTGGGCAACTCTCGGGGGGCTTTCACGCCCCTAGGATTTGTGTTTAACACTCTTCACGCCCAAAAAGTTGCCACCTCTCATTACACATGGTATAACATGAGTTAAAGAAATAGCATCATTTTCGTGTGTATCACGCTAAAAGAAGTTATAAATATTTACGTAATTACAGGTTCTCTAGTTCAAATTAAAAAAAAAAACTGATTTTGTGTCAGACGTCTTGCTATATACACATTATACTGTAAAGAAGAGTGAAAGTGAGAAAAGGAAAAATAATTGGAGTTTCTAGGGGTGGTGCTTAGTCAAGATCATTAAGTTTAGGAAAAAAAAAATAATGGAAGATGTCAAATTGATAGTGAAATATGCATTATGTTGATTTGACAAATGGTTTGTTAAATCAATATTGACATGTCTTTTATGTTCATCTCAATCGTTTCTACAACCTAAATTGCAAAGCACCATCTACACTTAACACTTGATTGATAGATATATCAATCTCGTTTGGTATCAAACTACTTGAATGTCTATATCATTCATGCATGTCTTCTCTTATCACTACCATCATAATTTGAAGTCCTGACCCGCCCCTTCATTATCAAATAGTAGTGCAGATGATACTCTTAATTGTGCATGTCCTATAGCTCTCACCCTTCCTATTACTCTCATACACTCTCGTATTCATACACTTATCGATTATGAACAATCATATGCTGACTTTAAGCGTCGTCTTAAAGCTTCCGCCATGGACCTCTTTTAATGAGTTTTTTTTTCTATGGTGTTTCAAAGCCTCACTAGAAGATCGGAGAAGAAAAGGTGTAAATGTGCATCTCTTCAATCGTTGCGACATTGATGCCATATATGGGATCTTTAAGAAAATACAAGTTTTCAAACATGATGTTTCCATTACGATGATGGATATAGGATTTACTTTAAAATCGGCAAATACCTAAGGCGTTATTAAGCTTGTTATGAATAGAGATGGCAAACGACGAGTTTAAGACATGCATTGGTATTCTCAGTAGCATACCCAATTGTTATATTGCGTCCCATATCCGGCCTAATATCCATCGAGTATCAATATGTAATTATTGGAGTAGAGCTCTCATTCAACACTATGGTCGAGTCATATAGTGGTCGTCCAAGGTGTGTATATAAAAGTGGTCAAAAGCTAAACATACATGAAGAACAAACCAACACAAGAACTGGTGATTCGATGAGAAGGTTCAACCATAAATCAACCTTAGTGTATACTGGCAAATTAATTTAAGTCAGGCTTCAAATTAAAAGAGAGATATCATAGATTAGTAAGAGAAACAGTGTTTGTAAGGCTTATTAAAATATCTACATTTAAATAGTTATTTTGTATTTATGAGTGATAATCCCAATCAAAATTAGGGAGAATTAATAGATTGGCAAGAAAAGAAAATGTTATCACTCCCTGATTTGTGAAATTATTTGGTGATTCCTACCAATGCAAGATAAGAGAAAAGATTGATGATCTAAAAAGAATAAATATGATGGTGATCTCTACCCAGTTAGAAAAAAATTGTTAGCAAAGATAAGTTTTTTAGATACCAATTGGTGGATGGACACACACCACAAACCGTTGTAAATCATATACTCATGTGCTGATAGATATATATATATATATATATATTATAAAACTTGTATATAACTTTATATTGTTTTCAACTGATATTTTTTTAATAAAACTTGTATAGAGATTTATACTTGTATATAACTAGGAATATGTTAAATCCAGATACAAAATTGCTACATTGAGACCAAAAAATCTTATAGCAAACTATATTCTTCTCTAACAACTTAGCTCTTTTTATAGTTGAAGAATCAATGTTTATGTACTAAGAAGGAAACGTGTCATTTTGTCTTACATTTAATTATCATAAAAATAAGTATTATTGGTTAGTTGTGGTATTTCTTTATCAACGTTACTACACACGTTTCTTTGATCACATTTTAATTTCATTGAACCAAATATTCTCACCAATCACCATCAAGCTGAGAACAAAGCACCAATGGTCCAAGGAAGCATTTCATATTTATTATAGATGCTCGGTATCATCAACCTCCTTCACTTTGCAAAGTTTTATTCCAAATTTCATTTTTATTCTATATTTATGGCTTGTCGAAGACCATGTGGCCTATCGTAACCTTTTTAGCGTCTCACCCCTTCGGTCAATCTAGCTCAGTCGTCCCTTATGACTCTTGGGCCGTATTTTGGGCCACAATGGTGTGTCGACCCTGAATTCAGATATTTTTCTATATATACTTGGTTATACACACACCATATATAACTCATAATTAGTGATCTCGCATCCATGCTCACATGTCATTGTAGCCTCGCCTCTAGGGTTGGTTCCAACCTATTACATGGTAATAGCGGGGCTCACAAGTTTTCATTTTATTTTGTTATACTTTAGTTTTCTCTAATAATGCATAATAATCAATGTTAATTTAAATACTAGTTTTATTCACCTTTTGTCTATATTTTAATATAAAATTATTTAAAATTCTGCTTTTGTCAGACATAAAAAAACTTTTTAGATATTATAGGAATAAAAATTCTTTTATATTTTACTTTTTGATAAAACTTATACGAAATTGTATAAAAAGTTAAAAACAAAACCAAAAATGTATAGAAAGTTAAAAACAAAAGAATTGACTTTTTAGATTTAATTTAATAGATTCTAATTTAATATTAAGTATTACAAATTATTGGAGAAATTTTTTATTATTTTATGTATAAGTAAAATGTCTGAATAGTCTCTGTGTTTTGTAAAGTAACATCTATAGTCCCCAACTTTTGAAAATTACACCGGTGCTCCCTGTGGTTTACTTTTTGTTACTCGGATAGTCCCGGAGTGGATGTCCGTTAGTTTTCTCCATTAAGTCCACATGAAATTACTTATTTACCCCTCACTTTAAAAAGTAAAAAAAAGATTAATTAAAGGAGGGACCCACCAACCTTCTTATTCACCCTTTTAAGCCCTTGTATCTTTCCGCGCTCCACTCTCTCTCCCCACACACAAAACCCACCACGAACTCCACTCGCCACCACCTGTAACTCTCCCCTTTCATCCCAGAAAAGGTCGGTCAGAGAGAGATAGACACAAAAAGGTCATCACCACCACTGACTCCGCCATTGTAACTCTTCCATCTCCGCTACTGTAACTCACTCACCACCACCAGACTCCGCCACTGCAACTCCCTCCTCCATTAACATCCACTAGAGAGATCATTGAAAGAGACACATAAAAGGTCCCAAAAAAGATAGACCGAACCGGATGGTGACAATGGGTTGCTGGTGTTAACAATTGTGAATTTAGTCGATTAAGGTACATATCGCCTCTTAGGGTTTTGAGTTTTGAGTTGAATTTGTAGATTTAGAACCGATTCAGGGTTTTATTGGCTAGTTTTGATGATGGTTGTTGATGGCTGCTGTAGTGGCGGTGGTGACCGTGGTGGTTTTCTGTGACGGTTAAGGGTTGTAGGGGTTAGGTTTAGGTGGGTTAAGGACTGTGCAGAATGCTACTGATTTGGGTTTGAAAGGGTGGGTGAGGAATCAAGGGTTAGGGTTTTTGGTGATGGTGATGGTGGGTGGAAGTGGGTAGTGGTGGTGACGGTGCGGGGTGCAAGCGGTGATTGGAGGCAGTGGTTGAGACAGTTGAGACGATAGGTTGGAGGCAAGTGGAGACTGTAGTTGAATTAGGGAGGGGTAAATAAGGTGGGCCCCACATTTTTAATAATCTATAATTTTTTTACTTTTTAAAGGGAAGGTAAATAAGTAATTTCATTTGGACTTAATGGAGAAAACTAACGGACATCCACTCCCGGGACTATCCTAGTAACAAAATTTTATAAAAACGGAAAATAAATTTTATAACAACGTATAAAACGTTATATTTGACACGACTCCGTTTTTTTATAAAACTTAAATCAAGGCATAGATAAAAATAACCACATCGCAAAACTATATTCGTTTTTTAATAAAACATTATATATTAAAAGTTATAAAAGAAAAACATAAATTTGAATTTGTTAATATTACATCACTTGGTATAAAGAGAAAAAATTTAAGTGTGAATAGTAGCACCCATACAATTTTGATAAATTATATATAAGAAATATACATTACTTATTAGTTTTATAATAAATAAATCTAAATATTAATAAAATTTCAATTAATAACACATGACAATCTCTCCTTCAATCTTAAATTTTAAATTTATTTTATTTAAAAAAATTACTTTTATTATCCTTATCCATATTATTATTATTATTATAAATTCTCACTTTTAATTTTGATATTATAATATTATATATGATAATAATAATTTCACATGACAATCTCTTTTTAAACCTTACAATTTACTTTTATTAAAAATTATCGTTATCTTATTATTATATTATTATAAATTCTCTCAATTTAAAAAAAATAAATAAGAA
Source organism: Scalesia atractyloides (assembly GCA_947069175.1). NCBI lineage: Eukaryota > Viridiplantae > Streptophyta > Magnoliopsida > Asterales > Asteraceae > Scalesia > Scalesia atractyloides. The sequence continues at coordinate 81,152,815 of CAMTDV010000013.1, forward strand.
TTACTATGTGCCTCTCACATAAGGGCAATATGGTTTTTCATCTCAATTTTATATTAAAAACAACATAAATAAATCTCTTTTATCCCCTCCATTTTATTATCGATCACTCCTTTTTTTAGTTAATCCAAACAAAAATATAATGCATGCTTTGAAATTGAAATTATGAAATTAAAGTAAAATATTTTAATAATGAATAGTCTTATTTCTTCATATTTGACAAAGTAAAATATTTAAATAATGAGTAGTCTTATCAAGTAAAATATTTAAACCATCTTACTCTTATGTGAGAGTCACATAATAAGACTTAACCAAAAAATTTAACTTGGGTTAAGACTAAAGGACATAACATGTTAACTGGTAACATGAACAGAGCCTGTAATTTCTTTAGTTAAAGAACATCGGTTATAATTTATACAAATGTTAAGTTACTCTAGAAACTAATAAATACAATTATATAATTAATTACACAAATAGTTTTTCTGTACACTGATATTGTTTTTGGTCTCAAGTTCGAAAAAGTACACCCTTAAACCAATTTAAAGCAATAGTTTGCATATTTGTTAAAAAGATGGTCTGTAATTTGGATGGTCGTGTATGTGTTAAGTCGCCCTATGTGCTACCATATGAAGGTACTTTTTTCATCTTAAAGCCTTTTGAGAATTCCTATTATAAATCTTTAATTTTATTTATTTCTTCATCGCAAGGTAACTCGCATCTATCCCTTCTTCCTTAGATCCACCCACCATGGTTGTCTGCTTTTGTGGTAGATTACACTTGGGCAACGTTTCCATCATATACCATTAAACAATTTTCTCTCTCTTCCCTGCTCTACTTTCTATTATGTAATGTTTGGTTGTTTTATAGCCTAATGACATCTTAAGGGTGAGATAAGACTTTGGGATCAATAGGGTCATGGGTTCGATTCCCACAAGTGAGATTTTCTCATATTTATTGAGTTTCTGCCTGAATTGATGTATAGACGTTATGCTTAGTGGAGATGAATATGATCGGATGGTTCCGTTAGTGGCACGATAATACTCCAGTGATCCGTCAGTGATTCGAATTTATCATTCCAAAAAAATGTTTGGTTGTTTTTATTGGATTCGAAATGACAAAAATATCTTCGTGTGGAGCACATGGAGCGACTTAACAAGCAAATTAGATATCCATCCAAATTGGGGACCATCTTTGTTACAGATTTGCAAACTATTGATACAAAGGTGTATTATTCAAAATTGAAAAGCAAAATCAAAATTTTGCATAGCGTATGAAGTATCTATGTAATTTTTATAAATGATATTACATATTGTTTTATCTATTAAACCAAAAACATTTATTGGGTATATAGCGGCGTATTTATGGGTTTTTTTAATCATTTTGTTGTAAGTAAATATTTTTTTCGCTCTCATAAAGATTCTAAAAATAAAATATACAACTTTTACTTTTACCCATTAATTTTGCACATATCCGCAACGTCCTTTTTTAGAGACATCACTGCAAATGTAAGAAAAAAAATATTTTTAATGCATAGAAGTTCATTAAATAGTAACATATTTAAATTACTAATTACGAATCTTTAATAGTTAAATAAAAATTATTAACTCATTTTGCTCAATATAGTCTGTTTTGTGGGCTACTCGGTTACCTTGTGAAGAAAAAAAAACCGACTTGACTTGTAAAAACGTTGATGTGGAAAATACTTCGGTATTACAGCAAAAAATAAATAACAAAATAATATAATGTAATCAACATTTTTGACTTTTCAACAAAGAACAAATTATGTTATGAAAATTTTGAAATTGTGATAATTGAATAAAGAAAAAAAATCTTTGTTTTATTCATTCATTCATTCAAAGTAATAAAGTAAGTTTATAACCACCGTACATATATGTTGGAACAAACATAGACTGTCTCATATATGTTGGAACAAACATAGACTTTTTCAAGTTATATGAGTAAGAAAACGTATGATTTTTAGTTTTCTTTTATGTAAATCTTCATTTTTTTATAATCATATATGTACTGTGTCTTTTCTATTTCATAAATATTCGGTCTATAAAATGTTTCTTATGACATTTTTTTTAATCTTAAAAGCTAAAAACAATTTTTGTTTTCAATAACATTAACAACTTTTAAATATATACTAAGATATATTAACATTTTACTACTATGCTTTTTAGAATACTCACATATAACAAGATTCCTATACATAAACTTCAAAATATTTTTTATAAGTTCAAGATTAAGATAGTCTTATTTTTTTTTAATAAATGATCATAACTTTATATAGACAGTTATCCAAAATTACTGTTCGTATTTGTAAGTTATATAATAATAAAAAGCTGTTTAATGGAATAGTTTTATTTGCTACCTAAAAACATGACATGATCTATTGATGTTTATGAGTTCGTTTTAGAAAAAAAAAATGAAGGAATAGAATTAATCTATTAATTGTTACATCTAATATTTAAAAAAAATTACGGGATATTTGATAATTGATATTCTATACATTGGCAAGTGGCAACATCGTAAATTTGTCGAAAAATGGAATAATGTCTTTTGAATTCTGTGATCGACCGGTGGAATCTCGTGTTGTTCAGGTATTTTTTTATATTAGTTTATTTTATTTTTTTGAATGGTTATTATATTAGTTTATTTAGTCACATGTCTTTATGCTTTTACTTTTCTTAGTAGAATATTACTAAAAAAGACGTAATTTATAATACAGTTTTCTATATGATTTTCAATAATGTTATACTATTAAAAAATACTCACCAACTTGTATTGTAAGTTATCATGATATTCTATAATGATGATCAATTGGATAGAAAGTGGACTTTGGTTTAGCGTTTGCACATGATTGTTGACTTTTTTTTTTTTAATCGGATATACAAGAAATATTCAAATACAATTATTGGTTGTCCTTTGTTTTTATGGTAGCCTTTTTGCATCAATACATCACATATCAACTTGGTTACAAGTAAATATTTTATGATGATTATTGTAAACGTACATATAAAATAAAACATGATTATTGCAAAGAAATTCCCCTAAAAAAAGAGATGTCACCACTTGGAGCAACCATATTTATCATATAAAAACCAAACCTCCATTTCTGTTCACTACAACCTCCTCCTCCTCCATTGTTTTTGAATCATGTCTTCTCACCCTAAACCATATATCAAGAAGAAGTCCACTGTTGCACAAACCTGCAATCAGTTGAACAAAGCTCATCAGATGACTATTTTTTACAACGGAGAAGTGATTGTGTCATGAGTAGTCTGATGTAATGTTTTAAAAACGGTTCAAACTGATCGATAGAACCAGTTAAACCTTCTTGTAATTATTTCTGAGCCTAATCCGATACGGTATAAAACCGGATTTTATAGTATGAAACTTTTTATTGTAACGTATAATGTTTGTAGCTTGACCGTATGATTCATAATTGAATAGCCACGTGGTGGAGTTTCTAGGGAGGTCTAGACTGGCCTTATTTGTGGCTAACGTTAATTTACGTGAAATTGCTATGTAATTTTCACATTTTTGGAATTGTGTTGATTTAATTAATGGTTAGCTTCGTTTCGCTATCGGACTATAATAAACACATTTCGTCGGTAAGAAATTATAAGTCGATATGATTCGCTAAATAAAGATAAAAAGAACATGCAGACGAAAAATCAAACTACAAAATATTCCAGTCATTGTCTCTATTTAGAAACTTTTTGTCAATTTTATACTGTTACCTCCAATCACGTGGCATGTACTGTATTTTTTTTTTGAGTTTTGTCTTTTGAATGCGTCAAATGAAGATAAAAAGTAAACGCAAATGAAAAAAATTAAAGTACAAATATATTCTAGACATTGTCTCTTTTTAAAAACTTTTTGTCAATTTTATACTGTTAACTCCAATCACGTGGCATGTACTGAATTGTCCTTTGAGTTTTATCTTTCGGATGCGGTTAATAAAGATAAAGAGTATACGCAAACGAAAAATCAAAGTACAAAGATATTCCAGACATTATCTCTTTTTAAATTTTTTTTGTTAATTTTATACTGTTAAATCCAATCACGTGGCATGTACATGTAGTGAATATTTTTGAGTTTTGTCTTTCGGATGCGTTAAATAAAGATAAAAAGTATACACAAATGAAACATCAAAGTACAAAGATATTCTAGACATTGTCTCCATTTTAAAAACTTTTTGTCAATTTTATAATGTTAACTCCAATCACCGTGGCATGTACTGAATTTTCTTTTGAGTTTTGTCTTTCGGATGCGGTTAATAAAGATAAAGAGTATACGCAAACGAAAAATCAAAGTACAAAGATATTCTAGACATTATCTCCTTTTAAAAACTTTCAGTCAATTTTATGCTGTTAAATCCAATCACGTGGCATGTACATGTAGTTAATTTTTTTGAGTTTTGTCTTTCGGATGCGTTAAATAAAGATAAAAAGTATACACAAACGAAACATCAAAGTACAAAGATATCCCAGACATTGTCTCCATTTTAAAAACTTTTTGTCAATTTTATTATCCAATCACGTGACATGAAGTGAATATTTTTTTTGGATTTTGTCTTATAGTTGTTATAATAAGTGTCGAACGAATGAAGAAATACTAAGCAAGTTTCCGTCACATTATGCGAGGAAATCTTATAAAATAAAGTTTCTTATTCCCTATCATGAGGTTCTTGAAAAACACACACACACACACACAACATATATATATATATATATATATATGTATGGAAAAAAAAACAAGGAAAAATCACTTTCTTAGAGGTTCATACGATTGTCAAAAGTAAAAAACATTGCCAAGATAAGGTGATACCTAGTAAAGCGATTATGCTCGATCTTTTCACCTCGTTTTCTTATTTTTAAGCAAAATTGTATCATTGGGCTTCCAAGTTTGTATAATGTTATTAACATTAATCACAAAATTAGTTAGTTTATAAAGACACGCAACTCTTTTAACATAACGAAAGAAGGTTAGAGTGTCTGGCCATCAATAATATGTTTAACACGATTTTGTTTGAACAGTCTAAATGGTTGAATCATGCACGAGGTGCAATACAACGTTTCTCGCATCATCATGTCCTCAAACCATGAATACAACTGCATCATAATATTTGTTTATCAACATTATCAAGACGATAAACCGACACGAGCAATCGATGATGATAGGCATTATTTTCATGTATTCAATGTTTGCATAATAACATGACTAAAATAGAAATTGACGATAGACATTGTTTTTTTCATGCTTTCAAGGTTGCAGAGTAATGTCACTAAAACAGAAACTGAAGATCGATATTATCTTCACTGACTTCATTTGTGACCAGATGTTAACTAAAAATATGACTAACTTACATGTTACTTATCTGGATAAACTTCACTTTCATGTTTTTTAAATTATTTGTCAAATATCGCAATTTAAACAAATAAATTAAAGAAACATCGTATGAACTTAATGGTTATAATGTTTAAGATAAGCTATAAAAGTAAGGGTTAGGTTCATTTGTTAACAACCCCTTGATAGTAAACTAATCCTAGTCTTTGATTATCAATACATAAGTGTAAATCAATGGTAAAGATTTGATGTTGAAAATACACTGGTGTATTTTATAATTTGATGATTTAAATCAATGGCCATGATTTGTTCACTCTGTTCACAAATACATTAGTGTTTACTCTAGAAACTCACCCATAAAAGTAACATACTATAAAGCACTTTGTATGTACAAACCTGCCAATATATTATGGGGTTTCATGTGTTTTCTTCCTTATAAATACAATTGACAACTGTTTTAAAATAAGTTTGCCTTAAAATGTAACATTAGTGTAAATCGGGTTTCGAAAACCCGCCCCAAATTGTCAATCAAAGTGTATTTATTTATGCCGTTCGGTTATTTTATTATTGTTTAAAATATTAAAATATTTCATATATAAATAATAATAATCAATGTTTAAAATAACCTTAATGAAATAATATAATAAATAATCAATTAAATAATAAATATTTATACTTAATAAATGATTAATAGGCTTAATAAAAATAATAAAGAAAATAAGACTCAAAAAGGGTGAACCGGGAATCGAACCTGGTTCCCCGGTAAAACACACACCACAAACACCACCGAGACACATGCACATATTGGTTAGAAATGGAAAACAAATTAGTTTTATATGCAGAACTCGAATGAATGCCGGTGGGTTCAAATCAGCGAACCCACCAATCTCGCCTGTCTAGTCCATGTTCTGGAATCCGACTAGCAATTCGCGTAAAAGCTTTCCAAAAATCGGTATCAATCCATCTTAATTGTGCAAAATCAATCATTTTTGTTTCCAAAACAAACCGAAATCAACACTCCCTGTTTCACCTATAAATACCGATCCCCAATCCACGCTCAAACTCGCTCAAACCTTCATCCTCTCAACCGCAAGCTTTCTCTGCTCAAAACCACCCCCTCTGTTCCACTGGAAAACCGCGGCTATCATCGGTTTTAACTCGCCGGAGAACTCCCTGCCAACCGGTAACCGTCTCTCCTTTTAATTCAGTTCATATATCATTTTCTTATATCATGTTGGTTTAGTAATCAAGTTAATCGAGTTGTTTTTTTTAAGAATAGAACGGGTTCTGAGTAAATCTTTTTGTTTAAACGAAGAAGACGAAATGCAGTGTGTGTATATATATATTATAATTGAATCATAAACCGGGTTAAGCACCCCGCCCAACTGGTTGGGCCGGGTGCAAACCAAACCCAGGGTCGCTGGTTCGAATCCAAGCACACATGCCGGCCTGACCATTTTAAAACCTTTTTAAATTAACCATTTCTGTACTAACCTAATTTGTGTATAAGAGTAATTAAAAACCAAGTTTGAGCGGGTTAGACACCCAGCCCAGTTGGTTTGGTTGGGCTGGGTGCAAAACGCATCCAAGGTCTCGGGTTTGAGCCCCTTGGCTCACACCGGTCTGATCATTTAAAATCCTTTTTAAATTTAATCAAATTTGAATGAAACTAAAATGTGTATAAGAATAATTCAAATCATGTTTCTTTCGGGTTAGACACGTAGCTCAGTTGGAAGAGCTGCGTGCACGCAATTGAGAGGTCACGGGTTCGAGTCTCAACACACGCATGCCAATACTCCAATCGAACCGGTCTGACAGTCTTGTCAGACTGACAAGATTTTTTTATATTATTTTATTTTTATTTTATTCTAATATTTTATTCTATGGTTTATATTAAAAGAAAAACCAATTAAAAATGCTTAAAAATATATAATTTCAAGGGTTTAAATATATCAATAAAAAATCATAAAAATACCTTAAAAATCTAAACAAAGGTTTTTAACCGAAATATTAATTTATTTATTTATTGAGTTATCATGTTATTATATTAGGTCAGTACTCCTTCATCGGTTAAATTCTCAACTCGTGCGCTTTCATCTTCAATCAAGAATACGCACCCACTGTGAGTGAATCTCTACGAATTCCCCGTTTTAATCATGTTTTTGGGTGTATCATGTGTCGTACATTTATTTTATTTTATTTAAACACTTGTGCTAATATTATCTCGTGATCAAATGTGTATAGTTGTTATGTGGTTACATTTATCATTCCAGTGCTATTATTTCATTAGGCCCATCAGTTCCTCGTGGGATACGTGTTGAGCATCAGGTGCCTCATTAGATCGGCTCCGTTTGATTGAGCCTTGATCTCAAGTACATCATTTATCATGTCATGTGTTCATTGTGGATATACTTGGTTGTGATTGGTTATATATGTATACATCTGCTCACATATGATTCATGCACAATTTTTATTTAACAACAATATAATTCAATTATTTAAATGTTTTACCAAGGTTCACTCGCCAACTTTTGTTGACCCAAATCTTCTGTTTTTATGCATGATACAGGTGAACAAGCTGAGGAAATAAACACATAGGAATGGCCTTAGAAGAATAAACAAGTTTTTACGTTTGGAACAATCTTTTGGATTATGTTTGTTTTTGTATGAATTTTGTATTGAATATTTAAAGTTTTAATTTTCAATTTAATAAATATGAAACTTATTAGTAAATATCATGAGCTTTGGTGATAACCCAATCATGCCCCGACTTTTATTCCGCTGCGGGTCGGGGTGTGACATAAAAGGCTATAGACGCAACTTCACAAGGAACCAATGCTTTTTTATGCACACATATTGGGAAAAGCAGTATGCGTATATAATATATGTGTGTGTGGGCGCTCAGGGGCAAAAATGAAAGTTGCACTAATTTTAACGTTATTTTACTAATTTCGTGAAAATAACGTTAAAAGAGGGGGATGGTTAATCATCATGTGGTGGCGTTGATAGCCGAAAGAGAAGGGGGTACATACACTAATCGGCCTTTGTCTCAACTGTTGAGTGTTATGTGCCTTATGTCCAAAGCTTGATGCAAAATTACTATCGAGCCGGGGGTCTCACTGGAAGTAGCCTCTCTATTCCTACGAAGTAGAGGTAAAAGCAGGTATAGAATATGATGATGATGATGATATCGGGAAAAGCAGGTGTAGAGTTAGGTATAAAATCAATTATACAAATGTGATAAGAAACTTATTTATGTGATTATGTTACATACACATCATATGTCCCAACATTCATGGTAATGGTTTAAGGTTCCTTCAACATAAGGAACATCGTTTGACATATCTCCTAGGTTTAACCATTGCTCAAAATATGTAGGTGGAATCACATATCATACTCGCAAGTAATTAATGCTTTGGACCTTGTAACATTCGTTTAATGCAACTGTATATATGCTATGAAAACACTAAAAGAATAAATTTGCAAGTATTCTCATTACTGTGGTATACACACTGAAAACGTTTAAAAACTTACAACCACCATAAATCAACGATTGATTCCTCCTCGAGTAATACACCCCAAAATTCCGTTATGCACTTAAAATAGTGTATGTGTGCAATATAACAAAACATAGCAACCCCATGAAAGTAGGAGTCCTGTACGCTTTGTGTCCACTCTATTCATTCTCCGATCAAATACTTATACTCATGCCGAAGAGAGAATCAATAAACCTATCAGATCCTGGGAGGGTTCGTGAAGTGCTTCTTTAGGAGTTAAACTTGTGGTCATAGAGAGACCCCTTTTCCTGTGACAAGGCTCACGATGTTTTGTTTAGTAGGATTTCTATTGGAGAAACAAACTCACGACCAACCGAGAGTGGAACTCTAGCTTTAATCTCTTGGTGTTCGGATTTCCCTCTTCAGATAGATATATGTTTAAGGGTGATCAACTAGCAGGACACAGTTTTTCGATCTTTCAAAAGACTTACATAACTCCGCGATTTTTATAATAACATATTGGTATATTCTCGAAGAGGACAAAGTCTTCAAATTAATCAATGGTGTGTGAAGAAGTTAAAGCAATTACGGGTTAATAACTGTAAATTCTTTTTTAATATCTCTCCATCGTGAGGATTAAAAGCAATTTTCTATCATCCTGGCCTCTTTGCCCCCCCCCCCCCCCCCCCCCCCCCGTTTATTTCTCAAACTTGTACATGTCTCCACTGATGAAAATGCTATATATTGTGTGTGTGTGGTATGCTAGTGTAATGTTGTCAGCTGCAAGTTTAGGATTTTTATTTTTTGGCTGGTTATTAAATGATGATCGCGCGTATATAATACAATCCCCTTTTGTTAGTTTCATTACTTTTTAAGGGAATTGGGATCTGTTACTTGCTTTTGTTGTGAATTACTTACAACATGTTGGATTTTCTTTTTCTCAATAGAAGTTTGCTGATCATGCTATCAATAGGATTAAAAGTTACATGTATTTTCTATTCATATATGCTATAATAATTTACAAACTTAAGAGGTTGGTTTGCATTAATGGCAATTAGAATAATAGAATCCCATTTTGTTGAACAATTAAAATGTGAATTATGTGATTGGACAAGTTAGCCAGCATACTTAGCTTGATATGTGATTTGGCCAACAAACAACATTCAAGACATAAGTTTGTGCTATGCAATTCGCCGTTTATGAAAGCGTCACATGCGTCATTTCTGGATTGATTAGCTGTTTTTTCGCTATCTTGGTCGTTTTCTCAATCTTTTTGCTCATACCATTTGAATCTTATTTCTTGTTCTCCGAGATATGGTTGTTGAAAATGAACTCGCTGCTTCTATTGAATGCTAAAATTGTAGGACTTTAATGGTTCTCTACATAAAAATGGATCCAACCCTTGTTATGTTAGTTTTAATCACTCGCTCTTAAATTGTTTTCACACAAAACACCAATTCAAATCTCTGTTTTGCACAAAACATATTTCTCTAGTTTGCGCGATTTTTTTCTATAAAGAATAGGATTCCTAACTCAAACCGAGTTAAGGAAAGTGATTTGACCATGTCATGGATCTTTGATGTTTCTAATATAGAGTTGAGTAACCACTTTGGGTTTGTGAAGTCTGTTCTGTGTTATGGAAGGCATAATAAATTCGTGCAAAAATAAATAAAAACTTTATAAATTCGAATTACAATACAGAAATAAATAAAGCTGTAAATTACAATACTTTTACAACTGAAATAATCGAAAATACAAGAACAAAATTCAAACAGAAAAGTAAGTTCTTGGCTGAGGATCGTGTTAGACACGGGTCCCTTAAAACAAATTTCGAGTCTCCCAGGAGAACTCGTTTGTTTCCAGGATACAACAGCCTAAGTAGTTGCACTGCCGGAGATGACGCAACCTGAAAGTGTACCTTGCTGCAAGAAAGAGGAAGAAGAAGAAATTCGAGTAGAGGGTTCGTTGGTGATTCGGTGTCTCTTCTGGTGTTGATGTAATGCAGTATTTATACTGCATCTGTGTTGAAACAGTCAAAAGATTTAACTCAACGAATTAAATTGCATTAAACATCTTTAATGCACTTTAATTCGTCAGTTACATTCCTGGTCAAGACCCTTGACTCGTCTGTTTCAACAGCTGAAGTGTAACTTGTCACACCCCGACCCGCAGCGGAATAAAAGTCGGGTCATGATTGGGTTATCACCAAAGCTCATGATATTTACTAAGAAGTTTCATATTTATTAAATTCAACTTACATATTCAAATATCCAATAAACAGAATTCATACAAATACAAAAAAAAAAACAATTCTAAATGTTTATTCCAACGCAATGACTTGTTTATTCTTCTAGGCCATTCTAAGTGTTTCTTTCCTCAACTGGATCACCTGTATCATGCGTAAAACAGGGGAGATTTTGGGTCAACAAAAGTTGGCGAGTGAACCTTGTTAAAACATTGTAAATAGTTGCTTGTTTTACTTATTAAAGAAAATTCGTGCATAAATCACATGTGAGCAAATATATATATATATGTAAACAGTCACAAACCACATTGAATGAATATATGACATGAATGATGATGTATTTGAGATCAAGGCTCAATCAAACGGAACCGATCTAATGAGGCACCTGATGCTCAACCCGTATCCCACGAGGAACTGATGGGCTAATGAAATGAGTGCATTGAAATGATAAATTTAATCCACATAATAATCACACAACAACCATTACACATTTGATCACAAGATGATATAAGCACAAGTGTTAAATAAAATAAAGGAATTGTACGACACATGATACACCCCAAAACGTTATTAAAATGGAAATTTGTAGAGATTCACTCACCTTGGGTGCGTATTCTTGAATGGTAAGGAGAGCGCACGAGTTGGGAATTTAATCAACGAGAGAGTACTAACCTAGAAATAATAATGCGATAACTCGGTAAATAAATTAAATTAATGTTTAGGTTAAAATCCTTTGTTTAGGTTTTTAGGTTATTTTTTTGGGGATTGTGTTGATATTCTAAACCCTTTGAAAATGTATATTTTTAAACCTTTTTATTTGATTTTTTTTTCTTTTAATAAAAACCTTAGAATTAAAATAATAAAAATAAATAAAAAAAAAAAAATAAATAAAAATCTTGTCAGTCTGACAAGATGACTTGTCAGACCGGTTCAATGGTATGGTAGGTATGCGGGATGCAGAGTCGAACCCGGGACCTCACGTTCACGTGCACGCAGCTCTTCCAACTGAGCTACGTGTCTAACCCGTCATATTCTGGATTTTAATTATATTTATACACACTTTAGATTATTTCTAATTTAATTAAATTTACAAAAAGGTTTCAGTAATCCGACCGGTGCGTGCCACAGTGCTCGAACCCGTGACCTTGGCGATGTGATGCACCCTGCCCAACCAACTGGGCTGGGTGTCTAACCCGGCTATACATGCATTTTAAAAATACTTATATACTAAACAAGTTTTACACAGAAAAGGTGAATTTTAAGAAGGGTTTTAAAATGTCCGGCTGGCGTGAGGGCATGGACTCGAACTCGGGATTACGCGTATATAATGCACACAGTCCACCGTTGGACTGTGTGTCTAACCTGTTTAAAACAACCGTTTTAATTAAACGAATCAGTTAACAGTTATTGTTCATCTTCTCCGACGAGTATGATCTCTGATCAGGAGCCGACATTCCTCAGATTATTATAATTTCATTAATATGATACTAACATAAAAGAAGGAAGACTAAGGATTTATACCCCTAATGTCGCTGGCTCTTGGCTTATCTTCCGGTGGTAATGTTCCGACGACAAAATAGTGGTTCCGGCGAGACAGAGGAGAGCGTTCAGCAGAGTTATCCCGAGGTTAGAAGTGAGAAGGAGTGAGCCGGTTAAACAATGAGGAGTTCGGTCAGTATTTATAGGCTTGAAAAGGGTCGCTTGAATTCTGAATTCGGAAACTGAATTGAATGATTGATTTCTTGCGATATTGATTGATTGGCTCTAATTTTGGGAAGAGTTTACGCGGACAGACAGCTGGTTCTTACCGGATTCCAGAACAGAGACAAGATCGGCGGGTGTTTTCCTGATTTGAATTTGCAGGAAACATCGCTCGGGCTCATGTATATATATATAAGTTTATTCGAACTTCTTAACAGAAGGCGCGTGTGTCTCGGTGGTGCTTGTTTGTGCGGTATCGGGTGACCCGGGTTCGATTCCCGGTTCACCTATTTTCCTTAAATATATATATATATATATTTTGTGCTTTTTAATTATCCAAATATTTATTATTTAATTAGTTATGTATTAAGATTATTTTTAAACACTAATTATCATTATTTATAAAGATATATATATAAAAAAATAACCGAACGACAAGAATAAAATACACTTTGATTGATAATTTGAGGCGGGCTTTCGAAACCCGATTTATGCAAATGTTACAGTATCCCCTACTTTTGGAAATTTCGTCCCGAAATTTAAGTAGTAGTTGTAACCGGAAAAAGATGCGGGTATTTCTCGCGCATTGAGTCTTCACGTTCCCAAGTAAACTCAGGTCCTCGTTTTGACTCCCAATGTACACTGACGATTGGAAGACGACTTCGCCTTAAGCGCTTCTCACCGAAATCCATGATTTCTACTGGTCTTTCGACGAAGTGCATCGATTCATCGACTTGAATGTCTTCTAGAGGAATATGGAAGTTTTCGTCGGCGAGGCACTTTTTCAAGTTTGATACATGGAACGTGGGATGAATTCTGTTGAGCTCTTCTGGTAGGTCAAGCTTGTATGCTACAGGACCTACTCTTTCGAGTATCTTGAAAGGTCCTACATAGCGTGGTGCTAGCTTGCCCTTTTGGCCAAAACGAACCACTCCCTTCCACGGTGATACTTTCAAAATTACTTGATCACCAACGCCAAATTCCAAAGGCTTTCGTCGTTTGTCAGCATAACTCTTTTGCCGACTTTGAGCCGCTAGAAGATTGTTTCGAATTTGAAGGATTTTGTCGGTTGTTTCTTGAATCAATTCAGGTCCGGTGATTTGCGCTTCACCAATTTCGTGCCAACATACTAGAGATCGACACTTACGACCATATAAAGCTTCGAAAGGAGCCATGCCGATACTTGAATGATAGCTATTGTTGTACGAAAACTCGACTAACGGTAGGTGAGCGTCCCAGTTCCCTTTGAAGTTTATGACACATGCTCGAAGCATGTCTTCAAGGGTTTGGAGGGTGCGTTCAGATTGACCATCAGTTTGAGGGTGAAAGGCGTACTGAGATCTAACCGTGTACCCAAAGCGGTTTGTACGGCTCGCCATGTTCGTGAAGTGAAACGACCTTCGCGGTCCGAAATGATGCTTAACGATACACCATGACGGCTTACGATCTCGCTGATGTAGATACGAGCTAACTTCTCGTTCTTGAAGTCCTCACGAATCGGAATGAAGTGAGATGATTTTGTAAGACGATCGATTATTACCCATATGGTGTCATACCCACTGGAGGTGCGAGGTAACCTGGTAATGAAGTCCATGGTTATGTTTTCCCACTTCCATACAGGTATTTCGGGTTGGACTAGAAGTCCTGAAGGTCTTTGATGTTCAGCTTTTACTTTGGAACAGGTAAGGCACTTGGAAACAAAAACAGCGATATCCTTTTTCATGCCAGGCCACCAGTAGGTGTTTCGTAGGTCTTGATACATCTTATCGGCTCCTTGGTGTACAGAGTATCGTGTTTTGTGTGCCTCATTCATGAGGAAATCACGAAGGTTGTCGCGATCGGGAATCCATATGCGGTTTAAATAGTATAGAATACCGTCGGATTTGGTTTCAATTTTGAGTTCAGCTCCACATGACAGCTCATCGCGTACGTCATTTTCGGTCACAGAAACATGTTGAGCTGCCCGGATTCGATCTTTGATGTCGGTTATGATTTGAGAACATAGAAGACGAATAGAGTTTGCATATCCTTTTCGACTGAGTGCATCAGCCACCACGTTTGCCTTGCCAGGATGGTACCGAATTTCGCAGTCGTAATCGTTAAGAAGTTCGACCCATCTCCGTTGCCTCATATTCAACTCTTTCTGGTTGAAGATATGTTGGAGACTCTTGTGGTCAGTGTATATTTCACACTTGGTACCGTAGAGGTAATGTCTCCATATCTTGAGAGCGAACACGACGGCTCCAAGTTCCAGGTCGTGGGTGGTGTAATTCTTCTCATGAACTTTGAGTTGCCTAGAGGCATAGGCTATCACCTTTCCTCTTTGCATCAATACACAGCCTAGACCTTGCCCTGATGCGTCGCAATAAACCATAAAGTCATCGCAACCCTCAGGGAGTGTAAGGATAGGTGCGTCACAAAGCGTTCGCTTTAAAGTTTGGAAGGCCTCCTCTTGCTTAGGTCCCCAAATGAAAGGTTTTCCTTTGTGAGTCAAGGCCGTGAGCGGAACGGCGATACGGGAAAAATTGGCAATGAAACGTCGGTAGTAACCAGCCAAGCCAGAAAGGACCTAACTTCGGTAGGGGTACGTGGCGCTTGCCATTCTTGTACCGCCTTGATTTTTGAAGGATCGACATGAATCCCTTTATCATTGACGACATGACCAAGGAATTGTACTTCTCCTAACCAGAATTCGCATTTTGAGAACTTAGCGTAAAGCTTTTCAGTCCTTAAGAGTGTAAGAGTGAGTCGAATGTGTCGCTCATGATCGGATTTTGACTTGGAGTAGATAAGAATGTCGTCGATGAAGACTATGACGAAACGGTCGAGGTAGGGTTTGCATACTCTATTCATTAAATCCATGAAGACAGCGGGGGCGTTGGTTAAACCGAAGGGCATAACCATGAACTCGTAATGACCATAACGAGTTCGGAAGGCGGTTTTTTGAATATCTTCCTCGCACACTCTAAGCTGATGATAACCAGAACGAAGGTCGATTTTGGAAAAATAGGTGGCGCCTTGAAGTTGGTCTAGAAGGTCATCAATATGAGGCAGTGGATAGCGATTCTTAACCGTCAACTTGTTGAGTTCTCTATAATCAATGCACATGCGAAACGTTCCATCTTTCTTCTTCACAAAAAGAACAGGCGCACCCCAAGGCGATGAGCTAGGACGTATGAATCCTTTGTCAGTCAACTCTTGCAGTTGACTGGCCAGCTCTTGCATCTCGGATGGGGCTAACCTATAGCGCCAGGCACAAGATCGATTCGAAATTCGACTTCTCTCACAGGAGGAAGTCCTGAAACGTCGCCGGGAATTCTTTCACAATTGGGATATCTTCGAGCTTTCTCTCCTTGCCTTCCTTCTTGACAACGTGAGCTAGAAATGCGACGTAATTCTTGCGAAGATAACTTCGGGCTTGAAGGCAGGACATCAATGTGAGTCCTTTCGAAGGGGTTTCCCCAAAGATACGTAGTGTCTGACCGTCAGCGAGAGGAATACGAATGAATTTTTCATGGCACACCACTTCAGCGTGATGCTGGCTGAGCCAATCCATGCCGATGATAACATCGAAACTTCCCAATTTCATAGGAATGAGAGCAATTGGGAAATCGTGATCATTTAGGGTGAGAGTACAATCGCGTATGATAGAATTTAATGAAATGGGTTTCCCGTCACCAACTTCCACCGTCAGAGATTCAACGAGATTAACACGAGGTTGGTCGAGGATAGATTCGAATTCTAAGGACACAAAGCTCTTATCTGCACCAGTATCGAATAAAGGATGCATAACTACCATTGATGAGAAACGTACCGTTGACCACATTGTTGTCAGCCCTGGCTTGGTTGGCATTGATATTGAAAGCTCTTCCTCTAGCAGGTGGAGGAGCTTGGTTAGCTTGGTTTACCGGGTTTGCTTGAGCATGGGCATGGATAATGTTCACCAGACGTGGGCAAGTGTTCCTGAAGTGGTTTGGGTCCCCACAATTGAAACAGGCTTGCATGGGTTGCATCATGGGATAGTTGGGTTGGTAGTAAGGTTGGGCTGCGAGTTGTGCAGTGGTAGAAGTAAGGGTTGTTGGGTTTGGCCCCCCATTTGATTTTGGGTTTGGGTTGGAGGTTGACTGCGGTTCAATCGCTGAAGGGTACGGCAAGTTTGGATGGTGTGACCCGTACGGCCACAACTTGTGCAATGTTGGCAGGGGTTTTCAGGAGGGTGATGGTATTGACAACGGTTACACTTTGGGTGTGGGCCAGTGTATGGCCTTTCGAACGGTGCGGCTGGAGGGGCAACTTGGGTGATTGGGACAGCAGTGATGGGAGGGTTGGTTTGGGTGATGGCAAAGTTCTTGCCATTTTACTTCCTCTTACCAGCAAACTTCGAGGATGAACCTGGGTGGTTTGGAATTGGGGTCTCAATGGGTGTTTTCTTCTTCTCATCTTTGAATTTGCCATTTCGAATGCGAATTTTCAGTGAGTTCCGTAGCTAACTCCATTGCGGCTTCAAGTGTTGCAGGCGAAGTGCTTAAAACTGAATCTTGGATTTTCGAGGGGAGGCCTCGAATGTAGTGTTCGACTAAGCGGTATAAGGGGGTGAACAGATTGGGGATCATCTGGTTCAACTCGAGAAATCTCTTATTGTATGAAGCGTGGTCTCCTTCCTTTTGTTTCAATGCGTGAAACTCGTCTTCTAGCTTTTTGATTTCGCTTCTTGGATAGAAGCGTCTCGTCATGATTTCCCTTAACTCTTCCCATGTTAAGGCCATGGCATCTTCAACGCCTCGCTTACCCTTTTCCGTGTTCCACCAGGTAAGGGCTACCCCAAACAACCTTCTAGTCGCGTAACGTACCTTACGGTCCTCGGGACAGTCGCAATTGAGAAAGGTGTTTTCCATCTCCTCAAATCAGTGAAGGAGGGCGGTGACACCTTCAGTCCCTTCATATTTTGGGGGATCGCAGGACTTGAAGTGTTTGTAGGTGCATTTGGGGGTTTTCGGAGGAGGGTTGGCGACGCTTTGGTCTTCTTGGTTGGGAGGGTTGATGGGATTAGCGGTGAGGGCTTGTTGAACTTGTAGCACGATGTCAGGAAGCACTGCGGCCATTTGCTTAGCAATTTGCGTGGCCAAGCGTTCGTTTGACTTTCCTGACCTTCTACCTCCACGTAATTGCCTAGCCGACATCTACAGGAACATATGTAGGAAGATTGTGAGTTCAAGAATTTCCTAGGTGTCTTGTGTCGTAAAAAGAATGAAAACAACATAACTGAAAATAATTTAACTACATCCATAGGATGTCTTGGGTTTGCTCATGTTTGGGCCTCCAAATGTCCCCCATACCATTGCCTATGTAGTCATGTGGGCCCCCATGACTATTGGGCTTGGTAGGATTCACATTGGTGTCGGCGGGTTAACACTCGCACCACCCGAATGAAAATCGTAAAACATGACTACACAGTCATTGCTCATGTTTGGGCCTCCAAATGTCCCCCATACCATTGCCTGTGTAGTCATGTGGGCCCCATGACTATTGGGCTTGGTAGGATTCACATTGGTGTCGGCGGGTTAACACTCGCACCACCCGAATGAAAATCGTAAAACATGATTGCGAGATGTGTGGTAGGAGGGTGTCCAGGTGTAGACACAATGACAACTCAAAGTGGGGTTAGCTCACACGACGTTTGGTATAGCATGCTTTGGCCTAATAGATCCTTCGTACTCTCATCGTTAGTCCCCAGGTAAGCAAACTGGTCCTTTATTTTGGATTTATACGAATGCCAAGCCTAGACAGGACGTTCCGACTACCGGTACTCGTACCCTTCCAGTTACTACATGCCCGTCGTGAAAACTCACTTTGATGTGATTTGAAAAAAAATACGAAATCATTGCAAAAATCATGGAAATCGTGAGGTGTGTGCTTTCATAGATATGACATGTTATGAGGATATGAACTATGATGAGCATTGCATATTAACATGTACTTGTGAGAGTGCTTGCATAATATTGGGTGTGAAAATAAACATGAAACATATAAACATCATGAATTTTGCATGTAACACACAAACAATTAAAATTTAATCAACTATAGTATAGGCTCTAAGGGTCTAATAACCTATCATATATCCCTATAGCCACAAGCTCTGATACCAATCTGTCACACCTCGACCCGCAGCGGAATAAAAGTCGGGGCATGATTGGGTTATCACCAAAGCTCATGATATTTACTAAGAAGTTTAATATTTATTAAATTCAAATTACATATTCAAATATCCAATAAACAGAATTCATACAAATACAAAAAAAAAAAAAACAATTCTAAATGTTTATTACAACGCAATGACTTGTTTATTCTTCTAGGCCATTCAAAGTGTTTCTTTCCTCAACTGGATCACATGTATCATGCGTAAAACAGAGGAGATTTTGGGTCAACAAAAGTTGGCGAGTGAACCTTGTTAAAACATTGTAAATAGTTGCTTGTTTTATTTATTAAAGAAAATTCGTGCATAAATCACATGTGAGCAAATATATATATATGTAAACAGTCACAAACCACATTGAATGAATATATGACATGAATGATGATGTATTTGAGATCAAGGCTCAATCAAACGGAGCCGATCTAATAAGGCACCTGATGCTCAACCCGTATCCCACGAGAAACTGATGGGCCTAATGAAATGAGTGCATTGAAATGATAAATTTAATCCACATAATAATCACACAACAACCATTACACATTTGATCACAAGATGATATAAGCACAAGTGTTTAAATAAAATAAAGGAATTGTACGACACATGATACACCCCAAAACGGGATTAAAACGGGGAATTTGTAGAGATTCACTCACCTTGGGTGCGTATTCTTGAATGGTAAGGAGAGCGCACGAGTTGGGAATTTAATCAATGAGAGAGTACTAACCTAGAAATAATAATGCGATAACTCGGTAAATAAATTAAATTAATGTTTAGGTTAAAATCCTTTGTTTAGGTTTTTAGGTTATTTTTTTTTGGGATTGTGTTGATATTCTAAACCCTTTGAAAATGTATATTTTTAAACCTTTTTATTTGATTTTTTTTTCTTTTAATAAAAACCTTAGAATTAAAATAATAAAAAATAAAATAAAAAAAAATAAAATAATAAAAATCTTGTCAGTCTGACAAGATGACTTGTCAGACCGGTTCAATGGTATGGTAGGTATGCTCGTATGCAGAGTCAAACCAGGGACCTCACGTTCACGTGCACGCAGCTCTTCCAACTGAGCTACTTGTCTAACCCGTCATATTCTGGATTTTAATTATATTTATACACACTTTAGATTATTTCTAATTTAATTAAATTTACAAAAAGGTTTCAGTAATCCGACCGGTGCGTGCCACAGTGCTCGAACCCGTGACCTTGGCGATGTGATGCACCCAGCCCAACCAACTGGGCTGGGTGTCTAACCCGGCTATACATGCATTTTAAAATTAATTTAATGTTTCAAACACCAAACTTTGAGCATCGATATCTCATTCATCTTAGCTCCGTTTTGGACGTGGTTTAGTTTGTTGCGAAGCTCTTCCAACATAGAACACAAACCCGGAAATAAATATCTATATAACCCTCAGTTTATAATATTTATTTATCGTCCAAAATTAGGAAATACGCATTTCCTATATTTATGAAAATGCTATTTTCACAAAATTCCAACATAAATCTACATTGACAACATGTAGAAATTTTTAATCAATCGAATAACGTAAACAACAATCAAACCCTATTTCAGGTTGTGATCACTAGACGTTTATCCAAACATGGTGTGTTGAATAGATGCAATCGTCGTGACGACAAACATCCTCAACTATCTGTAGTATGGTATATTATTATTATTATTTTCAGTATTAATCAAATATACTTTCTGTTTTTCCTCATGATCATATCATTCTGATTGTACACACACATTTATTTGGCAGTTTTTTTTTTTTTTGAAAGGCAAATTTTCAGCAGACCAATCAAAATGATTAGTACAGCATACAGACAAGATCACCCTTTGATACTCGCCCAGCTTACCATTACAGGACTTGCATTTAAACGCTAAACGAAAGCCAATTCTCCCACACCAAATTATGTTGTTTCGCCCGATTTTTAATCCTCAAAAAAGAAGTGGCCTGGACTTCACCAACGATGTGATCCAAATGTACACGCTTACCCGCAAAAATTAGCTCATCTCGGGCCTTCCAAATGATCCAAACAGTTACTAGTACTATCGTCTGAATCAGTTTTTTCTTGCTACGATGAACCCCGAGACTGTTGTGGATGTTGAGGAGGTCCTTGAAAAAGAATGCAAAAATAGGAGGAACTTTACACCACTCGCTTACTTTGTTCCATACGACTGCCGAAACATAACATAATGTAAACAAGTGGTCCGCAGTTTCTTCATGGACTGCATGACACAGACCCGGAATAAGTGGTTCTCCTCTGTAGGCCAACAAGAGTTTTTTTTATTACCGTTCACTTCATTTATGCATCTGAGCTAGACGACTCAGACACATTGTTTTGGTGTTAGATGCATTGTTATAACTGGTTTAGCTGCATTGTTGTAACTCCTTTGTAACTGGAAAATGATGCGAACCGGATTAGTGGTCAGTATTTCCTATAATTGCACCAGACAATAATTATATATATTGTCGTGTAAGACTGAAGGGTGTCAAATGTTTTAAATGCTCATTCTTTATGTGTCGGAGAGTTAGAAATTTAGTCTCAAACTTCGATAAAAATTATCATTAATTTAGTCATAAAACACAACTTTAATTAATACTCTTAAAGCAGTATTTATTCAAATTAAATCCTTCAACATTATATATTATGACCAAGTCCTATATATTCTCTAAATCTCTACTAAATCAATGTGAATTTATTAAATACTTTTTTTAGCTACTCCTCTAATTTAGACTAAATCTTTTAAATACTAAGCCTACAGGAAAAGTATATAAGAATTTATTAACAAACACTTACAGGTAACTTATATAATAATATTGTAAAGAATTTTAATCATATTGGGTTTACGAAATAAATGATTTTAAGTTGAGGCCTTAATATGAACGATATATTTATTGTTGTCAAAAACATCAACCTTAAGTCATTGTTACTTAAAATCCTATTGTATTTCAGTTTAATATGAATTTAAACAATTGGGGGCTTACCTTTTTTTGGTAATAAATATCTTTAAATCCTTTTTGCTCCTATATCTCATTCCAACTAAACCAACTTGGAGCTTATAATGGTTGGAGAATGAGGAATTCCAAACATAAATTTCAATTGTCCGAATGACTAAGGAAAATATACAATCAAAAACTTCAAACTTTCTACTTTTTTAGGT
Organism: Scalesia atractyloides; assembly: GCA_947069175.1. NCBI lineage: Eukaryota > Viridiplantae > Streptophyta > Magnoliopsida > Asterales > Asteraceae > Scalesia > Scalesia atractyloides. The sequence goes on from CAMTDV010000013.1 coordinate 81,174,967, forward strand.
AACCCTTATTAAAATCTAAATAGAATTGTCTAGTTTAGTCAAAGAGATTAAGAAGGTAACCCATTTATTAAACAAGTTATGTTTGGTTTAACTCATTTATTATCTAATGACTCGTGTTTAAATTGACCGTATTATATTAGCAAACTCAAAACCATGGGCGGAGGATAATGGAGGCCCGCCCCTGCCGGTTTTTTGCCCGTAGTGTTAATTTTACCAAAAATTTGATTTTGTAGTATAAAATATTGGATTTCTAAAAGTCCGGCACCCACCGAGTTTTCGTTCAAGCTCCATCAATGCAGTCAAAACCTAATACTTTTGTATCACGTTTCAAACCATACCATAATTTACCATCTATTATATTATTATATCACATTACATTGTATGACTTATGGTACATCATATCATACCATATTACGTTCTATATCACTTTTATATCACATGTTATATCTTCTTGAAGTATATCTTTCCATTCATATTAATATTATTAAGATAATACTATTTGTATAATATTGCTTTACTATAATTATTTAATGTAATGTCATTGGAAATTTTAATAACGAGTACTAATATCATATTATTAATTAGTTATACATGGTTAAGCAATGAAGATTTTGGATTCTTGTAATTAGAGCATTCACAATAGAATCTTCATCTCCATCTTTATTTTTGTAATTTAACTAAATCAAATGGTGATACCTGCGCGTTAGGATGGGTTCGACATAGGAATTCAGTCACATTTGTTCGACTGGTTACTGTATCGGTACAGTAAAGAAAACCCAAAATGAAGATAAAGAATGTGAATTGTACAAGAAGCTTTAAAGTAAGGTAATATCTTGTTTTAATAAAAAGATTTTTAATTTTAACTCATTAGTTATACCAGAAAATAAGGGAGATGGTTTTTTTTGTTTTTTTCCAGTGCCAACTTTATTTTTGATTTTTGTTTTGATAAAAACACTAAAACTTATGTAATGAAGGTTAAAGGTTGAAGCAAATGCATGCATAATTCAAGCAAACTCTCATTTGCTGTGTGAGAGCACACATTCTTCACCTACATTTGCTCTTTCTTTCGAACTCTCCGCCTGTTACAACACTTCACTTTCATCATCACAAACACGCGGATCCGATCGATCACCCGAATTTAAGATGGTTGTTTCCTTCAAAGTTTCCAGGGTTGGCACCCAATATACTCCCAGACCGAACCCGAACAAGACCAGAACTAACAAGAACCAGAACCAGAAGTTGATGAACCTGCTCAACTTCCAAAAATGCAATCTCCAAATGCTCGAAAAAGATCGGTATAGAGTTTTGTATCAACTTTTTTTTTATTTTGTTACTTGTTAAATCTAGTTATAGCTATTATAATTGTAACTGTTTGTTTTAGATTGTAGCATTATAGATTGTATAGAAAGTAATGATACAAGTTAGCATGCATAAAATTTTATATTATGAGTTATGAAAAAAAAAGTTGATTAATGGATTTATATCAACTTTATTTCGAAATCTTGATAAATGATCATAGCGGGCCGGTGATCTTTTGTTGGATCGTCTGTAGATGTCAAAGGGACATCGAAAACTTACTAAATAGATTTTATTTAGGTATATATGTGACATAAAGTTCATATAGAAAGTCTTGATCAAAGTTTCGTTTTCACCCATTTTTATCAGTAGATTATTTATTTGTTTATGGTTATAAATTTAATATCCTCTTTCATAATAGATAAGTTTTCGATCTGTATAGGTTGATCATGTCATCGAGGATGATTGCGATGTTGCTGAAAATTTTGGTAATTTACTTCATCATGAATTGGTTTTCTTTGTGGATATATCTATATATATATATATATATATATATATCTAAATGAGCATTTTATGTTTAATCAGATTCAGAAGTTTCCTTCATTCTAAGCATCTTCCCAGATGGATATACAATTGTAAAACCTTCTGAGGTAATTTGTTAACTTTTGAATACTACAAATGGTATTATTTGATATTTTGATTCGACACTAACTCGTTTTTGTATGCGTTTTTAGAGTAATGATGTAGAAGATGATCTGCAGATTTTGCGTCCATATGATAGGCGATCCGAGAGTATGATTACAGTAAGCACTATTATGACTTTCACTAACTGCATTTTGGAAGATTTTTCAAATTCTCTCTTAGCTCTTTCTTTAATTTGCGTTGTTAATGTGTAAATATCGTGGTTGTAGTAGTTGTTGCATTAACCACTATTTTGTACTTGAAGGCAATCGAGTGTGGCTACCTGTCCGGTCGGTTTCTTGGATGATGATATACACTGCAAATACATCAATGGAACAGTTCAATGTGAGGTGAGTAATTATATATTACAACCGAAAAAGAAAATGCTTTAGAGTTCATAATGCAAAGATATGTAACTTTATTGGTGGAAATGATTAATTATGCAAAAGTTTGAATTATGACAGGTGCGAGATTACCGGAAGGAATCTTGTGAATCAGCTGATGTTCCTTGTATTACTAAACTATCTCTCAAGATGTCACCGGATAATGTGGTAAGCGATATCCGTCTAATGGTTGATAGCACATGGAGCTATGCTGATTTTCTTGTAAGTATGCGATATTATATCAGATTCTTGACATGAATATATATACAAGAAACTGACATTTAATGCAACCGGATTGTAGGAAGCGGAATCGCGGATATTATATGCACTACAACCGAAACTTGATCTAGACCCGACGCCTAACTTAGACAGACTTTGCAGGGACCCAACTTCTATTAAGGTAACCCCTAAACGCTCGTTAGTTGTTTATCCGGATGATGAGTGTTCGTTTGTGAAATCTTTCTTTTATGTATACTTTCTTGCAGTTGAATCTTGATATTCGTGACAAACGTCTAAAGAGGTTAAGGCAGGCGTCTAAACCAGAAAGTTCAAATGCAAGTGTAGGTGGCTCGGCACGGGTAATGCGTCAACCTAATTTGGTAAATGTGGTCGACGTAACGTTGGTCGACGCAATAGGGTAGCCACCGGGCCTAACAACCATGCACCACAAAACTCAAATTCGGATGTAAGAGCCTCGAGAAATGTAACTGGTCAACCTGGCCAGAATGTTGGTCAACGAAATGGGGCAAACGACGCACCAGAAAGCTCAACTTCGAGAGTAAGAGACTTTAGACATGTAACAGGTCAACCTGATTTGGAAAATGCGGTTAACCATAATGTCGGTCAAAGAAATATGGTAGCCACATGGCCCAGAAATGATGCACCCGAAAGCTCAAATATGAGAGTAGGCGACTCTAGACGGGTAACGGTCAACCTGATTTGGGAAATCCGGTTAACCATAATGTTGGCCAAAGCAATATGGTAGCCGCATGGCCCAGAAATGATGCACCCGAAAACTCAAATATGAGAGTAAGAGACTCTAGACAGGCAAGGGGGCATCAACCTGATTTAGTAAGTCCGGTTAACCATAATGTCAGTCAAAGCAATATGGTAGCCAGATGGCCCAGAAATGATGCACCCGAAAGCTCAAATATGAGAGTAGGCAACTCTAGACAGGTAACGGGTCAACCTGATTTGGTAAATCCGGTTAACGATAATGTTGGCCAAAGCAATATGGTAGCCGCGTGGCCCAGAAATGATGCACCTGAAAACTCAAATATGAGAGTAAGAGACTCTAGACCGGCAAGGGGGCGTCAACCTGATTTAGTAAGTCCGGTTAACCATAATGTCGGTCAAAGAAATATGGTCGCCACATGGCCCAGAAATGATGCACCCGAAAGCTCAAATATGAGAGTAGGCGACTCTAGACAGGTAACGGGTCAACCTGATTTGGTAAATCCGGTTAACCATAATGTTGGTCAAAGCAATATGGTAGCCGCGTGGCCCAGAAATGATGCACCCGAAAACTCAAATATGAGAGTAAGAGACTCTAGACAGGCAAGGGGGCGTCAACCTGATTTAGTAAGTCCGGTTAACCATAATGTCAGTCAAAGCAATATGGTAGCCACCTGGCCCCAAAACAAAGCACCAGAAAGCTCAAATTCGAGAGTAAGAGGACTCTAGACAGGTAACAGGTCGATCTGATTTGGTGAATCCGATTGTCTATAACGTTGGTCACAACAATATGGTAGCCACCTGGTCGGAAAACAATGCACCAGAAAGTTCGAATTCGAGAGTAAGAGACTCTAGACAGGTAACCGGTCAACCTGATATGGTAAATCTGGTTAACCATAATGTTGGTCAAAGCAATATGGTAGCCACCGGACGCAACCACCATTCAACAGAAAACTCAAATACGAGGGTAGGAGACTTGATATGGTTAACAAGTCAGCCTAATTTTGTGAATCTGGTTGACGAGAATGTTAGTCAAAGCAATATTGTAGCCACTGGACCCAAACACCATGTACCCGAAAACTCAAACACGAGGGTAGGAGACTTGAGATGGTTAACAAGTCAGCCTAATTTTGTGAATCTGGTTGATGAGAATGATAGTCAAAGCAATATGATAGCCACTCGGGCCCCAAAACCATCCACTAAATACCGCCATTTCAGCGGTTTCTCATCAATCAAGTCATCAAATTGGTGTTGGAAATTTACTAAACATGCAAGATCATGCAAATGACATAAATACTAGCTCGGTTACGTCTGTTAATGATAGAACGGGAAACCATTGCCAGTGTTACCTAACGCCAACTTAGTAAGAGAGGTAGGTTAACTCGCACGGGTCTTGATGGTAATCAACGAATGGATAACATACAAAGGGCCCCACAACAGTTTGAGCCGAACCGATCGTATCAAAGGGTCACACAACAGTTTACAAGATCCATGAGCCGAAATCTTTATAGTAATACTACAAGTCAACGCGGTGAGACCCCATTTTTTACTTTAGGTACCAACAAGTCAACTCAGCAAGCACAAACGGCAGCAAACCGGAGATCAAACAGTATGCAACAGGCACCTGTAATAATTGGATTAGAATCTTGTTCTCGTGTTGGTAATATGGTTGGTCCGTCCACTGTTAGCTATCCTGATTATACAAGCATACAAGATCGGTTTTTCGTAATCAAAATCTTGACTGAAAGGTTTGACTTTCCCTATCAGCATTATTGATACTCCAGTTTCCATAAACACTTTTTTTTCTAGATATCTCTTGGCTATATATGTGATGGTCTGTTTTAGAGAAAAACTATAGAGTTAGTATTAGAAAAACTAATGAGTGTGCGCGCACGTGAGTGAATATTTCCATTAACGTGTGGTCCTTTAAGAGAAAAACTATAGAGTTAGTATTAGAAAAATACATAATGTGATTTAAGATATCTAACTTGGTTAACTAAATTGTTGGTTCTTGCTCTTTCAGGTTTAAACTCGCCTGCAAAAGGAAGAAGATAATTGACTTCAAACCAAATGTATTTTTTTCTACTCAGCATCTGAAACATCTTATCAACGATCATGATGATGACGACATTCTCAAAGATGAAACATGCAAAATGCCATTGTCCATGTCACTTATGGGAGGAAACATGAATACTTGCAAGACCCGGGTTTTGAAATTCGTTCTGAATGAACGCCCAATGGCAGGTCAGCAGGTTATGCAATAAGAAACTAATTGGTATTTCGGTAAATTTAATATTATTTATTTTTGTTTCAGAAAATGGGTTTCAAGAGACATCTAAGTTTCAGACCAGATTGATATTATCAGAAAGACAAAGTGATGGAACTGTAGCAATGCATCTCGGAGAATATAGATGACGTTGATCACTTGGAAGATGAAGAACTTCTTCCTACACTTCCAACTACTGTGAGTTTAGTTGTTTAATCCTGTAAATTTTCATGTTTAAAGTTCACACTTATACTCTTGATTTTTGAGTCCAAATATGTCATTAACCATTAGGTGCGATTTCATATATCCTTCTAAAAGTTTAAGATTTCATTATATCATATTTACGCTTTCAAAATACTTAAAAGGAATCATATTTTATTTTTTCATAGTACATGAGATAATATTAGAGCAGCCTGTTTCAGTTAATAAACATAGAAAACATTATTCACTGATAGTAATAATGTTGTTTTGCTATCTGTTTTTTCATGAACAAATTGTCATGAGTAACGCTTTCTTTTGTTCCTAATATGACGTTTTTAGTGTTTTGAAATGATAAATATGGTACTATGAAAATTTAAATTTCTTGAAGGATATATATGAAATTAATTCCAGATTATAGTTATGTGATGTACATAATTCTGACTTGTGGTTTGACTTGATGAATCAGCATAAGGCGGACTTGCTTGCTGAACAATTCTGCAAACTGGTATGCATCAAATCATTATAACGTATTTTTTAGATGTGGGTCGGTAACAGCTTGTTTTATGCATGTGCTGTAACGGACTGGGTTGACAGGAAACCCTTATGGGTTGAAGAATTATTGTCAAATACTAGTGTGTCAAATATGATAATAAAAACGCTGTTATTTCGTTAACAATTCTGTTTCTTGCATAAAACAATTTGGAAGGTTATATGCATTAAATTACACTTTGGGTGACTTTCATATTCAATCCTTTCGAGTTCGACCCATTTCCTTTTTAGCTATTTTCTGAATTTCACTTATTTGACCCGTTAGAGATGAAGCATAATGGATCACCCATTCATACGTAATAGGTTGAAACTGCCAAATCTAATGTCTATACGTTTAAAGTAGCATTAATTCTCCAACATACGTAAATAAACAATTTTTATGTACTTTTTTATGCAGATGTTACGTGACGGTTATCACCAAACAGGTGATGAACTCAAACCGAAACCAAATAGCACAGATCAGTCAACGGGTGGTCAACTTAACACTACCCCTGGAGATTTCACTAACTGGATTCAGAAAATTCTAGAAGGCGATCCCACAATTTACCAAGTTTCTGAACCATATATTGGTGAGACGAGCCGTCATAGCATGCGTCCTCGAAGCGTAGGATTATCCCCAAGAGTTTCAACTATAAGGATGCAACCTCCTCATATGGTTAATAATGATAATGAGTCACAGCTCCAAAATCTGTTTTTACAGCAACAGGAACAATCTCATAACCAAAGGAAAATGATGATGGGACCTGACGCCACGGGGAATTGGATTGTCAGTAATAATAATAGCATGGTTCGGTTCGGAATGGGCAGTGATGGTCGCACTGGACCCAGGGCTGTGTCACCAATGATGAGTCAGAACCCAGTGGCTACAGAACAGGGAATGGGCTCGGGTGGACTTGTGGGGCAGTCTAGCAATTTTGGTGGGTTACAAGGTGTGAATAGACAGTTCCACCTGGGGTCTGGTTCTGGCTCAGGGTCAAACAGTGTTCTGATTCTGGGTCCAGGTTCTGGTATCAACAGGGCTAATGACATGAGCCATATTCAAAGAAATGCTATGGAACGCTCGACACAGAACCGTTATATCAACCAGCAGCAGTTTCGGTTGATCAAACAAGAACCAACTTCTCATTTACAGGCTGTTGTGTTTCCATCTCAGAATGTGGGTTCGTCATCATCATCATCATCATTTGGAAGACAATATCAGCAGGGAGGGCCCCACTGGCCCGCTCCTGTGAGCCCATAGAATTTGGGTATCACCCTGATGTGGTTGCAGGGTGTGTATTTTGGTTTATATATTAGACTTCAAGCTTCAGTTTCTAAGTAACTTATTACAGCTTTTATTTGTGTGCAAGTCTTATTAGTTATAAAGTTTTATAGTGACTTCTTATGTGGTTATAATAGTTGTTTTTATATACAATATGGATTTCTTGGTTATAAATTTGCCTATCTTTATTATATGTTACTATGTGAGTACACAATGGTTTTCCTTTTTAAAAAGAAATCACACATAGAATGCTATTGTTTTCAGGAAATTCATAATTTGATCATCTCTTATTTTATTGTTGTTTCTGTAAGAAGTAAAAGCATTCAAATGTTGCAAGCTTCTATGAATCATATTCATATCGTTTTGTGATATGTTGAGATTTCAGCTTTCATCACCAGGTACGAGAAATAACGGCATTCTCATGTGAAGGTTTGGCCTTGCCCCTTAGACCCAGCCCAATGGGGTGACAGTGAGGGGTTTGGCATTCTCATTCAGTCTTTGTTTGCTCAACCTGTGAAGGATGGTCCGGAGGGTTTTGAGAAAATGTCTGATAAAAACAGCGAGTATGCGAGTTCTAATGTCAAGCAGTGTTTACGTAAGGTTGCCAATGGTCATTTTACCGCTGCGGTTAAGATCCTTTGTTCTTCTGGGGTTGCACCCCTAGATAAGAAAACTATGAAGGTTCTTGTGGATAAACACCCGTGCATGCCACCCCTTACCATGCCCGCTTTCTTACCGTCAGAGCCTCACCTTGTAGTGGAGACCGATAGTGTGCTAGGGTGTATCAAATCCTTCCTTAAAGGGACGTCATGTGGGAGAGATGGTTTGAGGGCTCAACACCTTTTGGACGCCCTCTATGGGGAAGGGTCCGTGATTGCGGTTAGTCTGCTTCAGGGCGATTTCAGCTGTGGTTAACTTATGTTTACGGGGGGGGGGGGGGGGGGGGAGTCCGAGGAGTTTGGCAGAGTTTGTTGCATCTGCTCCCCTTACGCCCCTTCTCAAGCCCGATAATGGATTAGGCCTATTGCAGTGGATTCGAATCTGGAGGAGAGTGGTCTCCAAGGTAGCGATGAAGGGGGTGGGGGAGGATATGGCCCAATATCTTGGTGACTTTCGTTTGGGGTCGGGGTTCCAAACGGGGCTAAGACGGTTCTTCATAGTGTCGAACAGGTTCTTAAATGCACACCACCAGACGGGTCGCTGGCTATGCTTACCGTCGATTTCTCGAAAAGCCTTTAACCTTGTGGATAGAACTGCTCTTTTAAATGAGGTAAGGAAAATGTGTCCATCCATCTCTGCTTGGGTTGATTTTTTATACGGACAACCAGCTAGGCTTTATGTGGGGAATGGTAATATTTGGTCTTCCACGGGGGTTCGGCAGGGGAACCCTTAGGGCCTCTCCTTTTTGCCCTTGTTTTACACCTCATTGTCCTCCGAATCAGAGATTGTTGCAAGCTTCTTTTTAACGCCTGGTACCTGGATGATGGACCCTTATTGGAGATGCTACTCAGGTTCCAAGGCTTTAGACATCATCAGAGTGGAGGGCCCCTCTTTGGGCCTCCTTCGGAACATAAAAAAAAACTAAAGTTTTTTTGCTTACATGTGACGGGGTGAAGACTCAAGAGGGTTTATTTCTGCGAGAGATTGGTAGGCCGGTACATGGTGTAAAACTTTTGGGTGGTGCTGTCAGTAAAGATGGGGAGTTTATTAGTGGTTTGGCCCTTAAAGAGCCAAATGTGCGGTTGAGCTGATGGGATGCCTCAAACGTCTTCGGGACCCTCAGAGCGAACTCCTCCTGCTTTGTTCGTGTATGGGAGTTGCTAAACTGCTGTTTGGGCTCAGAACGTGTCAGTCTTCTTATGTCGGGGGAGCCGTCTCTATTTTTTATAAGGGGCTTCGGAATACGATTGAGGACATTGTTGTTTGTGGGGGTGCCTTTTTCGGGGACCTCCAATGGAGGTTAGATTCCCTCCCGACCTGTCTTGGGGGTCTTGGGATTTGCTCAGCTGAGGATGCCTCTTCCTACGCTATTGTGGCTTCACTGGCACAATCGTGGGTTCTTCAAGACCATATCCTTCGTGAATGTGGTGCTAGGTTGTTGGACTCTGATTACAAGGGTGCATTGGACACTCTGCATAGTTCTCTTCCCGATCTTGATTTTGGCGGTTTCTACATAAAAGACAACGCCCCCCTTAAAGCCCAGAAAATTCTGGCGAATGCCTTATATGGTGAAATCGTCAAGACAGTCGAAGAGAAGTTTGCCTTGTCCCCGCGGCAGCGAGCCGTGTTTGAGTGTTTGCGAGCCCCCGTGCTCAGGATTCTTGTTGGTATTCTCATTGAAGGTTTAGGGAAATGTATGTCGGGTGTGGAATATCGGGCTATTCTCAAGTACCGGCTGATGGTGCCCCTTTTCCTGGTTGATGACCCATGTCCCGTATGTCCGAAGGCTTGCTTGGATTCTTTTGGGGAGCATGCAGTTCATTGCAAAGAATTACCTGGTTTTAAATATCGACATGATATAGTTCGAGATGTGCTTCATGATGTCCTTAAGCGGGTAGGGATCTCAGCAAAAGAGGAAGCCCCGGTGAACTTCTTGACGATCCTTTAGAAGGGAGATCTACCCTACGGCCCGTTGACATTCTTGTTTTTTGGATGGGAAGGAGGGAAACACGGGTTTGACAGGTGTGTATCCCTTCGTTGGGCTAAGGGACCACGGGCTTGTGGCGGGCCAGGCGATAACCAAAGCGGAGGCGGGCAAAGTAGCTAAGCACGAAAAAGCTTGTATTGAGAATCAGCACGTGTTCGTCCCGCTCGCTTTCGATACTTTTGGTGCTCTCGCCCATGACGCGGTGCGGTTTCTCAAACAGGTTCAGCAGGTGGTAAGTAGTAACACCGCGCATGTTAAGAGGTAGAATTTTGTATTTAGCAGGGTACGGTTTGCTATCCAGAAGGGGATAGCGGCGCAGCTTGTTGCTACCTGCCATTAGTCTGTAATGGTCTTTTCCTTTTGATTTTATTTCTTTGGATTTCTTTTAGAAAAAGACCAAATGACCGTTACCCAAACTCCTCCTCCCAATCTCCGGTTATCATCTCAGCTGTCTTAAATTTTTAAAACCATAAAGACAAGAGACTTACATGTCCCCATCAACAGCATGAAACTAAGACGAGATGAAATGATACGCATGCTGCTCCTTCTATCAAGAGCCTGTTTATTGCTGGAATTTGTAATCTAATTTGGATATTTAACATAATCAAAATAAGAGGACAAGGAAAGATAGGCTTAAAGTTCACTGCGAAATCATAACATCAAATCCACAATTGTTTAATGCTGATCGCGACTAAATTCCACTGCGAAATCATTCCAATCGCCCCAAGTACAATTTCTAGCTTTGGTTGCAGGGTCAGCAGCTTCTTGAATTTTTTTTTTTTTTGATTGTCATAACAAACAAAGCAGCCGTTGAGAAAAGATAGGCTGAAAGTTCTTAGAAAAGCAGCCGGGAACAGCTGTGCGACTAGCAGCATAACATATAAGATAATAGCACCGACAGATCAAGCAAGGAGTCTGCAGGGGCTTGGTTGTAGATTGCATGATGCTCTTTGATGCGTTTGGTTCAAAATTTTGAGCACCGACAGATCAAGCAAGGAGTTGGCGGGGGCTTGGTTGTAGATTGCATGATGCGATTCGATGTGTTTGGTTCAAAATTTCGATGCGGCTCATCAATGCGCTCTTAAAACAAAAATATTAAAAAATAATCTATAAGTAAAACTTATAAAAACATACGTAAAGTAAAACATATGGCATGCGTTAAAAGATAAGAGTTATGCTTTTTAGTTCAAATCAAGGATAATAAGAGATTGATTAACGAAAAAACCGAACACAGTTCATAAAAAAAATCTGGAAAAAAGACATAAGAAATAATGTTGTTCAGGACGCATTATGCGAAACACATGCGCAATGTTCTCACATCATGTAAGCGCAGCGTATCAACTGTGGCAATGCACAATTTTAAAACCAAGGGCGGGGGTAAATCTGTGTGAGGGCATCCAATCGATGAAGAAAGGGAGGGTGTTTATGATGGTGGTTGGCTGCTGCTGTCGGTTATCGGTGAACTGCGGTGGTTGTCAACGAAAGACTGCGATGTTGTATGACTAGACTTGCGCTACATTTTTTTAACAGACATCCATCCTGTAGTTGTATTTTCCCGAACATAAGCCCGGAAGCTGAAATTTCAACATACTATAGGGCGATTCGTGTAATTTACTTTATAACACATAGATAAGATGTAAACACCAACACAGAAGTAAGAGTTTGTCAAGATTATAATTACTCTGGGTGGATTAAACTTGTTTAAATGTAAAACAGGCACATAAACAAAAATTTCAAGTTGAAGGTGCAGATGGATAGCATAGCTAAAGTGCAGGGGGTGCAAGGAAAAGTAACTTAAAACTCTGTAACTGGAACCGGGACAAATAGAATCATATTCATAAGACCAAACCATGATCAATATATCTTCTTTCTGGCCCAAAACAGTAGAATAACAACTCCAAGAACAATTGCAACAGGAGCCCATTTCTTGATCAAAGCCTGCAGTTGACAAAAAATTTCAGCTGAATAATTTTGAACTATTTTTAAATCAAGATTAGGTTATTATGAGAATACAAAGAATGCAGCTAAAAATACTGAAAGATACGTTTGATTTTCAACAATATGTTTTATATTTTATTGTAATTTAAACAAACCAACCTGGCGGTTTAGATCTCTTGCTTTATCAGCATATACGCGAGATTCTGATGTTAAGCGGCTTGACATTTGACTGACCTCTGCATAAGTATAAAGTTCAACAATCTCAGTTAATAACTCTCATAGTTGTTAATGGCGAATAGCTACCAATAGTGATAAGGTACCTATATGCTACATAGCGAATAGCGATAAATAGCGGGCACCATTTTATTAATAGTGATACACTAGAAAAGAAATTTAAAAAAATTATATGTATATTATATATTATATACCCTGGATTTTACATATATATTTAACCTAAACCTAAAATACAGCTATTTTATAGCTATATTTAATTGCTATTTATATTTAAAAATTAAATAAAATAAATCTGAAATCCAGCTATTTATGGCTACATACCCTATAGCGACCTTCGACCTATACGCTACGCTATTCGCTATAGTGACCGCTATTGACAACTATGATAACACTTCCTCAAAAACTAATTTTAGGACCAGGTGTCACATGGGAAAAACAATACCTATAGAGCATTTTTATGACATCTTATGATCTATGATAACAGAAACTAAACATCATGGTTAAAGATGCAATGCACATATTAGTTTAATGAGTATTTTACTATTAATTAAAAATGAAGAAATAAGAGAAAAAAACTTACGGTCCAATTTTTCACCAACACCAAGAACTTCTTGTACATTACGCGTCATTATTTGGTGAACTTCATAAAGTTCATCATTCAACTTAGTAATGTTCCTTTGAGTTCTTGTGTCCTGATACAATTTCTTAGTCCGCTGTATAAACGTATCTATTCAACAAACAAAAGAAAGAGGAATCAAGTACAATACCATAAGGAAAAAAACAAGCAAATGAAATTAAGAACATGTAATAGCTTACCGAATTTTATGAAAGCATAGGGTCTTGCGGCAGTTTCAATTTGATTTCCATAACCACGCTCAAATTCATTCTTAAGATCTTCAAGATATTGGAACGCGAGTTTCTTTGGATAAGCACGATCACACATTGTTAAATAACAAACCCGCCCTTCAATGATATAGCTGATAACATAAGTTAAAGGAACCTAGGGTGTATCCAAAAGAAAATATCCATATGGTTTTGAATGTGTAAATCAAGACGCATAGTTCAATCGAGATGCATTTTATGATAAAATCTAAGTTCTCAAAAGCGTGTGTCTAGGCGTTGCACTGAGCCCTGAAAGGCACAGTTTCAGGTTCTCAAGACGGTTCAGAGCATTTCCCGCCAAATTATGGCCAAATTCCGGCCAAAAATAGTTTAAAGAAAACCTTGAATAAGTCTGGAATCAAATTAAATAAGCATGAAATCAACCTTAAACAACCTGAACAAGCCTAAAACGTGTCTAAAGCCCCTCATCATCATCATCATACTCAGTAAATCCCACCAATAGCAAAGCTAAGGTAGGATCTGAGGAGGATAAGATGTAGACAGCCTTACCTCTACCCTGTAGGAATAGAGAGGCTGCTTCGAGTGAGACCCCCGGCTCCATAGTAGTTTTGCATCAAGCCTTGAACATAAGGCGCATAACTCTCGGCAAAAAGGCCGATTAGTGCATGTACCCCTTGTCTTTCGGCTATCAACGCCATTACATGATGCATGATAATTCCCCCCCCCCCCCTTTAACGTTATTTTCACGAAATTAGTAAATAACGTTAAAATTAGTGCAATTTCACTTTTGCCCCTAGTCTTAAACCCCTAAAAATGATATTATATACTATGCGCCTAGCTTAAAAAGCCCTTCCTTTTTTTGGGCGTATGGAGCCTAGGCTTCTGGCTAGGCCTATGTGCCTTGACACATAGGATAAAATAAACAAACACACACACACACACGCATATACATATATAAATTTAGCGCAAATGCAGGATACTGGAAACATAAATTAAAGAACAGTATATCCAAAAAAACTATTCATATGGTTTATTAGTTTAGAATCTATGTTGTCAAAAGCCCTTCAGGCATGCGGGTGAGGCGCAGGGAAAATGCCTGGCTGCCATCAAGATTTTGATCAAATTCTGGCGACATTCCGACCAGATCCTAAAGCTTATGACAGAGTTATGAAAATTCCAGGCAAACCGGTCTGAAACAGCCAATAATGGCCTGAAATCAGACTAAACTAGCTCTAAAGTCTAAACAAGCCTTAAACATGTCTAAAACCTCAAAAAATGGATGTTTACACTATGCAGCCTTTCCTATCTCAGGTCCGTGCTTTTTAAGCGTCTTGTGTCTAGGCCCAAGGCTCACCCTTTGCGCCTTGAGTGTGCCTTTGACAACTATGTTTAGAGTGTGTAAATCGAGATGCATGATGAAACAAATCAGGGAAAATGCAGGATACTGAAAAACATAAGGCCCGGTTTCAACAGACATCCTTGAGGCATCATTATGCCCCCTTGAAAGATTCTTAAACAATGCTTTAACTTGCTGTTTGTAGAACTCTGCATCCTGCATATCACGCCCATCATCTAGTCCCTCAGCTAACGGAAGACCATCAGTGACACGTGCAATCATCGTCAGCTTCACCATCTTTACTTTATGAAGCTGTCACTTCAAATCACACAACAACAATTCACAAATATCTCCACAATGTTTAACAAAACAGATAAATAATCTTAGATCATGATTCAATATAAACCTAACGGAATTGTAACCGCAAATACATTGGGAGATAATTAGACCTTGATTGGATGAAATAGCATCTAGATCGAGGATATAGTGATACCTAACTTGAATTAGGTGACTGTAATTTCGATTTTGTTGGAAATACGATAAGGAATTAGATGATTACCTGAGAAATTCAAGTGGTTATCATGCGTATGATGATGATAGGATCTTACGGGTTCAAAAGCAAATAGGGTTTTGGCGATCGAAAAATTTGGGGATACTTAGTAGAAACGGAAATAGAAAGAATGACTCGACGAAGAAACGCAGAATACTTATTCCGTATTAAATTGGAAAATAATAAGATAATAAACATTCATTATTTCAGACACAAAAACTATATAATAAATTCATCATTTTAGATAAATACACAAACCTAGATTATGCGCGGGTGCGTTGTCTTGTAACCATTCATTAACATATTACTTTCTAGTACACAACACTTTGATATATAAACATAGCTACATAAAAGGATACGGACTTAGCTGTTCTTTAGTGTTATATATGTGTATTTCGACATCGCGCCCATAGAATTTTGACATTAAACTCTTATAAATCTTTACATCGAACCCATAGAAACCTTGACACTTAATCCTTAAAACCTTGACACAGAACTTTCGAAAATTTGACAACGAACCTTAACCTGCATTATAATTAAAAAAGAAAAAATTGTTAAGAAATTACTCATATAGCCCACATTCAATTAAAAAATAATTTACTAAGGTTTAAGCCCATCACATAAACGCATAAAACATTTAAATCCAAATAAAAAAATAACAAATAACTATTGAAGGGAAGGAAAAAAATTAGTCAGTATGCATTTGATATAGATGATGTAATGGAGATGTTTCAAAAAATAAAACCTTGTAGAGAGCAACTTTCATGGATTTCTAGTATTCTTTTTAATATAAAATGACACATTTTTTTATTAATTGTTTGCATATCCATTTGATTTTTATTATATTTATTATATGATCCGATCCAAACCGCTTAACCGAATCGAATAGAAAAGGCTGAAAGTTAGTGATAGAAAATCCGTTGTTTGTCCCTCAAAATTTTTTGCACCCATAAGAAAAAAAATCCTTGCTACGCCCCTGCTTTGATACAAAAGTTCTTACAATATAAAGTAATAAAGTTGTTTGTTTACCCCTGTTGCAACTATAAGCATAATGCTTTTACAAAGATAAGAAAGACAACCGAATTTTTATATACTACAAAAGCACAAGCATCATGTTTTGTTTTGTGGTAACGTCTTTTTCCACCATTGTTTCCATCTGGTTACATGCACATGACAAAAATGGCATAATCAACAGTTACATCCGTTGGTTGATACATAAAAAACATTGTCTATCTTAGAACTGCGTGTATTGGTTGACCAACAATTAATATTTTAACATAAGAAAAAACAACTAACAAATAAAAAAATAAGTAGGAAGCTTACCATGATGTAATCAACTCCGGCACACGCATCCTAGGCCGACGTGTGAATCTGAAACACACACCCAATTGGGCAGGCAATATGGAAATAACGAATCAACGAAGCAAGTGCAATTCTGCATAAGGTCTGATAACTTGTTGCACAAAACAACAAAAATGCATAAGTTACAAATTAAAATAACATCCCGACCGCGTAAAACAACAAACCGCGGCATAAATGTCGGGGAGTCACGTTACAGAATTGTTTCAAACACATGGTATTCAAGGTTTTTTTATTGAATTATAATTTACATCGTCTTTGGATAACACAAACAAAATACAAACAATTGTCTTTAAGTTTAAAAGTAAACTAAGGCCTGAGTCCATCATACGTGTAGCATGCTTTAGCAATCATACATTAGTACCTGAAACATATGCGAAAATAATGTCAACATTGAATGCTGGTAAGTAATCAGCTCTTTTAATCCTGAAAATCGAAAGTATACAAAGAAACATCCGTTTTCGAATATTAGTACTAAAAAGTGTTGATTTTATACCGTATTTGATACAATTTACATGTTGCATTTGACGCATATCAGCCTAAATGTTATAGAGACACTAAAGAACGGATCATATAAGAGACAAATTTACGAATACATCAAAGAAACTTAATTTGTGAAAAAAATGAGTTGGAGATAAAGAGTGTAACGCAAAGTAAAGTTGATATACATGTTCCATAACACCAAGCTTTATGTATAATTAATTACCAAGATTACCATCAAAATATATGATAATCTTTTGAAAAAGGTAACTAGTTACGAATATTTTGAAAAAGAGTTATACGCTTAAAGCAAGCAACAAGGGATGTAGCTCACATGGTAGAGTGCTCGCTTTGCATGCTAGAGATACGGGGTTCGATACCCCTCATCTCATTTTTTTTTACTTTTTCTTACGCCGTCAAGATTGATCTCTTTTTCTTAATAAGTCAGTTCTACCATTCGACCCCAATCCCTCGATCTCTCTCGAGTCTAACTGACCCTTAACCCCATAGCAACCTGATCGGTTCCTTTTTATTTCAACCAACGTTGCCTCTGATCGTTGGCTAATACCGCACCATTTGAACTAATTAAAGGTTCCTTCTTTCAACCCCAACTTTTCCTGTTCTCGTCTGTTCTAGTGTAACGAGTATATGTGTGTTTTACTGTTTTTATTTGGCTACTGTTAGCTCAATTTGCGGTTTTGAAATTCTTTCTTTTGAGTTCCTTCACTTGGGTTGTCAGATCTGTGTACCAGAAAGTCTTGTAAGTTTGTATTTTCTATGCCCACAATGTGTTCGATCAAATGCCTCTGAGAACAAAGTTCCTAGAAAATGTCTCAGTTCACCTCCAAGATTAGTCTTGAACTAGGATGAATATTGAAAATGAAAAGTCAATAACAAAGATTGTTAATTTGTTTCAGCAATTATAACTTCTAATTTGGCTTTTTCATTCTTAAGGTTTGCTTGGTCTGTGAAAGTATCATGCTTGCTTCTAAATCTTTGCAACTTGGAGCTCAGGCTATCAAAGGCTTATCCAGAGGTTTGTTTTTCTCAATTCTGTTGTTCGCGGGCTCGCAATCATTATACTCTCCAAATGAAAACATATTCTATTTTCAATTGTCTCCAGTTTCGCACTTTTCAAAGTTCGTAGCCCCTGCAACGATTACACCAAGGAAACCATGTGTTCAGTAGTACATAATCTTTTTCTGCTGGTTAGTTTTAGTATATTCTTCTCCGTGCAAGCTTCATTCCATGTTATTAGGGATGGTATAGCAAACTAGTTGGTTCCATGCTTGACCGTCGAAGAATATCTTGTATTATGTCATTTATTCAAAAGACTTCCAATAATGTTCCCTTTTAATAATTGTTTTGTGTGTGAACTTGAATTGATGTCTCTTCATTACTTTAACATGAATCGTTTTTGTTAGGATGGTAAGTTATACTCTAGACAGCTACCAGCAATGCAGATGGAGGGAATGAAGAAAAGGAAAAGTGAGTAGCTTTTTCCATAGTGTTATTTTCTCTTATTATTCTTTGCTATTAAAATGAAAATATGTTTGGTGAAAAGGAAAATTATAACTCAGATGCCCCCTTATTTAAGTAACTTTTTGCAAGTCTTCAGAATCTCTGTGACATTTGTGGACAAAGATGGAGAGGAGAACCAGATCAAGGTCCCTATTGGAATGTCAATGTTAGAAGCAGCCCATCAAAACGACATAGAGCTTGAGGGTAAATATGTCAAGTCACAAATTTTCAACTTCTAAATTTCTAGCTATCCATTTTTGTTGCACCTTAGTGTTTGGTATTCACATGGTGGTGTTTGGCATTTCATTTTGAAAGTGATTATTTAAAATAGCATAATCAGATTCAAATAGTAAGCTGTAACAAAACGATCTGTTTGAGACAGCATTCGAATGTGCATGTGTTTCTTATGTTTGGAGTTGTGATAATAAGATAATGTTCAGTCTTTGACAAACTATGGTTATTTAAGGATTTACGTGTAATCATATAAAATGGTCCCTTAATAATCATAACAAGTATTGCTGCGGCTAGTTTGTACTGATTATCCAAAACTAGATAATCTGTTTCTCTGTACCAAAATGCTAGAAACTGATTATGTGTGACTTGGAATAATCACTTTCAAATGCAAAACAAGCAGCCCCTTTAATGCTATGCAGTTAAAATCGGTGATATATCGGTTATCGGTCCCCATGTAAAATATCGGTTAGAATATCTAAACCGATAATATCAGTGATATTGATCGCTATTGCACCTATATATAGCTGATATATCACCGATATTTGACTGATATAACCGATATATCACTGAATTGTTAGTGTTAAATTGCTATAGATATGAATTCTGCATGATGTTAAAGTTACCGATATCTCACCGGGATAACCTATAACTCAGATATCGGTCCTTGACCGATACCGATATTTTACCGCATTAACTGCATAGCTTAAATGTAGAGGGACAACTTTCTTTGTTTATCATTTACTAATAAATTTGAATCTTATTACAGGAGCATGTGAAGGATCACTTGCGTGTTCCACGTGTCATGTGATCGTGATGGTACGCCACAAACATGACTACTTGACATAAAATTATTTTTTTAGATAACGTGTTATAATTTTGAGATTAAATAATTGTTATCGCCATTGATTAGGATGTGGAGCACTACAATAAACTTGAGGAACCAACAGATGAGGAAAATGACATGCTTGATCTTGCTTTTGGGCTAACAGAAACGTGAGTTGTTTGCCCTATAATATTAAATGTAATCAATAACATATTATTATTTAATCAGGATCTCATAAACGTCTTTTTTATGCAGGTCACGTTTGGGCTGTCAAGTAATTGCAAAACCTGAACTTGATGGACTGCGGTTAGCCCTCCCTGCCGCCACTAGAAACTTTGCTGTAGACGGTTACAAACCAAAACCACACTAGAAACAATCATTTATAAAAAGACTAATATGTTATGAATCAAAAGCAGCACAATAAGGATGTAGTAGCACATTCATAGGCCAATAGCTTGAAATTTTGGTTTATACAAGATGTTTGCATAATTGTGGTTTTACTAAATAGACAAACACACCTCTGCGTGTTGTAAACTCTAAAATATTTATTTAAATGGTTGGTATTTTGTTTTTTGTATCATGATTATCATCTTGTTGGTATTATCATTTTTTAATCAATTTGAGGTGCTACAGAAGAACCTATTGTGATTGAAAATTTAAATGAAACTACTTTTCAATTTTCATCTTTGCATACTGTTTGATTATTTTTATGGACTTTATAGAAGTAAAATGACCATTAGAGTTAAAAAGAGTGCCATTTGGCATATTGCTGGTGTTCTTGACCTTTGCCTTTTGACTTTTGTGGTTGGTTTTTCTTTAATTCTATAGTTTCTCACAATATATGTTTGACCAAAACATAACCACTTTTAAATGCTCACTCTACCAGCTGACACTTGGAGAACTTTTTATAGTATAATGACTTGTACATGGTGTATCAAAAGTTATATAGTACTATGTACTTTTACATATCATTTTCTAATGGGGGCAGGCCAATCACTTCCATTCATGTCAAAACTAAAGAATATCTTCCATTAACGCCGGCAAAAATATTACTTTTTAATAAAATCTTTTGTTGACCATTTTTGAAATAAAACAAGAACAGCAATCAAGAAGAAAAAGACTGAACAACTTCTGTTCTTGAGTGCATTCTGTATGTCAGCAAACTCTTTCTTCCATGGCGGAATCTTTGTTCGAAATGGAAACTCTTTCTACGATGGCGGAATCTTTCTTTGAAATATACCGCGGCGGTGGCTCTGCCGCTAGTCCCCGCCCACACCACACAACTCCCGCCCCGTCACCTCCTGTTTCCTTCTCCAGCCCTCGAACGTACCCATTCCCAAATTCACAAAGAACCCGTTATAAACCTGTACCTCCAACCACCCCTTTTGTCTCCGACAATGACCGTTCATGGCAAGCCGAGATCTCATGGCAGGCCGAAACCCATTCCAGCCAACCATGGCAACGCTCTTGGTGCTGCATTGAGCCCATGGACCATACCACCATCCTCCCCTTCACCAATTAACACACCTGGAAGCCGTGTGTTTCGCCAGTCAGCTAAGGACTATTATGCTTCTGGTATTCCGGTGGTGATCATAATTTTCGGAACTTTACTAATCCGCACTACGAATATTCAAATGTAATGTCGCCCGGTAGAATTGAGCTACAAAGCCATGAAGCCAGTCATCAACCACATAGTACTTCATTCATTGGTGGTTACCTACAATCACCTACGTTTGCAAGAATGGGAACTTTTACTACTAAAAAGTCCGACGAATATGTTGTTGTTGATGACGATGATGATGGTATAGAGGATACAATAAGAAAAAACAAACAAGATCCTCGATGGTATTCTGTTTCGCATGCGTACGTTGATGGTGATAACAGTCCTCTTAATGGGATTTCCTTTAGAAGTTATGATCATCATGATATCATCCATGGCTACGATGATGATGATGGACAAATGTCTTGCATGTCTCGCACTCCTCAGTCTCTTTATAGTTATGTGCAGGAGGGAGAGGATTATGAAGATGAAGATGAAGATGAAGATGAAGTTGCACCACAGAAAAGTGTGGGGATTTTCGGTTTGTTCAAGTATTCGACCAAACTGGATATGTTTCTTATAATAATTGGTTGTTTGGGTGCTTTGATAAATGGAGGGTCTCTACCATGGTACTCTTATCTTTTCGGAGATTTTGTCAATAAAATTGCTTTAGACAATGACAAGGATGAGATGATAAGAGATGTGAGAAAGGTAATTCTTTGTATATGCTATACCCAAATTTATAAAAGTTGGTTAGCTTCTGTAAATCTTATTTAATTATGCGTTTTCATCGATCTAACCTTTTCTTTTGTGGGATACGGACCTCAGGTATTGTGTATGGCGGTAGAATAGTTGTAATCGGAGCTTATTTACGTAAGCTCGATATTATAATGGGGTCAATTTTCTTATTAAGTACATGAATTCCTTTATAATAATTATGATAAACGTATGTACAGAGATTGCTTGTTGGCGATTAGTGGGCGAGCGATCAGCTCATAGAATAAGAACCAAGTACCTAAGGGCAGTTCTAAGACAAGATGTGAGCTTCTTTGACACAGACATTAGTACAAGTGATATCATGCATGGAATCTCAAGTGATGTTGCTCAAATTCAAGAAGTTATGGGGGACAAGGTATTAATTTCATATATAATTTTAATTTTTATAATTTTGTGATTGATTAATTTGTGAGTGTTTGATTCTGTATATGCAGATGGCACACTTCATAACCTTCATCTGTGGCTACACCGTTGGTTTTTTAAAATCTTGGAAGGTTTCTCTTGCGGTTTTTGCTGTCACTCCTCTAACAATGTTCTGTGGCGTTGCTTATAAGGCGATCTATGTTGGCCTTGCTACAATAGAAGTGGTAAACACACACTTCAAGTTTAGAAAAAAGATTGTTTCTTTAAAATCAGTTATTAACTGTAAGTTGATTTGTATTGATTAAATTGTTTTTACAGAATTCTTACAAGAAAGCTGGTAGCATAGCAGAACAAGCGATAAGTTGTATCAGGAGGGTGTTTTCGTTTGTGGCAGTAGAGAATTTAGCAGCAAATATGATGCAGTATTGGATGAATCGGTTCCGGTTGGAAAGAAACTTGGTTTTGCAAAAGGAATAGGAATCGGTGTGATATATCTGGTTAGTTATTCGACATGGGCATTAGCTTTCTGGTATGGATCAATTTTGGTTTCAAGAAACGATTATCTGGTGGTGCAGCCATTGCTTGCTTCTTTGGTGTCAATTTGGTGGCAGGTAATATATTAACTAATCATATAAGTAGAGGTACCAATTTTGACCCACCGTTTCGGTTGTGTTTTAATGCTCAATACATTATACATCGTATGACTGCTCATGATTTATTTACAGGGGTTTGGCGTTATCTCTATCATACTTTGCTCATTTGCACAAGGCGGTCGCAGCTAGTAGAGTGTTTGAAGTTATAGACAGAATCCCAGCCATTGATCCTTATAGCACCATAGGAAGAAAACCTAAGAGTGTAACGCGGAAGATTGGAGCTCAAAAATGTTTCCTTTGCGTACCCGTCTCGCCAAAGTATCCCAATTCTAAACTCTCTCAATTTGGTGATTCCATCTCAAAAAATTTCAGCACTAGTCGGTGCTAGCGGAGCGGGGAAATCTACCATTTTTGCTCTTTTAGAGAGATTTTATGATCCTAATGAGGGTATGCTCTTTAGTCTTTATTCTAGGTTCTTATATTTGAAATATGACATTTTTTGCGTTTGGATCATTCATTACATGGTATTTTTCTTTGTTTTTCATAGGGTTGATATTGCTTGATGGTCAAGATATAAGGAGTTTACAAGTGAAATGGCTAAGAAGTCAGATGGGGATGGTGGGTCAAGAGCAGGTCCTCTTTGCGGACACGATTCTCGAAAATATTTTAATGGGGAAAGAGAATGCCACAAAGAAAGAAGCCATTGACGCTTGCATTGCTGTGAATGCACATAAATTCATTAGTGATCTACCACAAGGCTATGACACCCAGGTTCATAACATTTTCATTGTTGCGTTTTCAACTCGTTTATTAGAGTTTGATGATCAAAGTAAACAACTTTATGTAACAGGTGGGAGAGAAAGGAACCCAATTGTTAGGGGGGTCAGAAGCAACGCATTGCGTTAGCTCGTGCAATGATCAAGGATCCCAAGATCCTTCTTTTAGATGAACCTACAAGTGCATTGGACCCCACGTCAGAGTCGCTTGTTCAACAAGCGATTGACAAAATCTCGAAAGGGAGAACCACAATCGTCATTGCTCACAGGCTGGCGACTGTCAAGAACGCAGAAACAATCTATGATGCACTGGGACGGGTACGGGAACGGGGTACGCGTACGGGAAACGGCAAAACTAAAAAGTTCAAGAAGCGGGGACGGGACAGATACGGGAATAAAAACATATAAAAAATAAATATATATCAAAGATAATGTAACACAAAACCCCAAAATAGTTATATATTGATGTAAAGCTCAAAAATCTCATTTCTTCCTAATCTAATGTAAGGTAGGAAAATAGGGGGGTTAAATGTTAAAATACAAAAACTAATTTTACATTTTTGTGTAAGTTTTACAAGTTTTAATGACTAAAAGTAACCTAATGAAAGATAGAGGGGTTAAATGTTAAAACCCATAAACTTATTTAACCCTATAAGCAAAATTGTATTATATCTATATAATATAATTTTTTTTTTGTAAGTTATATTAATGGCTACATACCGTGATAAAGCTTTCTTGTTGACAACACGAGGGTGAGTCTGAGTTCCTCTTCCCACATTAACATCACCCAAAATTCTCCGGTTATCGCCTCGGAAGCACGAAACGCCTGGGAGGTGCCGTCACAAAAAGGCAGCCGCTCTTCTTCTTCACAGTTTCCAGCAAGTTCCAGCAAGTTTCCGGCAGAAATTGCAGGTTTCCGGCCAGAAGTCGTCGTCGGAATCCGCTATTTTCACGCTATTCAGTCGAACTATGACCGGAAACTTGCAGGAAACGTTTCCTGCGCGTCCCCATACACCGTCCCCTTCTCCTGCACGCTTCCTGGCCGTTTCCTACCTGTCGGGGACGTTTCCCGGCCGTCCCCGTGCCGTTTCGTCCCCTAGCAGTCCCCGGGACGGGAGACGGCACCTCCCAGGCGTTTCCGTGCTTCCGAGGAAACAATCAATGTTCTTGAGCAAGGATCTGTTGTTGAAATAGGTGACCATAATAAGCTCATGGCACAACAAGGAGCCTTCCATTCGTTGATTAAACTTGCATCCGAAGCTATATCATCAAACCCTGTATCCGAACAGGGTGAAACAGGCGTAAACCAAGAAACATCTGGTAATTTCGATCTTCTGAAACATAATCATGTATATGACATATCGGTATCCGGGTACATGAAATCCGTTCAAGAGGTAAACCAATTAGAACCAGAAAAGTTAACCAAAAGGAAACCATACAAGATTAGTCAAGTATGGAAGTTACAAAAACCGGAGGCTGGTCTTTTGTTTCTTGGTTTAATCTTCGGTATGCTCGCAGGTGTAATCCTCTCATTATTTCCATTACTTCTAGGACAAGCACTTAAAGTCTATTTTAATCCCGACAAATCCAAGTTAAAAAAGGATGTTGAATACCTCTGTCTGGCAATAGCCGGGCTCGGGTTCGGGTGCATTCTAACTATGACAGGGCAACAAGGTTTCTGTGGCTGGGCTGGTACGAAACTCACTAAACGGGTTCGCAATTCCCTCTTTCGTTCTATACTAAATCAAGAGCCCGGTTGGTTTGACCAGGACCAGAACTCAAGCGGGTCACTTGTCTCAAAACTATCGATCGACTGCACAACCTTTCGGTCAATCCTTGGCGACAGATACTCTGTTCTGTTCATGGGTTTAAGCTCAGCCGCCGTCGGTCTTACCGTCTCCTTTTACATCCAATGGAAGCTAGCCGTTTTGGCTACTATGGTCACACCGTTCACGCTCGGAGCTAGCTACTTCAGCTTAGTAGTCAACCTCGGTTCGAACCTGGACAACGTGCTTACGACAAAGCAAGTACCATAGCATCAGGTGCTGTATCAAACATCAGAACAGTAGCAACATTTGTAACCCAAGAAAAGATTGTCCAATCTTTCAACCAATCTTTATCCAAACCCAAATCAACTTCCATAAAAAGATCACAAATCACAGGAATTGCATTAGGGTTATCACAAGGTGCAATGTACTCAGCTTACACTCTAGTTCTGTTCTTTGGGGCCCACCTTGTGAATTCAGGGTATACCCAATTCGGAGATGTGTACAAGATTTTCTTGATTCTGGTTTTGAGTTCGTTTTCAGTTGGTCAACTGGCTGGACTTGCTCAAGATACTTCAATGGCATCTTCTGCAATTCCTAATGTTTTCGAAATCTTGAACCGGGTTCCGTTAATTAGAGGTAAAGGGTCAAGAATTGAGGAATCAAAGGCGTTTGATTTGGAGTTTAAGATGGTGAATTTTGCTTACCCATCAAGGCCTGATGTGGGTGTGTTGAAAGATTTTGTTTGAAGGTGAAAGGTGGGACCTTTGTGGCACTTGTGGGTGGAAGTGGGTCCGGGAAATCGACGGTTATATGGTTGTTGCAACGGTTTTATGACCCGATTCAAGGAAGAATGTTGATCGGGTGGGGTGGATTTGAGGGATCTTGATGTGAAATGGGTGCGGATGCAAATGGGTTTGGTGAGTCAAGAGCCTGCAAACTGTTTGCCGGTACGATTAGGGAGAATATTAGATTTGGGAACCCGGATGCTTCTTGGTCAGAGGTCGAAGAAGAACTGCTAAAGAAGCTCATTTTCATAATTTTATTTGTGGACTCCCTCAAGGTTATGAAACTGAGGTATGTAAATCCTCTAGATTTAGTGGGTCATATCACTTGTCACGTCAGTCATTTGTTGTTGGGTCGTAGGTCATACATCCATATGATGTGGGGAAACACCTTCTCATACGGGTCATATAGCTAGCTTAATTCTTTCATACGGTCCTTATGACCCAAAATCACCTTGCTATACGGCCCCCATATGTGGACTGTTGTCCTGTTAACACAACAATGATGTATTGCCTTTGAATCAAAGAGAATTCATTCGATTGATACGGGTTATATGGTTCATATCACTTGTCATGCCAATCATTTCTTGTCTAGTCATACTGGCCGTATGATGTGGGAGAAACACCCTCACATAAGGGTCGTATTAACTCTCTCATAAGGCTCGTATGACCCAGTATCGCCTTGTTGTATGGCCCATATAGTCCGATTAACATATAAATGATGTACAAATATAAGCGGCCATTGAATTAAGAGAATTTATCAACAAGTAGCAATTGCTAAAACACATCCAAACATAAGATTTCTTTTTATTTCAACTAATTGTGTTGTATGATTTCTTTTTAGGTTGGTGAGAGTGGGATTCAACTATCAGGAGGTCAGAAACAGAGGATAGCAATAGCACGAGCTATAGTGAAGAAACCAAAGGTGTTATCACTGAACGAAGCAACAAGTGCACTAGATTTGGAATCCGAGAAGCATGTTCAAGAGGCACTAAGGAAGATCATCAAACGCACCACTACCATTGTGGTGGCCCACCGCCTCTCCACCATTAGAGAAGCCACCGTTATAGCGGTAGTCCAAGATGGCAAAGTGTCTGAATATGGAACTCATGACACACTCATGGCCAATCATAATGATGGTGTTTATGCTACCCTTGTACGTTCCGAAATTGAAGCTAATGCTTTTGCTTAATTGAAATAGTAATCTTTCACGTATTTTATAGAAATTGGATTGTAAATAACATCTAAAGCTATTTTCATCATTAAAAGTTTAGTTTTGGTAAGCAGTATAATGTTTCTTGTGATAATTATGTATAATAACAAAATATTTTGAAAGATTATCGCATGTCTCTATGATCATTTAATATCATCAATGGAATTTGTTTTAAAAAAAGGTTGTGTCAAATTTGGTAGTACAGAGCAGATTTATTCACCGGAAAACTTTTATTTAAACAAAAACCTCATGAACAAACTATCTCTACAACCTCTATGGTTCAGATCACGTACAGAAACCAACAAGATCTAACAAGTTCTTATACACAAATAACCCTAGATCTCTGGTTACATTCTAGAGTCCGAGACCTAAGAGAGAGAAAATCGGATATAATTTCGGATTCGGATGTCAATATTCACTATCCGAAATTTTCGGATATCCGAAAAGCGGATAATCCGATCTTGAACACCCTAGTGTAGGTCCGCCCCTGACCACACCGTCATCCTTTCATTTGTATTCAAATAAATATGTGCTTGCTTTACTTGGTAAAAAAGATACTTTCCTAGATGCTTAATTAATAGAACACACACACAATGCCAGCCAAACTTTGTATGCTCAATTAACATAATGGCAGACAATCTTTATTAAGCATTCAATCTGTTTACAACATCCGAATTTAATCTGATAAGATAGACATCGTTAGATACCTAAAAATATTTTCAATCTGTCACCTTAAAATAGACACACAAACCCACGTGAGCTTTTCCCACACTTGTTGTATATATAAAAAGGCTGCACAATAAAAAATAACACAAGACTCCTCTGTCTTCAGGTACATGGATAAAGATTCCCTAATTGATCTACCCACCCTACACTTTCCACCAAACAACAAGAAAACTCATACTCAAGTTGATGATCAATTTGTTCTGCGGGACAATCCTGAGATATCTGACCAGCTAATATTGGAACAAGGTTTCAACTTTTGTATATTATTAAAAGAAAGTTATACCAAGTGTTTGTGCATTTGTAAACTTTGATGTTAATTTGTAATAATGTTTAGTGAAAGTTGCAAAACCACAAAGCAGAAGAAGGAAGAAGGTTAAATCCGAGAGCAGCAAAGGGTTTAAAAAAAGGGAACTAACAGATGAACAACTAAGCCTTCTTGAGCAAAGCTTTGAAAATGATCACAAGCCTGAAGCGAAAAGAGAGAAACTCGCGTCTGAACTGCACTTAACCAATACCACAAAATCACCTTGCTATATGGCCCGTATGGGGACTGGGTGTCCTGTTAACACAACAATGATGTACTGATATCAGGCGCTTTTGAATCAAAGAGAATTCATTAGATTGATACGGATCGTACGGGTCATATCACTTGTCACGTCAGTCATTTCTTGTCTAGTCATACTGGTCGTATGATGTGGGAGAAACACCCTCACATACGGGTCATATAGCTAGCTTAACTCTCTCATAAGACTTGTATGACCCAGTACCACCTTGTTGTATAGTGGCTGGTGTCCGATAACACCTAAATGATGTACAAATATAAGAGCCATTGAATTAAGAGAATTCATCAAATTGAAGCTAATGCTTTTGCTTAATTGAAATAGTAATATTTCATTCATTTAATAGAAATTGTATTGTAATTAACATCTAAGCTATTTTCATCACTAAAAGTTTAGTTTTGGTAAAGCAATACAATGTTTCTTGTGATAATTATGTATAGTAACAAAATATTTTGAAAGATTATCCCATGTCTCTATGATCATTTAATTTCATCAATGGAATTTGTTTTAAAAAAAGGTTGTTATTTTGTTATTATGCAAGAAGGGTGTTTTAGAACACATGTGATTAGGACATTGCAATCTCATTACCTCTCTAATAGAGCCATTTGCTCTTCCAGTAATGAGACAGCTTAACAGGGATGTCCACTTTTACCAATTTACCCATCCACATAGTCTCAACTCTCAAGGCTTCATCCACAAGCAAGGGTATAATTGTCATTGCTGGTAGAAAGTGCTGTCTTTGCTTAAAAGTCAAGTTATGGTTGCATTATGGTAAAGTGCCATACTTTTCCTGCCATGCCAAATAGATTCCTTTTCTTCTTCATTGTCATATTTTTTAATGCTCAATATTTCATTTTCTACACCCTTTCAACAAAAAAATGGCATCTCTTACACCAGGGCTGCTCCTGAAACTACTTAAAACCATTAATTCCAACGTTAAAGTTCGCGGTGAACACCGGTCAATCCTCTTGCAAGTGATCAGCATTGTGCCAGCCCTAAACGGGTCCGAACTATGGCCAAACCACGGGTTTTTCATCAAAATCTCTGATTCATCACATGCAAGTATGCATCGCTTTCGAAAGAGGACAACGAGCTCATTTTGAACAATAAACTGCAACTAGGACAATTCTTTTGGGTCGACAGAATGGAAGCTGGCACTCCAGTGCCTCTTCTTGTTGGGGTAGGCCCTTCCAGGCCGACATCCGTTTATTGGGAACCCGAAAGCTTTGATGCAAATGTTGGAGCCATCTCAAGCTATGAAATCAAGTGGAATGGAGGAAGCTAAACCAAACAGAAAAAAAAGAAAATTGTGATTAAAGAAGAGAAAGCTAGTGTTGCTTCAAGGTATATGCAAGGAGTTGTGGCGAAAAATGATGGTCCAAAGAAGGATGAAATGAGAGAAATGGCACAATGAAGGGCAGACTACATGATATAAAAGATCTAGTATGAAACTTTATTATAATATTTAAATCTTTTTTACCAAATAACAATGTTGTAAGTTTGTAACGACATGTTTTGGTGAATTCACATTGCAGGCACACATGATAACAAGTTTACAGAAGTCTTCTGATGCGATAAGGTTGCAAGGAGGAACAGAACCATTGACAACGAAGCAAGAAAACATTAACTCAAACTCGGTGCAAAGGAGGAGGGACAAAAACCCTTCTGAGACGCTTTCATGGTCTCCGTTGCCTCCTAAACTTGTAACTCTTGCTAACGTATATTAGGCACATGGGAATTAAAGGGTGTTTCCGGAATCACAAAATCTGAAACCAAACGTCGCGTATTATCTTTATTCTCCTTTCCAAAGCTTGATCCAAACACCCCTGAATATAGCTAACTTTTATATTTTTTTTCTTTGGCAATGGGATATTTAACAAGGTAATTATAAGAAGAAGAACCTTAGCTTCTCGCGCAGCAGAAGAAGCTCAAAAGGAAGCAATAACAGCAGCAAATCTTGTCAAATGTGTCGAGTAAGTTGGTTTAGAAGCCGCAACATCATGAAGAAGTAAACAAATCTAAAGGGGTGTTTGGGATTCCTTAATAAAACTATTTATGTATTTCTTGTTTTACAAAAAAAGAGCAACTTATTTATATAACCAAATTAGCAGTTTGGATAAACAATCCTAAACACTATAAACAAACGAGAAATAGTTTTAGCAAACAATTCTAGACATCTTTTTTTATCTCTAAAATTCTCATTTCAGAATGTTTGGTGAACTCTGTTCAACCAAAATCACACGCAAAACTTCACGAGTCTCTGGCCAAGTTCTTTTCACTATAAGGAATGATAGAACAAGAAAATGCAGGTAGTGCCTCCACAAAGGACCGCTTGCTTCAGCTTTCAAGTAGCTCACCAGCATCAGATACCGCAAGCAAATCTGACAAAAAGACCGGGCTCGCTAGAGGTAAGAGTACAAAGAAGAGCCAAAAAGCTTCAATGGAGCTAAGTGTGGTGAAAAGTTAGAATGGGCAAACGGAGATGGTTTAGAACAGGGAAAAGAGCTAAGAGAGATACTATTAGACGAGACACAATCCTGGTTCTAGAATATCTAAAAAGAGCACTAGATGTCGGGCTTCAGATGGGAAATCTAGAAACCGTAAAAGGGAAAGGGAAACATCACAATAATGTTGCAAGCAAAACTGAACCGAATAGTCAGATTGCTGTGACGTTGTCTCAACTGAAGCTCGCAAACGAGTGGCTTGATAATCTAAGAAACAAGATGATGCTAGAGAAAAAAGGAGATCATGTGGAGACTATTGATCGTTTGAAGCAAAAGATATATTCTTGTTTGCTTGTTCATGTGGATTCTGCTGCATTAGCTCTAGAAAACAAATCAGAACGTGTGTAACATGAACTACTGAGCTTTAATTTATTTATTCAAAGTAATTTATATATATGTGGATATCATATATGTTGTTAACATAATTTATATATACAGATGTTGAAATGTTGAATAAAGATTTAAATTTAAGACATATATGTGTGTACATTCGTGCGTGTACGCTTGGGATGATCGCGAGCATGTATGAATGTTAGAAGATTAAAAATGTAACCCTTTATAGTTCATCACTTGAGTTCTTTATTCCTTAGCCGAAAATCAGAATTCACTATTACATTATTGTTCGTAGTAAATATATAACTTGCATTATTGTGTGATCATACAGTGGCTGATCTAAAATATTCGTAGGGGTAACGTTTTATAAAAAAAAGGGTAACGAAATCGAAAAAACGTCAAAAATATCAAAATTTTCCAAAATTTACACTACTCGCCGGAGCACCAAGGGGTAGCGGAGGCTACCCCTTCCTCTAAGGTAGGTCCGCCCCTGTTATCATACCTGTTATCCATCATCAAGAATCTAAGGGGCACAATCCAAGATGGAGAAGCAGTGTATATGCAAAACCGTGTGATCCAATACAAACGGATCTAGCATGTACCCTGCTTCTCCAGCATGGGTAATTTCCCTAAACAAACTTCTTCATATGATTTTAAAAATACAAAAGGAAAAAAACTTAGGATAAAGATCAATGAATGATTGAATATATAGACGTGTGATGTTACTTTTTTTCCCTAAGGTGGAAGCATGGAGTTGGTTAGTGATTATTTAGGTGGGGGTGTTGGAGAAGAAATTATTGGTTTGGTGAGTGTTGAAGTTTGGTTGCCAAAAGGGGAGTGATTAATGATCTTAGTCCAATCTAGATGTTTCAATATTCAAGCATGATAATAATCATTAAATAAAATTAAAATTAACTGTATTATTGGTCACACCTACCTTTTGAGCAATTGATATAAAGGTTTTATGCAGAATGCACCCATGCAACTTTTTTTTAGTTGCTAGAATGTAGTTTTTACAGAAATTTTCTAATAGGTAAAAGGACTCGGATGTGTGACTTAGGGGGTGTTTGGGATTGATTATAAAACAATTTATTGATTTATAACTTTTTGGAAAGAGTTTTAAGAAAATAATGTTTAGGTAATGAGTTGAAAAGGAGATTTAAGGCTTTGAAAAGGAGAAATAGAAAAGTTAGGAGAGATTTTTGAAAAAGAAGATAAGAAGAAGAAAAAGTTAATAAGTTGTTTTTCAAAAGCAATCTCAAACACCTCCATACTGTTTTATAAACGGTTTGAAGCCTATTTATATGTTTTGGGTGTTAGTTATTTCTAGTTTATGACAGGTTTACATGGTTAAAAAGGAACTATAACTTGCCTTTAAATATGATATAAATAAAGGTCATGGTATTTACCCCCCTCCCCTCTCCTGTTTGAACACCCCTATACGACGCTATAACACTATACGCGTTGTATAGGGTTACAACTACATTAAATGAGGCATCTATATGTCGCGTATAGTGCTATATGCGGCATATAGCTCTCATAAAATTTCATGCACCATTAATAGCCCACAGCCATAGGTCTATATGCCGTGTATAGTGCTATATGTGGCGTATTGATCTAGTTTTTCTTTTACAAACATTGTTATATAATATTTATTGTTTTATCAAGTGTTAAGTGATTTTTTTTACAAACATTGTTATATAATGTTTTATCAAGTTTTAAGTTCAAAATTATTTTTGTAATAAAAAAACCTTTGTTAAATTAATATTTTTATAGGTAAAGTATAGTATAGGTCAAGTATAGACAGGTCTATAGTATAATATAATCCTATTAGGTGTAGTGTACAGAAGATTGTGTTTATCTAACTTACAAAGTAAAAGTAGTATTGACCAACTTAAAAGATTATTAACATATAATCTATCTTTTACATAGGCATATTGTTCATCAGCTTGATATATAATTACATTACAAAATGCAAGGAATTGGGAAGCTTTTCTTTTAATCTACAAATCCATACAAAGAAATTTGTACCTAATACTTGACATCGTTAGAGTCCTGCTCTAGATAAGTTACATCAATGTTGACTGAGTAGGATATTGGCTTACTAACGCTCTACCACTGGATTATTTTTAACCCAATTTCATGAGTCGAACCTTGAAGAAGCAGCTATTTAGTGAAATATCGATGCAAATGGTTGCAGAGTTTCGTATGTACTTATCCCCTTGTTCACCCACTTTATACAATAATAATATTTGTGTCACATAACTAGCAACGAATTTGATTCTTTTTGTCAATGTACAAACAGGTTAATCTACACTTTATTTGAATTGAGCATAGTTTATTTCCTTCAAATAAATGGTTCATCTGAAATTTTCGGGCGTAATGAAATATTTATACATACACTTTTCTTATATCTTTTGCCTTTACTAACATTTACACAGCTTAGAAGGGGCCGGGGTGATCCTCTGAACTTTTCGTTCAGTAGTGTTATATATGTAGTTTTCGTATAGAAGTTTTTGAGTATATACGTTTTTGACCCCCCGGTTCTATAGAAATTTTTGGGTATACTTTTCGACCCCCGTCAAAAATCTCAAGCTTCGCCACTGTTTACTAAACAATTATCTATGATTTAATAAAAGTCTCATTCGAACGGGTCAAATGTAAAAATTTACTTTTTACCGTCAAAACTGAACATATACCAATCAAACAAAATTGGTACTAATAGCTTTTTCGTTTTTTTATCTTTTCTCGATGGGACAATAGAATATTCATTAAACACGGAGTTTTGGCAATAGAATATTTTTTTGACATTATAAGATATATCGAGTACTACCAATATCATATCGGTACCGTAACGAATTGTATCGATACTGTCTAAAAACTCAGCGCGAAGCGCGAGAGTATCCCACTAGTTACTATTACTATACACTACAAAACCAATGTGGGGCCATTGGCCCAGGTATATTACGATTTTACCCCACTTCAAAATTATAACTTTGTCCCATGTTCAAAGTTACGATTTTGCCCCTGGTTAAAAATTACAGTATCGTCATCGCTTTAGCTTTTGGCAAATTACAATTTTACCTAAACCCAAATTTACAATTTTCCCCCAGTTTAAAAATTACAGTATTGTTATCATATTAGTTTTTTTTAAAGGTGTGGGGGGAATTGTGTCAGACTGGCGCATGACACTCTCCCATTAACCCAGGTATATTACAATTTTACCTCCAGTCCAAAACTATGAAGTTGCCCCTGTTCAAAATTACGATTTTCCCTGGTTCTAAATTACAGTATTGCTATCGCTTTAGCTTTTGACAAATTACGATTTTACCCGAGTCAAAAATTACAATTTTTTCCCTCAGTTTAAAATTACAATATTGCCATCGTATTAGTTTCTTTAGCAAAATTATAGAAGTGTTTTGTTGTAATTGCTTGACTCGATTTAATTTTTTTTCCGTGTCAAGGAAGCTGCTTAACAATCGCTCATTAGTCCTGACAAATTACAGTTTTACCCCGAGCTCAAAATTACGATCTTGCCATCGTTATAGCTTTTTTCAACAAAACTATATAGTAACTATGATAGTGTTTTTTTAATTGGTTGAGAAATATTTGGCCTTTCGTGGAAGGCGGGACATCAACTATTTTTCGATACAAAATAAGTTGGCTATTGAATTGGTAACATAAAATAATCTTTAATCTGATAGATGCTGTACAATGATAGAAACTTCATTCATGTGGTTCAAATTTACACAAAGAAGAAAATAGGAGGGACATATATACAGACATATTTACAAGCAAAAACATCACTCAAACACAGCAGTTGGTTTTCCTCTTTGTGAAACATGAAGCAAGCGCGCAGGCTCTCCATTGATCTGCGTCTTCTGAAGCATCTTATTGATTACTTACACTACATACATTAGCTAGGTTACGCCACTCTGGTTACATATATCACGGGCTGCTGAAATACTATACGTATATATACATATTCACATAGGTAGGTTATTATTATTATACATTATATACACAAAGATGTTCCTATGAGCGCTCATTCGTAGGTCTTCTTCATTCAGCGATCGAGAGAAGTCAGAACGATCCTAAAATGTAATCAAATCAATTATTTTTTACAAAATATGAGATCAGTTTGTTTCAAAAGAGTTGTTATAGTGTTGATAATCAAAATCTAGTAAGCCTATTGTAACATCGGTATTGTTCGTTTGAAGAAGTAATGATTATTAAAGAAATTACATGTCAATGTTAATCAAAACATGTTACTCTTAAACATATTTTTAAACGTTATTATTTAATGAAGTAACCGTTTTTTATAAACAACTCCAGAGGAACAAAGTGATTTGCATATATATATATATATATATATATAATTAAGAATGAGAACGAACCAATCATAACCGGTAGGGCTTTTGGGATCCCGGCGGTGGGCGTCATCAGTGGATTTCCTCCGTGTCAGTTTCTTTAAATCGCCACCGGGTGATGCTTCTAAACAAACACATACAATAATAAATTATATTGGTTAAAGCCATATATTTAAGAAAATCCAATACATAAACAAAGGAAAGCGGCTGATGCTTTATTAGCATCTTCGAATCTCTGGACTGATATAAGGCTCTAGGATCAATAGGTATTGGGTTTGATTTTTAAAAACGGGTTTTTCAATATATATTGGGTTTTCTCCTAAATTAGTATTAAGGCATTATGACTAGTGAACATGGATATGATTAGATGGTTTTACTAGTGACACGCATTATGACTAGTGAAGATAGATATGATCAGATGGTTCCCCTAATGGTACGATTATACTCCATTGGTCCGTAAATAATCCAAATTTACCGTTAAAAAATAAACAAATGAAATCAAGACAAAAATAAATAAATATTAAACAATACACCAAACTTATTATCTATCAAGGCTAATCTAGGTCCAGCGAAAACCCAATAAAATCGGAGTATGGTAACTTATTATGCTATAAAAATAAAGTAAAAGGATCTAATTTATCGAAATTTTAGATTTGCTCTTTATCTTTCTAAAAGTATAGAGATAGTCCCTATGGTTTGGGCTTTGAAACACACTTTTTTTTAAAGTACATAAATGATCCATTTGGTTTGCACTTTATAACGCATTTAGTGTTTCTAACTTGGACACTCTAAAACATTTACATTTTTTGTCGAGGGACTAAATGCATTATAAAGTGCAAACCATAGAGAAACCATCCGTGTATTTTGAAAAACTAAGGATTAAATTCAAATTTTAGTAAACCATAGACACCACCATTCGTGTAGTTTATAACAAAAACAAATATAAATAACTAGGTTAGGAATCAGTGTTTAATAAATGAATTAATTATATTAATAATTATTATTACTAATAAAATGTTAAGATATGTTTTAAAATAAATGAATTACACTGGTTTAATAAATGAAATAATCTTTCTATATTGATATGTCACTTTCTGGTGGTTTCTCACCTTATTTTTCTATTTATCTAATAAATAAAAATCTTTTTTTTGAAAATGTGTCACTTCTGGTTCTTTCTATTCATCTTTCCTATTTAATAATAATAATAATAATAATAATAATAATAATTTTAGACAAAAATATTAGATAAAAATAAATATTTAGATAAAGATAAACTTTTGTTTTTATTATTATCATATTAAATAATAATAATATTTTTAAACAAAAAACAAAAAAGAATATAAATATTTATTTTTATTATGATCGTATTAAATAATAATAATTTTAAACAAAAAATTAGTTAAGAGTAGATATTTAAGAAAGTAAAATGTTATAATAATTAAATAGAACTTTTAAGTTTATTTTTAAAAGATAAATTCTGATGACTATATGTGTTTATATATGACATTATATTTTATTAAACACGTACAGTATACGAGGTTTTAAAGATATATCTTTTTGTAAAATAAAATAAAAAGTATAATGTTATAATAAGTAAATAGTAAATCTTGATTATTGTTTGTATTAACATATGATATTATATTTTGTACAATGTGCAATATACTATTTATTATATTTATACAATCTGTGTAACTGACAAGGTTTTAACCTAGTTAATATTAATAATTACTAATAAAATACTAATAAAAATTATAAAAGAATATTTTAAAATAAGATATTTTGTATTAGCTTTTTTATATCAAAAAAAATAATGGTGAAATTACACAATATATACACGAGAGAATATATGGGCTACCTGATAAAGGTGAACCGGCATTGCTGGAACCGGTGGGAGAAGATGGGGTGGAACCAGAGGAGCTGGAACCTGATAGGCTGTTGGTTCGGAGAATAGTGATGCTGCGGGAGACTGGGTATTGTCTCCGGTGGGAGGGTTACCGGAACGGCAGAGGAGAGAGTTATACCGGCGAAGCTTCCGGACGCCGGAATCGGAGGTGGATCCGGCGAGGGCTTCATCCCAAAGGTTACGAAAGAAACCCATGATTGTTGATATTATAATATAATATGTATATATGTTACTTGTTAACTAATTAATATAATATAGTTGTTGATATCGTTTCTTTCCTGTAACAACCGGAATTAGGTGGTGTGTGTACCCGACTGTTACGAATAAAAGGAAGGAGAAGCGTTTATTAAACAAAAGAAAAGAAAGTGGAGGAGGGGAGGAGCGGACTCGCATTACGCGACTTATGGAGGCTCATCGAGTCTTTATATAGATACAATACAAGGGGACTTGCTTGCAATTGGATGGCTTCTACTTAATTTGATTTCCTCTGGTACGGAGATAATCTCGGCTCGGAGATATTGATGAATTCTATGTTATGCCACTTGTCGCTCTTTTGTGTGTACATCTGGAGGCCATCATGAGTCATGTGCCAACTCACTTACCTCCAACCATAGGTTTGGTTATAAATAACCACATGTTTGTTTCGTTATGATACTATTGACACAGTGGTACTTAGAGATGGGCATAAAAACTGGTCCCGAACCCGAACCGGTAGAACCGAACTGGAACCGGTTCCAGTTCCTACCCGACATTAAGTAGAACCGGTTCCGGGTTCAAAATACCCGTTGGTTCCAACCCGGTTCCACAATTTTACCATTTGACTCGGGTAGTACCCGGTTCCTACCCGTACCCGGTTTCACTTGTACCCGGTTCCATCAGTACCCGGAAATGAAGTTCAAGAAGGAACCGGTTATACCGTTATAATGTTACCTTTGGAACCGGTTATAGCCGAAAAAGTGGAGACTAACGATAGAAAGAAACACAAAAATAACAAACACAATAGAAAGAAACATTACACAAACTTTATTAAAACACCAAACCAAACGGGTTACATCAAACATTGGAAGAACCGGTGCCGGAACCTTCTCCCGTCTCATTTTTCTTTGCCTTCGTCACTGGGCAATGCCGCTCAGTGTGTTTTCTTAAGGGTTGAGTTGGCTGCGGCCTTCATAAATTTTCCGCAAGCTTTGCATCTAGCCATCTCGTGGCTGTCGGACATTAAACAGAGATCAAAATTCTTCCATATAGCTGGGTTTCTTTTCGTCTCTAAGACAGTAACAACTTGTTCGTTGCTTGCCATAGGTATTTTGCAAGATTTTTGAGAAGATGATTGAGTTTGTAAGTTGATGATGGTGAGTTTGTAAGTTGAAATGGTAAGTAGGGAGGGGTTTATATAAAAAACCGATTTCGACGAACAGGAACCGGTTCCCAACGGTAACTTTTTTATCAGGAACCGGTTCCCAACGGTAACTTTTTTATCAGGAACCGGTTATAATGGTAACTTTTTTATCAGGAACCGGTTCTGAACAGTAAAAGTCAGATTTTTCGACTGTCAGGAACCGGTTCTGAACAGTAAAAGTCAGGATTTACTGTTAGGAACCGGTTCTAAACAGTAAAAGTCAGATTTTTCGACTGTCAGGAACCGGTTCTGAACAGTTAAAATCAGATTTTCGACTGTCAGGAACCGGTTCCACACAGGAACCGGTTCCACACCATACCCGGTTCCATAATACCCGTACCCGGTTCTACACGGTTCCATATTCTTGGGTGTGAACCCGGGTAGGAACTGGACCCGGTTCCACACCATACCCGGTTCCAATGACATCCGAGCAGAACCGGTTCCGGATTGGAACCGGTTCCGGGTAATAATAAAACCCGATTATGCCCATCTCTAGCGGTACTCACTATAGCTCAAGGTACCAAAAAAAATACTCTATTTAAATACAATTTCGTTTTTAATTATATATTGCTATGTTAAGAAAACTATAAAACGAATACACTAGCGATATCGATGTTCAGATGGTATCCATTGGATTCCTCTATGGAAAAAATCAACTATATTTGACCCGTTCGAATAAAATGATCATCGAATCATAGATAAAAATAAACAGGCTACAAAAATATTTCAGAATTTTATAAAACGTTATATTATACTGCTGAAATAACGAAAAATTATATGTTTGTGCTTCGATCACTTGTGCGTTACCATCCATAAGTCGGTTTGAGTAAAAGTTATGTTGAAACGTGGATAAAAATACGTACTTCAAAACATCATAATCAACATGTAATAAAATATCGTATCATAAAAGTTACAAGCGGAAAACGGTCTAAAAGTTTTCAAGTTATATCTATAACTAGTGTTCAACCCCCACGTTGCGGGCGAAGGGGTTGTAAAACTATGTTAAGTAGTAAACAAACAACAACCAAAACCGGGAAATCGTAAAATAAAAACACGAATTTATACCGTCAGGTGACATAAAACGTTGACAAAGACAAACGCGAACTTATATCACGAGCTGACGTAAAACATATACGAACTTAAATTTATAGAGTAAAGGAAAAAAAGACAAAGGGCGGAAAAACTAAATTATACTATAAGAAAAAAACAAAAAGAAAACCCATCAGATTCTTTGATATGTTTGATAATGGAAAAAAAAGGAGATGATACTCAAGTGGCAGTTTGGTAAACAACTTTCAAATGATGGTTTAATTGGCTAGTGTAGCCAAGATCCTACGTAATTTGTGGGTGCGGGAGTCGTAAAACTATGTTAAGTAGTAAGCAAACGATGATCAAAATAGGGAAATCGTAAAACAAAAACATGAATTTATACAGTCACGTAGGCAAAAACAAATAATAATAATAATAATATAACAACATAATGAAGCCCAAAAGGCCCGGTACACCAACTCTATTTGTAGCCCAAAACCAAATGATTGCTAAAAGGGAAATACTGGAATATAAATATGTATGTTGACAATTGATTTGGACTATTCATTTCTAGTTTGAATGTAAAGCATAACCTTCAAATTTTCTTACTCCCACCATTTGGATTATCTATTATGTACATATGCATGATGCGATTATGTGAATTCTCAAAATATTGTTGGTTGTGAAAAAACTCCTTACCCTTAAACTGAAACTAATATATAATTTAATAGTTTTATATTTACTCTATAATATGCTTGATTTTATATATAGTACAAGTGCATCAGTTGCAAAGCTAGTGATTAGAGATGTAAAAAATAAAAATAAAACTCAAAACCAAATGGGATATGAAAATTGTGTTTCAAAACCTAATCCAGGTGTGAGATTAGTTTTAAAAGTTTTTACGGGTTTTGAAATTAATTTTGGTAGATGACACTGTCCTATTATCCGAACTTGTTTTAAGAATATACTACTACATTATTTTTAATTAGTATAATAGTAATATGTTTAGTTGTTAGAATTAATGGAATGTAATGAACAATATACAAACCATTAGCAACATCATTGCATTGAAGGAAAGTAAAGAAAACCAGAATTTGCTGAATCTAAAACTAAAATCCGACATTCGTTCTAAGCGATGCTCCTTTTCTAGAAGATGCTCTTCTCACGCTCATTCCCCGACCCCTTTCCTCATACCGTCCGGATGGTAGCGCGCTTGACTTCAAAATTTAAACAAAGTACATTGTTAGATTACGAGTTTATGACATCAAATTCAAGATTTTCAATTCTCAAGATTTGGTACCAACCCCTATGCAAAATCCTTGAAAATCATCTTCAACCTTGATGTTTAACATCTCCGACGAACCACATTTGTGGGACCCCGAGCTTTCACCACAACTTGAAAACAAAGACGAATAAGAATTCGAGCTTCCCGTTTGAGAAGATGAACTAAGTGATTCGATATCACTTTGAAACATCTCCTCAAACAAATCCTTAAGTTCCTCAAACTCTCACCCCCGTTTTCCTGTCAAAACGACAATCGTTAAGATTTTGCAAATCAAGATCTTGTTAATACGTCGGTTAGTTGCATGCAATCGCGTTTCCTAAAGAATCTAGTTTCACCCAGACAAGTACTGGACCACAAATATTCATTGGCATATCAATAGTTTTGAGTTGACGTCAGGGGTGGGCCTGCAGGGAAATAATGGCTAAAAGGTATATGCTACTCACTTGCATTCAAAGTAGAAACAAAACAAGTCGCAGAAGTATCTACATTACACAAGAAACCAACCAATCAACAAGCTGGAGTTCTCTGACCACTTAAATTCTGTAGCATCTTCCATCACATGTAAAGTTTGGACAACTAATTTAGGACCATTGGACCAGTCTCATTAAAGGTTTTGTTACTAATGTCTAACCGTCTACACGCAACGGTTTGTGCTCCAAGTTGCACCTTTACA
Source organism: Scalesia atractyloides (assembly GCA_947069175.1). Classification (NCBI taxonomy): domain Eukaryota; kingdom Viridiplantae; phylum Streptophyta; class Magnoliopsida; order Asterales; family Asteraceae; genus Scalesia; species Scalesia atractyloides. The sequence goes on from CAMTDV010000013.1 coordinate 81,217,118, forward strand.
GATAGATAATAACACATTTGGTATTCTTAAAGTCATGGGATCCCTATGCCAACATTGGTTGTATTATAGTCTATAGTCCCAAAATATAACAAATTTTAACTATTTTTGTTGTTGCACTTAACAAACTATATTTATTGTCGTCTGATACGGTATCTAGAACAGGAAGAAAAAGCAAATGAAATGCAGCCTCTTGATCTAACAAGATCGACTCTTTCTTTATAAATCGGATAACCCAAAAATTAACTTGAACAAAATATAAAACACGACCCACTAAATACTAGAACATTGACCCGCTCCTAAACAAGCTCAAACACTAGTTAAACAATTAATAAACTTGACCCATGTTTAACTAACCTATCATTCGAAATTCATAACAAACGGATAAACTAAAGACCCCAACTAACTTAACTAGACCAACCAATTATAAGACTCATATACCCCTGACCCTAACGGTTAACGGTCCTCTCAACTATTAAGCTACATCGTATAGGTTAAAAGTCATTCGTCATACACAATGACAAAAATGAGAAGGCTTATTACACTTTTGTGTGATAACCCTGTTGAATCTCCATCGTAGATGGTCAAAAACAACGATAACATGTAACAGATGCAGGATATACAAAATGATCATGAACAACAAACTTACAGTGGGCTTGTTTTGACTCATCATATCTGCCATTTCACTCAAGAAATCAGCCATCCCCTGTATCAATTTTCAACACAAATAAGTAACTAACATAACTTTATATAAAAATATGATTTTAAATTCAAATCAAGATTCTTTCCAACAATAAAAGTAGAACTAGAAAAACATTATTATTGTGTATGAAATCCTTTTAGGGACCTTACATTTTCGTCATCATCACTGTCATAAGCTCCAACATCATACATGAATCTTTTGTTGGCATTTGAAAGTACTATGAAACACAAAATTGCAAGTCAACAACTTATTAACAACAAAGATCTGTACACAATATAAAAAAAAGAAACTTAACAGTTAACACTACAAGATCATTCAAGATAACACCTTTATTAACAAAACCAAATATAGTAATTACCAGAATATGCTTCTTGTATATCCTGAAACTTCTTCTTTGCTTCTTCCACATGCTTCAAGTTACCCAATGCAGAACAACGATCTGGATGCCATCTCTATAACCCAATGATCATGTTAAAAAAAAGCAACTTTTCAATAAAAGATCAAGCACTAAAAGATATAAATCAATGTTATTACCAGTGCAAGCTTCTTGTAAGCATTCTTGAGCTCTGCTTCAGTGCAACCCTTTTCCAACCCCAAAACCTGATAAAAATCGTTGCTTTTTGCACCCATTTTAAAACCCAATATTCAAATCAATCAGTTGATAATTCTGGTCGACAAATTATGGATAAAAACCCAAATCTTGAAATGGGTTTCTTGAAACAGGAGGTGTGTTAAATGGCGCCACAGAGTTTGACCAAGAAAAGTCAAATTGGGGATAAAGAAGAAGAAGAAGAAGCGAACCCACCACCCATGAATTGAAAATTGAAAATTGAAAAATTAAATATGGTGAATGCCGCAAGAACAGTCGAGAAAGAAAGTGTAAATATATAATGTCTAGTTGCAGAAAGAGTGTGCAAAAAGACGGCAACTGAGGAATGGACGGTTTGATCAGAAGAGATCAACGGTGTGCGTTGATCTGGAATTAAGATATTTTGATCGTGGGACCTACTCATGTCCAGAAACTTCGGTGCGATTCCTAGGTTGATACAGATTACTGTTTTTTTTAATCATCTTTAGTTATTTTAAAGGAATTATAGTTATAATTACCTGGTGATTGTAGTTAGATATTTTAAACAGTGTATAGCTGTTAGCATATCAAAATAGTCAATGATTTCTTTTTAAGTTTCGCGATCAATTCAATCCGATAAGAACATGTTATGTGTTTACTTGACATAATGGATTCGTTCTCTTATACTTAGGCAGGCAGAGACATGTTATGTGTTTACTTGACATAATGGATTCGTTCGCAGGGACATGCTCGTTGACAGGGCATCTTCTCGTTGGCCGACCATGTGTCATTGTACCATATGTTCACATTATATGTTTGTTATTTAAAAGCAACAAACTTTTTTTGTTTTTAAATAAGAAAGTCAGCGGTAATTTGATTATCAAGTGTTCACTTATTAAGCAAACGAAATTATTGTAATGCTGAAATAACACGGGCAGGTACAAAATATATATGCGTGAGAGAGGACTAATCTTCACGTCATTATAATTTTTGTTAGGAGGACCTAAACCAGGATATGGCGCTCCCGGGAGGTATTTGCCGGCGATATGGCGGGGGTTAGCGCCATACCACCTGCGACTACGGATGGTCTTACTAAGACAACTGCTTAAGACAAAAAACATTGAGTGTTTACATAAAACCAAAGTGCTTCATGATTGTTGTAAAAATAAGACATTTTAAATATTTAATCCGTGAGTTGTTTATTAATCTAACTTTTATTATATTATCTCTTACATATCTAAATACAAATGTTGTGCTTCCTAGGTTGATAGAGACTAGAGTTACTGACTATTGTATTTAAAAAGTTAAAACATTTAACAAGAAATACATGTATGTTTTTAAAGTTTAAAAATAATGTTAACTATATTCCATTAGTTTCGACCTTGATTAACTAAAAGGATTATAATATAGTATAATGCTGAAATAGCATACCGTTTGATTAGGTTAAAAGTTAAAACTTTGCCAACTAAGAGCCATCCACGTACGATGCAACATGTATATGCATTAATGAATTGTACACATATGTATTATTTATAAATGTAGTATTTGGCTAATTAAATTATAAAAAGTACTTAATTTTTTTATTAACATTAATCCAGCTAATATTTGCACTTTTTATACAATATTTTAATTTGTATAGATTACTTTACTAGCAAAGCAATTACTAGTTATATGAGTTTTTGCAATTTGATTGTTAAAAGTACATATAACTAGTAGTATGATGTGAAAGTGTAAATGTTTTTAAGAATGTTATAAAATCGGGAACAAAATGTGTGAAATGACTTTTGGCCTATGTGGTTGCGGTGCACTTTTTTAATTAAGGATTATTTTATTAATTAATAAATACGAGACACATTAAATGGCAAATACTAATAAAAATTAATACATTTAAAAAAAATGATAAAAACAAATATTTGCTGATACAGTAATACTTCAGTCCAATCTAGTTATGATTGTGCATTATCAAAAAATATATCTACTTTATCTTAATGTGTCAACACATATAAGAAAAATTAGAAATTTGTATGAAACTTGTACATCTCAAGAAATTTATTGACTATAGGATGTAAATTTTGTGACATTAAATATTTACGTATAAACACTGACGGCTATTCTTGGGATATGATTTAACTAGGAAAAAACCTAGTTTACAAAATCACTAGTTCCACTAACTTCACAATTGTTTAGCATCAAATATAAAGTCTTATAAAAAGAAGAAATCGTACAACGGGTATCAAACAGACTGTGATTACCTTATTCAAGCGGCATTGGAACCATCTAATCGAAGTCTACGATGTGAGATTTTAGGTTTTCACTTTTGGATTTATAGGCTGTAGATTTTAGAATTTTTGTTTATTATTATTGTGTCTTTTATTTATCATTGTGAGTTATTTTCTGTAATTGTATTATTGTGCTATATTTTTCGGCATTGTGTTATATTTTGCTCGACATTGTGTCATCTTGTCGTTTCATTGTGTATTTGTACACTTCTTATTTATATGATACTTTGTAAAATAACTTAACCTTAATATATATAATAATTGTATGTGCGAAGTAATTCATAGAAAAAAATTTGCTTTGAAAAAAATGGGGGCTTTCTAGATGATAATAAAATGAAATGTGAGAAAGTGATATCTCACCCTAGACAATGAAAAGGAAAAAAGAAAAATAAATAGAAGAGAAAAGAAGGCCACTTGAAGAAGACCGGTTCTAGTAATATTTTATTTCTTTGATCGTTTACTAGCGGCAGTGCAACACTTTCCGATGAGTTTCTCTTAGGTGCGGGTACCTCGATACAATCTCGTCCGAATCGTTAGTCTCCACTTCTTCGTCCTCCTCTTCATCAACAATTTTATGCTCTAACTCAACTTCATCTTCTAGACTAGTTTTATGTTGAACACGATCAACGGCATCCAAATGGTCCTTTAAGCATATTGCCATCTCTAGCGATTCCGGAGTTAGTCTTGTTCTTCTAATTGACAAAACCCTGCCACTAAGAGAAAACACACTTTCCGAAGCTACCGTGGAAGCTTGGACCATTAGTATATCACGAGCCATGGTGGCTAGAATCGGGTATTCGGATTCTTTCGATTTCCACCATGCCAAAACATCAAATTTCCTATACTCCTCAATGGTCATAGTAAGCGAATACTGATTTTTTTTATATCTCCCAAGTTCACTTGTTGGTTCACTACCCCTTTGTTGTCTAGCGGTCTCGTCTCTAACGACATTCAACATGGTTATAACTGGATCCCTGCTTGTTTCATCGTTAGAGGCCGTGGACCGAGACTCAAACAAATTTGTATGATTTTTTCACCATATTTTTAAAATAATGATCATAAAGTTTGGCCATACACTCATTGAATATTTTTTTTTTGTTTTTGCTTTTAAAGTTGGATCCTCCTTATGCATATCCAACTTGTCATAAATTTCATCAATTAAAGCTTCAACACCCGGTACGTTTAAAGCTGGATTTAAAGCGGCGGCACATAGAAAAACGGGTGGTAATTCTAAAAAATATTTTATAAAATTTTTGAATCATTGGTCTCGTCATATTCCTTAACATGTCACTAGAATTTTCAACCACATATGGAACCGATTGATCTTGAGGAACATTGTTAACGGATTGGGAATTTGCGTTTTTGGAACTCTTTGAGGCCATTTGTTGATTAGAATGTGAAAAAGAACAAGAAAGAAATGTAACAAGAAGAATAGATATGAGAAATTGTGTGCTAAACAATAGATTTCTAAACAATATATATAGAATCGGTTCCAACGGTCAGGAACCGGTTCCAACGGTAACATTTCGGCTATAACCGGTTCCAACGGTAACATTATAACGGGTATAACAGGTTCCTTCTAGAACTGCATTTCCGGGTATTGGTGGAACTGGGTACTAGTGAAACCAGGTACGGGTAGGAACCGGGTACGACCTGATTCAAATGGTAAAATTGTGGAACCGGGTTGGAACCAACGGGTATTTTGAACCCGAAACCGGTTCTACTTAATGTCGGGTAGGAACTGAAACCGGTTCAGTTTGGTTCTACCGGTTCGGGTTCGAACCGGTTTTTATGCCCATCTCTACCGGAGATTAGAGAAGGGCGAAGAAGCCACTTGCCAATCTAGAAAAGACTGAAGTGACATTCTTTTATGGTGGAAAACAAAACAAAATAAAGCAAATATCAAGTCTGTGATTTAATACTTGCAAATTGGGGATGTAGCCATCCATCAAAACCATCCAAAATCAAACCAATTGATGCCTATTGATAACTTATTTAGCAATTTAAATTTGACTTCAAAAATTTTGAAATTTTCAAAAACGTTTCTAATCTGAGTATCTTTCTGGGTCACGATATAGCTTACTAAGATTGTTTAATGGTTAATTTATGTGCATAGAGTAGATAAACCGTTTTGAGTGTTTGGGTGGTCAAATGTTAGCTAAATAAATATAGAACAAAATGGGTGGATATGATATCAAAGGGACACACCCTAAAAGTTAATTCAACACCCCACCGCCGTGTATAGGCATGTTTGCAACGTATATGTCTCATCTTAAAATTTAGAGCTACAATTCTCACTTTTAGGTTTTATCTGACGGTGGGTTTGTACGCCTTGTATATATGTCTATATGGGTTCCTCGTATAGGCCTATTGTTTGGTGGGTGAGCTATACGCTGCGTAGAGGTCCCCAATATAGGTTTATATAGGGTGTATATAAAGTTTTTTTTACAAATATTTATATACAATATTTATCGTTTTAGCAAAGTTTTATAATAATTTTAGTAAATATAAACAAAACTTGTTAAAATAACTATTGTATATAAGAACACTAGATATAAATTTGTTAGCATTAGTGTAGTGTAGGTATAGTCTCTATTAATTTTTTAACTTTGTTTATTTAGTGTAGTGCATGTATAGTCTCGTTAATTTTAGTATAGTATCGTATTATATTGCCTAGTATAGTATAGTATCATATCGTCTAGTTTATTATAGTGTCATATCTTATAATCTAATATGGTATTTTATTGTATCACATAGTATTGTATCATATCATATCGTATAAATCTATAGGTGTGGTATAGGTTCCATATAAATCTACAACTGTAGTGTAGCACAACAAAGTACAATACGATATAGTATTGTATCGTATACCAAGCCATGTGTAGTATAGGTATTTGACGAATCACTATTCGATTAATTAAAAAAAGTAATTATTTTGCAAGTAATTTTAAAATAAATTAAATAAAGTAATTGGCTATATCTTAGATAGGAAGTTTGACTATTTATTCACTGCAAATGTGACTTTTGAACGTTGCTTTTACATATAAACTTCATCTGCTACATGTGCCGCTTTTCATTCATTTTCCCAATAAACTTCATCTTCTCCATGAGTCGCTGCAACTTCTCGTTGACTGGAAGCTTCATTCCGAAGATCAGAAAATTTCATTTCATCTTCTTCTGAATATCCTAATATTTGCTTAACTGTATCCCTTATAAATAAAACAGAGATGAGAAAAAGAATAACACTTCAAAAAAATATAAAAAAATTAAAGGGTGCTCCAGGCTACCCTTGGCCCCCACATAAATGTGCCCTTGCTTATCAGGATATCACATATAAGAAGCTTTGGACTTAAATTGTTTAATTTTAAATTTGAACTAGTTATCTTATGTTTGAACAATTTGTTTCGTGTATAATTTTTCTTTAATTTGATTAATGAAATATTTATATTTTTAATTGATCATGTGCTTATGAACAATTTCAAACCTGATATTTTCGTCGTCTGTTGCAGTGTTACAATAGTGATCTGGCATATGCGATGACTGAGAAGGAAGAAAAGTGATTTGAAGAACCGAGACCGCACTAGGCCAAAACTAAGGTTAAGGAACCAAAAGCATATAAAAACCAAGACCCCGTAAAAAAATCAAGTAAACTCTAAACGTGCTTCTATAAGTTGGTAACCTCTATCTGACGTATTCATCCTACCCATTGGTGATTTTCTTATAGAGGTGAAAATTCAGCGAATACTGTCTAATTCGCTTACTATGTGTCAGTTTAGTTCTGAGTCAAAGTCGTTCAAATTCAAATTCTTATTCAAAAAGTAAAAATAAAAAAAATATGTGAGCTCCCAAAGGTTTGTGATGCCTCGTTTTAAAGGTCCCCACATATGCCTAATCTGGCCTAAGAACCCAATTTGGACTCGAATATATGTCTCAAAGTTAAAAGTGGCTCGACCCAATTCAAGCCTGATAGAGCCCAAGCCCGCTAAGAAACAGCAATGAGCCCAAATGCCCCTTCTAATATTTTCAACTTGAAAACTCATTTACATTCCAACCCTTCTTCTTATCCATGTGGCTCGACCCAATTCAAGCCTGATAGAGCCCAAGCCCACTATGGAACAAAAATATTTTCAACTACTCTAATAAAAAACACGATGGAAATAGAGCTTTCTAAATGAATATTATTGAATTTTATTTAGCTAATCATATTGTTTGCAACCAAACGAGTTAACATTTTAACTATATGTTTGCAGCTTGATGTTGCAAGTCAAATAGTATTTTCTAAATCAACTTTAAATAGATAAAAACTTCACCTAATACCATCATAAATGTTTATTTATTCTATTAAAGTCACTCATGTTAAGTATGGTTATGAATACAAAGGAGATTTACAAATTACTTCTATTGTCTTTTGTGAGTGAATAAAATTACAAGATTTAAGGACTATAAATAGTGAAAACAATTTCCTATTAGGACTCATATCTTTACTTATACTTATCTTAAAATTAGAATTAATTAAATCTAATACTAAAGATAATTCAAATAATAATTAAATACATTTAGTTATTGTTTTACTTGTTTAGTCCTTCGACTTTAGATCTCCACCGAACCACCCCTTGAGATCTACCAAATGTCCATCGTTGATGTTGTGATTTTATGAACTCCTACTTCTTTTTTTTTTCTCCCTTGAAAGTCAATAAACTTTTATTTTTTGTTTAAATCTTGCACAATTACCAGTTTAACAAGTTACTCTAACAGCGTGTCATATGACCTTAATTTATATTCATGATACTCGAATGGATTACATAAATAGTGACATGATTTTTTTAATTAAAAAATTAATAATAAATGACATTGGTTTTAATTTACAAAAACAGTAATAATTTCCGGTTCCAATTCGAATCGGTGCAAAGACTCCATCTTTATGTATAATTGGGTTTAGAAATCAGATAGATACTGTTTAGATTAACAAGTTAAAATCACTTCACTTTTCTACGAACAGCCGTGTGGTAACACACGATACCTACGCGGTGTGCAGTGGTCATGATGCCCATGTGGGACTCCCCTTTTCACGTTCACTTAACACAAAGTGTAACAAGTAAAATGACTGATGTGATACAAAAAGAAAAAAAAATAATGTACTTGCGGTATTTTATGCAACGCTTCATATTGATCAAATATGGCTTATATGTTGTAGAATGTAGACAAGGCATAGGCCCAAATTTGAGGCATTGCAAGTACATTTAGCCCATGATTCCAGATTTATAGGAAAGCACATGTACAGTATTACGCATTATATCATCATCATATATTTGATCAATAACTAAATAATTTAGTTTAATTGTTTCTTCAATTTCTTTTTATCTCTCTCTCTCTCTCTGGAAAAAAGTGTATTCTGACATCAAAACACGCTATAATGCAAAAGAAAATTTGTACTACATCTTTTAAGGTCTAATCAATAACAACCAATGTTTGGTGGTTTACAATCTCAACAACAATATAGTTGGATGACACACAATAATTTCTAAACATCATGAATCAGTGGCAAGATATAGATGACTTTTGAAGTTATGGGATAAATCGCTTGGTGTTGTTGATGTGCCACGGGGTGTAGAAACTATGGACTTCAATGACATCTACTTTATGAGCAATCAACCATGGATAGTTTTCAAATATAATGAGTAACGGATTGATAATGAAAAGGTATCTTAATAAGGGACCTCCACAACTATATTAGCCATGCAATATTATGAGTTCGACGTACATTGGATAACAACTTTAGCCTGCTTGCAAGTCGGGAGCCACAAACCGAGAGGAGCTAGTGTAATACCAACAAGACTTTGTGTGTGTGTGTGTGTGGTGGTGGTGGGGGATTACATGGTTTCTTATTGCATGTCATGACGTGTGTCAACTGGGACATTAATTGTAGTGGCTTGGTGGTGTTTAGTTAGTTAGTAGGTTGAAATCGATGAACCCCCGTATAATTATTGACATCAAATATACCTGGCTCGTTATGAGCTGAGCCAAGCCAAGATCACTCACTTTTTAATCGAGCTCGGCTCATTTTCAAAGGAAGCAATATGGAAGGAGCTTTTTTTAAAACATAATCCAAGTAAGATTCGAACAAGGCATGAGCTTGTTCGACTTTGATTCTAGCTATCACTATGAGCACAAGCCAACAATAGAAGATATTATACATGCGGCCCCTGCCTGATATGGTTAAAACTCATGGGGGTGATTCGTAAAATAGGAGGCAGTTTTATTATAATAAAGTGAAAATCGAAGAGGCTAGGGTTTGTATTGCTTGCACCCACCCTACCCTACCCTACCCTATATATATATATATATATATTTCTTAAACCCTGCTTATGCTCCTCACTCATCTTGCTGCTGCGCTGAAACCCTAAGAGCCGGAGCAAAGCGGCAACAATGGCGTCTTTGTCGACGAAAGAGGCCGATGTTCAGATGATGTTGTCTGCTGAAGTCCATCTTGGCACCAAGAACTGCGATTTCCAGATGGAACGTTACGTTTTCAAGCGCCGCAACGACGGTATTATTATACTTCTTCTGCTTCGTTTCTATTGAACTGCAATAGATTTATTCTGGATTTTTATTCAACTGTGGTCTTTAATTTAGCGAATTTGCTGACATTCGTCTCATTTAATTTAAAGTGACATTTATTTTTATGATTGTATGATGTGTTATGCAATAGGAACCCTGTAGACTGAAGCTGTTATGATAAAATCCTATTAATTCAGTAACTGATTTGATGAGTTAGTTTAGTTTAGAGTAATTTGTGTATACATGTTGACTAAATGTATGAATTCAGTGGATTAAGCTTCTGAAATTCGCATGCTGATCTTTCTGATAGCTATTTAATGTATGAGATTTTTGTTGCATAATCATGGGAAATTTATAGTAGCTTGTTAACATTGACTTTGGCTATTTGTCTGAAAAAGATATATATATATATATATATTTTTGTTAACATATCCTCATTTTAGATTTTTCTTTGTGGCTTGGGTTTGTTTGATTGATTTTTAGCTGATGTGTGAGCTGTATATCTTGTTTTTATAGGAATCTACATAATTAACCTTGGAAAGACATGGGAGAAGCTTCAGATGGCTGCCAGAGTGATTGTGGCAATTGAAAATCCACAAGATATCATTGTTCAGTCTGCCAGACCATACGGTCAAAGGGCTGTGCTTAAGTTTGCTCAGTACACAGGGGCACATGCCATTGCTGGTCGTCACACTCCTGGTACTTTCACCAATCAGCTCCAGACATCTTTCAGTGAGCCCCGTCTTCTTATCCTGACTGACCCACGAACTGACCACCAGGTCTCTATATACATTTTCTAGTTTATTGTATGAGTGGTAAGTGCTTTTAAGTGTATGAGATCGAGCTTACGTTGTTGATTGTTTACAGCCAATCAAAGAGGCTGCGCTAGGGAATATCCCAACAATTGCGTTTTGTGATACCGATTCTCCGATGAGATATGTCGATATCGGTATCCCTGCTAACAACAAGGGGAAGCACAGCATTGGGTGCTTGTTCTGGCTTCTAGCTAGAATGGTTTTGCAAATGCGCGGTGTGATTAACCAAGGGCACAAATGGGATGTCATGGTATGCATGTCATTTGAAATTTAACAATTTATTGTCTTTAATTATGATTACAGTTTTTTGAAAGGGGTTGGTTTTTGCAGGTTGATCTATTTTTCTACAGGGAACCAGAAGAATCAAAGGAAGAACAAGAAGATGATGTGGCAGCTGCAGCGGATTATACAGATTATGGGGCTGGTGCCCTCGGCATGGGTGACCAATGGTCTGCTCAAATACCAGATGCTCAATGGTCAGGTGACGTGGCACCACCACCGATTGCTGGTGCTCCTGTTGCAGGCGGATGGACTGGTGCTGACGGTATGTTTCTTTAATTTGGCTGTGTGTATTGTTCGGTTATGGCTGGCTCTATAGTTCTTAAAATTTGTTTATTTTGCAGCTCCTGTGGCTGGTGCGGATGTCTGGGAAGCTGTGGCCGCCCTGTACCTCAAGCTGAAGGTGCTGCAACAGGCTGGGAATGAACGGAAGCTGCCTCTTGTTAAAGTTTACCTTTTAGTGTTTAAAAGCGAACAATTTGGAACAAGTTTTTTTTTATAACGAGTATTGGAATGTTGAAATTTTGTGGTTTTGGTAATTGGTAATGGAAGAGTTTTATTTTGCTTTTAGATTTAGTTGACAAATTTTTGTGCTGTATGGTGTTTGATTTTATTTCAAAGGACAATGAGCATAAGCATTTTCAAACAATACAAAAACACTGATCACTGTATCTTTTACTAGTAATGATTTTTACTTGATTTTCTTTTATGAAGGAATTCGTGAAAATAAATTATTTGTTTACATGAGAGATTATCTAGTTGATGGTTGGTGTCCCCGTAGCTTCTGCCACGGGAACGCCACCTGAACAAAATCGGTGATTAGTCACCGCATGAAAATTATGAAGAATTCGACCATTGGAAGCTTTGTAATGGCTATAATGCTGTTTAAATATAACAAAAAATTATAATTTTCTTTATTTTCTCAATCCTTTCTCTCTCACGGTTCAAACCTAAATCTCACCAAATTATTTCTCATAAATCCAAAGCTAATCTTTATCCCTGTTATTTAAAATGGCGGATGAAATATCATTATTTATTTCACCCGACATTAGTGACTATGATTTATCTTCGAGCGATAGTAGCTTAAATTTTTTCAAAAATCTCATCGAGCAAAGCCGAACTAGAAGACACAAACACATCTAGTAAAAAAGATATGCCCGCCGTGATCGAAGGAAAGGCCTCAAAGCCCTTATGGCAGATTATTTTGTCGAGGAGATGAAATACAATGATGATATTTTTCGTCATAGGTTTCGTATGTCAAAAAAGTTCCTAAAAATTGTGAGCGACGTGGTAGCGAATAACCCGTGGTTTCAAGAGGGTGTGGATGCGAGAATTAAGAAGAATTTTACAACGTTGCAAAAAGTAATATCAACGATTAAACAACTTGCAACGGGTAACCCTCTAGACAAGAACGACAAGTATTTGCATATTGCCGAAAGGACTTCCCGCGAGTGTCTAGAATATTTCTGCGAAATGGTATGTAAATTATACGCTCCCGAGTTCTTACGTAGACCAACAAGCCACAACGTTGCGCTTTTACACCAAACTCATGAAGAAAAACATCACATTCCTGGGATGTTGGATACACGCATCTCGTTTGGAGAATGTGTTCCCACATAGTTGTAGACCAGTATATGAGAGGGGATCACATGTACCCGACAGTTATGTTCGAAGCGGTGGCCTCTCAAGATTTGTGAATTTGGCAATCTTTTTGTGGTCCACCAGGTTCACAAAACGACATCAATGTGCTCCAACAATCTCTAATTATTTCTTACTCAACGAAACGGAACTACGCAAAAATGTCCATTTTACGTGAACAACCACTTATACAAACGTGGATGCTATCTCACCGATGGAATCTACCATACGTTGTCCGTGTTTGTGAAATCATTTCCATATCCTCACCTTCCGAACGAAAAGAAGTTCAATAGGCAACACGAGGCGACAAGAACAGACATGGAACATGTTTTGGTGTTTTAAGTCAAAATGGGGTATACTTAATCGACCAATGTGTAAGACCCTGACACGCTTAAACCAAAAAGACGCAACGAAAATACGTACCATAAAATTTCTTTTATTAAAAACATTCCAACATGATAGAAAGTCCTTTCTAGGGTGAGTTTTTAACGATAATTACATTTTTCGTTTCATTTAATACATAAAAACATATTATATGTTTACTATCTACAAGACCACACATTCCCGTACAATCCGTGTTATGACTCGATCTTCAACCGCTTAAATCTCGTGATGACCATGACCCGTAATTCTATGCAGCCTGCATTCACCACATACGTTCACATTATTAGTACTTGCGGCATTATATAAGCTAAAGTGTATAACTAAAGGATCACGTCACGTTTTATCCTCATGTAGATTCCATTTAGTTATCCTTTTGAATTCGAGCATTTCATCTTAGAGTCTAACCTTAGATGAGCATACAATAATATACATGCACTTCATTTCATTCTCAAAAACAATTCGGTTAACATTGTGAACTCTTATATATTAACACCATATTTACCTTCGTACGAGTCTCATTCATTGGAAACGTATAATGTAATAACACATGTACAAAACATCTAATCCAACTCTTTCGTGTATGAAAGACCTACTACGAACATGCATACCTCCCTACCAAAACTCTTACATACGTCTTACATGCTTACATAACCATTAAACAAATCCTAAACACAACATCTACGCGTAAATTCTCATACATACTAGTCTACACTTATATTCGTATCTAATCACGTTTAACTATGGTTTCCACATTACACTATATCATGTGCATACAATAAAAATCTTACTTATAAGACTTAGCCATATCATATCATATCAAAACCACATTTACATAAGTTAATGTACATACCGCATCTACATGTTCCCATAGGTTTTCCGTTCTTACCTGAACCCCACAAAAACTTTATGGTAGGTTTGGGATAACTTTGGGAAGCTTACCGGGCCTTGGAAGCAAGGAAAAGTGAGAAAAATGCGAAAAACGAGTTTCCGGCATCGGACCCGCGTAGGCAGCAAGATAAGGCGTTGACGACTCCTCCTCTGCAGCTCAAAACACTGATTTATGTTTTTTGTTCATTCTGCCCACTCGTCGCATATCCCGGAAGTTCCAAGACATGTAATAACAAATTTAAGCCCCCATATCATTCTAATACATAATCCCAAGATCAAACCAACTACCACAACTCGCTAAGTTACTTTCTATGTTTGACCCGTTTGAACTCACCAATCATTTTCCATTACATTTGAACTATAAGCAACTTACTATCACATTTCTTATCCATTTACTTACATCTCATAATCATTCCTACACGACTTCCAATATTCATACAAACAACTTCATTTATATACTAAGAAGTGAGTTTGGAAATCACTTACCTCTAGTGCCCGTTTCGTACGTGCTTCCACTATCCTCTCCGTTAGCCCTCCATGCTTTCCCCCACATTGACATGATCCTATACTTTCATGTCATTATGGTTACCACATCATTAGTATAACCATACATTCTAATATTGCATTCATTTCACATTCATATCCTACGTTGACCTTTACTCGTCATTTCCAACAACACAATGTATAAGCTAGAAGTCGCATGTTTTCATTCCACATAATTCTTTGTGTCGTCACATATAGCACATATTGATATAGCATGTACCTAATGATTTCCCTAACATAACATTTGTGACAAAAGCCTTACTTCCTATTTATGCACAGTTGACTTACAGAAAGTCAACTGTCTATCATATGAATGATCAACTTAATCTCATACATCCACATCGTTTTAGTCAATTATACTACGGACATCGTATACATTTCCTACTCACATAGTAAGACACATATACAAACACAAGGTCACATACGCACATACAACATAATCAATTCCTTCCATATTAGTCATCGCATAATTCCACAACTAACAACATCATTCAAGATTAACTAATTTAACACTAACCTTGAACCCAACATTATCCTTACTAGAAAATCCACATATCATACAATGACACCACTTTCATCCCTTGATCCCAACTACACAATCAACTAAGTGCATAAGGTGTGTCATATCTTTAAGCATAGAGTACAAACTCCAAAAGCACGCTCCTACCACATCATACTAACAATCAATTTTTCCACATGATTTCTATCTAAAACACACCTTCCATTTTAGTTTGCCAACAAATATATCATTATCTCCTTTTATACTTATTTACCCACAATTTGCATACAATTTTCACATATTGTTGTCGTTTAGACATTTCATCAAACACTTGGTGTGTGTACACCATTTAATGCACAATATACTAATAATTCATGCTTTTATTCCTATTTCTTACATTCATTCATCATCTAAGAATTACATAAATTTCACACCATTCTTCAATCTAACCAACAATTATGCATCACATACTAGCTAATTCATTATATTTACATAAGTATTGGACATGGGTGACACACCTATGTCGCCACCTTCATCATCCCAAAAAGAGATTCACTCACAAACATCAAGTTACTCAAAATCATCCACCAAACAAGTTCTATTTGATGATTTTAATACATAATCATGCGTAATTCCATACAATTTCAAAGATTGATCACATACTCTATATTATAAAATCACCAAATCAAAATATATTGTTACTACTAGATGGTTTGAATTCCCCAATCATGCAAGTATTTAGCTTTAAATCTTTCTTGAATTTCATCAATTTATGAGGTTTTGGGGAAAACCCCTATGTGTGTATCTATGTCACATATACATACATCCATATAAAATGCTACATCTTATTAAGTTCCTCCGCTTTTCACTTTAGGTCCTTCTAGTTATGAGCCTTTGGTTATTTACAACCAACACCACCATTTCATTTATACTTAATCCTTATGTGTTTAACTAAGTTACATAATTTAGTTAGTACATTTCACACCCCACATAAGAAAGGACACTATCAAATTGTAGATTCGGGTTTTGGGGCGTTACACAATGCGTGCTAAGAGTGTGAAAATGATTAGGTATGTCGTATATACGTGCATTATTTTACATAACATGATTCTAAAGGACGACAGAAACGCGATAGCACCGGTACACATTCGGGATCCTCTAGTCAAGCCCGTTTTCGATGATACTGTTTTTAACGAGCTCATGATGAAGATACGTATTGGATATTAAAACATGATCTCGTGGAGCATCATTAAGAACTAGATTTATCCCGCATATTTGCAGATTCCAACGAGTAGTAAAATTGGTTTTAGTTTTATCGCTTATGTTTTTCCCTTGTTTTAAATTTATTTTTTATTTTAATTGTAATTTTATATATTTAATTTATTGCATTTTTTTAATTTTAATGTAATTTTATTCATTTTAATTTACGTAATGTCCCTTCTTAATTAAATGTAATTCTATTTTATTTAAAATATGTTTTAATTATTAATACATAATTTGT
Source organism: Scalesia atractyloides (assembly GCA_947069175.1). Lineage (NCBI taxonomy): Eukaryota > Viridiplantae > Streptophyta > Magnoliopsida > Asterales > Asteraceae > Scalesia > Scalesia atractyloides. The sequence continues at coordinate 81,233,770 of CAMTDV010000013.1, forward strand.
AGAAATAAAAAAATGGACTCCTCATGTCGGGAGCATTCCTTATGTTTGAGTTCAAAATGAGAAGTACATAGGAGAGTTGTAATGATATGAGATAATTGATTAGGTGAAGAGTTTACCACTCTTTATATGGGAAGAACCCAAATTATTTACATGAGAAAAATGCTTTATGGCTGTCTTTTGGCTAAAGGACATGCATCATTTACTCCAATTTTATGAAAAATATCGTCTTTTCAATCAAAAGCTATCTAAATAGATTGCAATTCTGCAACCCCAACTTCAGGCACTTGAAAGTGTCTGATGTGGTTTCATGTTCTTGATTGAAATCAATGGCATTAACCATTAACACTCGGGGAAATTTTAGTGAAGAACTACTTCCGTAAGTTAGTTAAATCTGTTGAAGAGAGATTGAGGGAAGAAAATTCTTATTAATTTCTGAATATCATTGATTACAAGTGAACTTCCCTGTTTATTCCAGCCCGAATTGCCAACTAATTGGTTGACTCAACCAATACGTTACAACTAACCACAGTTACTAACTCAACTAGCTACAGTTAACTATTGATACACATCAGCCTTTACAAAATACGGTCGCTAGTGAAACATTTGATCGACACCAAGACAAAAAAAAAAGTGAACGAAACGTAAGTGCATGGAAGGTATTGGATTGAGGATTCAAATCCCATTTGTGACAAGAATTGGCCGTTACTGTTGGTTGTTTTTCTGTCCAACAACCTGAAAATCACGTTCCATGAATAAATCACTAATAATAAGTGAGTGGGTATAGATTAACCTAACCTTAAGAAGCTTCGTGATCACAAATGGAAAATTTAATGCTTTCAGATCACTAATTATCTACCAACTTATTTAATTATAAGGATTGGGCAGGCCACCAATAAACTGTATGATAAAAAAATATACATGTATACATATTTACAAAGATTCACATACCCTAAATTTTACAACACAAACTACAACAATTTGTTTTCTTCTTACTTTCATCAACTGCATACCGTAAACCTTCGTTTAACCTTTTCATGATACCACTTATTTCGCCACATCCTTTGGATGGGGATGATTTATCGCTATTAATTTTATTGTTCCATCGCAAGCAAAATTGATTTAAGTGAATAACACTCCTCCATGCATCACCCATTTCAAGAATCCATCGGGTATTCACCCGCTGTCACCTCTTGCTCTTTTCCCTAAAAGTATTTCAACCAAATAATCAGCCCTTTTCTAAACCATCAAGAAAGAATTTTGGTTGAAATAAAATTTTGCTTCTGGTAAATAAAAGACGACGACTCACCTTGAAATGTTGACGTGTTTCAGAATCACATGATTCAGGCCCTGTTTCTTTGACTATATTCTCAGATGATTGGCCACCTACAGGGGAGAACATGGACCTGCAACAGAGAAGGTAAGGCTTTTCAACAAATGAATGACACAATTACGACATTAAATCATCAATATTGATCCAGTTAAAGGATGAATACCTATCATATGGTTCGTCTTCACATGAATTTGCAGATGAAGATATCAGGTCAACATCAAGAAAATTTGAGCAGTTGAAAGAATCCAAATGTTTGTTGTAAAATATCCGATCACTGTTGGGATAATCTTCAGAAAGAGCATCTAAGAAAAGCCGCCTACCAGACATCATGGGCGTATACCTACGTGTGTCTCAAGTTTTAAACCAAAACTAACTACTACTTTTATTTGAAAAAAAATACATGTGCAATCACAGACACAAACTTTTACAACTTTTAAGTGTAAAATAGCAACCAACTTACAATTTATTACAAACTTAGCAACTAACCTTATTTTAACTGATTTTATATGTAGAGTGTTTGTTGCCACATATGAAAACAAATGCTTATGTGAATAAAACCTAAAACCATATTTACATAAAGTTTGAAAAAGAAACATTTGATAAAAAAATATATTAAAAATAATGTCACATCAGATGCCGCATGGCATATACATACACACGTCATTGATAGATAAAATGTCATGTCCGCAATTGTTAAACATATAGCAAAAAAGGAACCTGCTGCCGTTTGCTACTATTGGTAATAAAAAGTAAATTGGTTGCTTAAACAGGTAATACGTCGTAATTTGTATTTAAATTTGCTCCTAATTTAAGGTTGGTCCGTAAAATCAGGAAAAAGTATAAAGTACATTTTTATATTTCCGCAGTTTGCCTATATAAATTACAAGTCCAGGAATATGACTATGCATCATGTTATGCGAATAATACAAATCACAATATAAAATCAATGGTCTATTGGATTGGAGCAAACCTTGGATATGGTGAATCACTTTCACAAGTAGAGATTTCAGGTGAAGATTCAGATAGGCCTTTTCTATTATATCTTGTTGTTCTTCAGGATATGCATCATCATTCCTCTGCTGATGATCAATTGCTGAGCTGGCGTCATGGAGAATGCTTCCATCTGACAATGACCTTTTAAATGGTGCCCTGCATATGATGCAGAATAACAGGAGCTTCAAATCAAAGTACCAGTTTATTATATTAATTCTTTCAAATATTTAAGTAAATAACCTTGTGTTTTCCTCAAAACAACTAGATCCACGGCTTCCGACATTGTAGTGTTGGTCGGAGTCCAATTCCCATAATGCAGGTCTACCATGTTGTGGCTGATAATGACCCAGGAACCTGCTCAAACAAACGATATGTTTCATTTAGTTAGAATGGTTCATTCCACTCCTGCATATACCAAACACTACCTAAGGAATGTAGATCAGAGCAAGGTAGGTTTAGCTTACACATTAATGGCATCTTGCTTCTCAGCATCCATGTATGCATTACTGTAGTAACGCTGTAGAGTTCTAAAAAATTCCTGAGATTGAGTTGCTGTTTTCCATTGACCTCTTCTCTGACTAAATATCTACATTTTCACATAACAGCAAAATCACAGTCCATCTTATTTGATTTAAAAAAGAATAAAATGCCATTTTCGTCCCCTGAGGTTCGGCCAGTTTGTGACTTTCGTCCAAAAGTTTGTTTTTCTTCATCTGAATCCAAAAGGTTTGAAATCTTGCCATTTTCATCCGGCTCGTTAACTCCATCCATTTTTCTCTGTTAATTCAAGGGTATTTCCGTCTTTTTGTTAATGTAAGGGGCAATTCGGTCTTGTTCACTTTATGTAAAAAGACCAAATTGCCCTTTAAGTTAGCAAAACAGACTGAAATACCCCTGACTTAACGGAGAAAAATGGTTGGAGTTAACGAGACGGATGAAAATGGCAAGATTTCAAACCTTATCGGATCCAGATGCGGAAAAACAAACCTTTGGACAAAAGTCGCAAAACTGGCCAAACTTCAGGGACGAAAATGGCATTTTACTCTTTATAAAGTTAAAAATGGTGACAGAATAGTTTCACATGTATAATACCTTATTGTGAGCTGCAGATCCACCATACTGATGGGCCAGGGTGTCACCCATTTTCTCGTAAACGCCCATTAAATCATCTGCTAGAGGGGAATCGAGCTCTATAGTTGGGGAATCTATATATCCTAAAGCATGCAGTTGATGGCCTAGTGCAGCCCAACCATACGCATATTGGGCAACATTTGTTCGATCCAAACAATCTATACAATTAGTTCTAAGGACACCCGTCTGATATTTAGGAGGCATGCCAGTGAATTTCCTACTTGTATTGCCACTAGCATCACTAAACACAACATTATATGACACATCAGCATCACTGTTCTCAGTGCCATTGTTCTGCAAACCATGATTATCACCACTTTCATCCCTGCATCGATGATTATAAACAAGGACTTATTATAAAAAGTCAACCCACAATAATGAGCAGTAAGGATAATGACTAGCTTACTCTAAATAATGTAATAGCTCTTGAGACTTCGAATTTCGGGGATACTTGACAAAAAAAGAAGCCGGTTAGGTCCAACGCATAAGTAGCCACTTTTCCCAAAAGTGCCAACACATTTGTAGATCTACTGAGAAACCAAACACATAAAAACAATTTGTGTTCAGATGAATTCTTTAGAAAAAAAACCAAATTCGTGAAAGAAATTTAAATATGTACTTTCTGGAATACTTGTTTATATCCCAGTGAAGAAACTTCAAGCGGCTTTCGCGAGGTAAATCTTTATTAATCGACTCGATAGCCTTAGCAAACTCCACACGAAGAAGGGATTCCCTTGGTTTTCTTTCCTTGGTCTGAAAAATTAAAAACATGGTGACGAATATAACTAAAGGAACCCATGACAGAAATGGGACAAACTGTATGGATAGGAGTTCTTTTTTACCTTAACTAAATTCAGTATGATAATTGGATTACCGTATCTCTTGTAAAGATTCTGGAAGTGAAGCCTGTGGCTTCATAAGTATGGTCCTTTTTTGACACTAAAACGATAAACAATAATAAGCAAATTGAATAGTAAACAGTAAATACTAAACCAAAGAGTCAGAAAGTTATCTTACAGACGATATCCGGTTTCATATTCAATCTTGAAGTTTCTTGAGACCAAAATAGGGGTATTGAGCCCCGGTTTTGAACGACAGAACTTATTTTCACGGGAGAACCTTCTGGAACATCTTCAAATACTATTTGTTCTGTTTCAACGTCATTGGCAACACGACCCTTTTCATTCACCCCTCTTTTCAAGTATCTACACCATACATGGAGTAAATGAGTAACAAGAGCTTTAAGGAAAAAAAAACAGTATTACAATATCCAAATGCTACTCTAATATGATGACTAAAGTCATTAATCATGTCATCAACTAGTTTGAACCCCAAGACTTGCGCAATGAGTCATATATATGTAAATATAAAATAATACATCAAACTGTAACACTGAGCAATATTGTCAGCGAACTTAGACTAATAGCAGCCATTGCATTTGCAATCGGAAGAAAAAAAAAACTAAATGGATTTGAAGAGGAGGTAATCAAACCTGGTTCCAGCGTAATGGCGAGATCGTCTAGCAATGAGGGTCAGCTTAAATTCCTTATCAGATATTAGCAGTTTGACCTTACAAAAATATAAAAGGAAACATTATATGGTTATAAGAATAGCTTAACAATCATCAGAAAGTACTTAAATCACATTTTTGACCATTTCCACTATTGTATGCTATGAGGAACATAAAGTACTGTTATAGAAGTAGATAAAGCACACGAGCATGTTTCTACTTCATATATTTTGCATATGAAAAATACACAATACAATTACATAGTCATGCTGTTGCTATATTTCCCCATTAAGAAAGGCGGTGCAGATAATTTGAATTTTGATTACCATGATGATTAAAGAGAGGCCCAATAGGTGAAGAACAAAGACTTGATTAATACCAAAACATTATACTAACAGATACAAGGGAATGATAAATGATAAAAAAAATCGTTACTTTTCAGGTTCTATAGTCAAAGATACCTGCTTGAAGAAGCCATAAACTAATGCTACCGTCCAGAGTCTATTCTTGAGCTGATTATGGATCGCAGCAGTCAAAAACTCATTCCAGACAAACATCGTTTCATAATCACGCCGGCCTGTTTCCTGAGTAGACAAATTCTTTTGAAGACTTTGCATGACATGATAGGAGTAGCTAAAAAAGAAGTCCTTGGTAAGATCCACCGAGCACAGAAGCTTCTTGTATCTAATCAGACAAAAAATTATTAAAAGCAAATTAAATGTCAAGAAATCTGATTAAATGCTTAAAGATAAATAACCAAAACACAAGAGCTGATAACTTTAGAAATTAGACATGAATATACAGTCACAATAAAAACTGGTCTTCCTGTGATACCCTGATGATACCTTGTCTCACTCAAGAGTTTAAACTAACATCACAACAGCAATGAACTTCGCCCCTGTAATTTGCAGGAAGTAAACGGGCAAACATTCTCTCTATGAAATGAAAGAAACTAGAGGGGTGTAAAACAAGAAGCACTACATATTAGCTAAGATGTATCATAATAAAGATGGCAAGATAACTATTGATACAGATGGTGAATGTAAGCTGTTTATGTAACACTACCAAAATTGCAAAAGAAGATCTAAAGTCATAAATGCCCAAATTACAATATAACAACGGGCAATACTTATAATGCAACGATCGCAGAGAGAATGAAACGTGCAAAAAGCAATATATCAAGTTATGAGTAAAAAACAAGAAAAATAAATGAAAAACAACCCAGGTTGAAGTCAATGGTTATCGTGATACAATGATTAACAAGTAACTCCTGACTTCTATTTCGCCAAATTAATACCAAATACATTTTACATTTACTCGCAGAATTGGCGAAAGACCTGTTCTCATATTTAGTAAAAGCCACATTAAGTGCATTAGTAGAATGGGGAATTGGCAGGATCTTGCTCTGGCTAATTGCATACACCGCATGACCACAAATTACACCAATCTTCCTTCTTTTTGTAATGAGCAGCATGTAATAAGGACCCAGAAACTTTATGAACCCTAAAATCAGAAAACAGACCAGTTAGAACTAAAAACCTTAATCATTTAACAGGTACTCACTGACTTAAGCATCAGAATAAGGCATACCGACAATGCCGTAACACATGGTAACAAATTTAAGCCCCCTGTGGACTCATTTCCAACATGGATACGTTGTAGTAATTCAGAGCATTCACTTTCTGTGTACAGCATAGAATCTTCAACAATATTAGCTCAGAAGCCTCTGTCCTATCAATCTTTAGTACTCGCCAAACTGATCTGTTCTTACTGCGTCCAATCATATAAAAATTCTGTTGCAAAAACAAATGTCAAAACATTTAACGAGCGGTAACCGGTATTCCAATTTGGTAAGTTACAAAGTCTACAGTTAAACCATCACAAGAATAGAAGCTACTTTGATAGATCTACCAATTAATCCCGGCACACACATAGCTAAAGATTACTTGCTCATTATAAGTCTATAAGCCAGATGCGCGTATACACTAAAAACTCCAAAGTAATATCTAAGTCAACAGGATAATTGAGCTCCAGCAATAACAATCCTAATCCAGGAAATAACTCTTAAACGCCTGCGATGATCAGGCATAGCGGCTCTAAGCTAATATTAACATCATCAACGTTAGCTTAATGTGGACATAACAATCATAACAAGGTTAATCTCAATCTCAATCAAGACAACATAGAAAAACTTGCAATAAGCAATAAAATCAGGAATACAGCATAATATCGCAAATTAATTACAGAAATCAAGAGATGTGAATTCAAATTATACTGAGCGAGTCTCGTAGAGTCTAGATTTGTGCAGATACGCATTCTCAACTTTAGGCATCTCTCTGATCCAAGCGTTGTCCGAATCCATGGTTTTCGGAACCCGAGCGTAAGCCCGGGCTCAATCACACAAGCAGATACAAAGCTCGGGAGAGATCGTCGGTCAACTCTGTCGCCGGAAACCTAACCTGCACGCAGTGTATCAATTACGTCATACAGAAGTCGTGAGTTGATGCAATTGATCCGATATGGTGAAATTGGAGTTGAATTGAAGAGAATTTGACAGTTTATACCTGAAGTCTATGAGCTGAGATCGTTAATTGGAAGCTGAGATGAAGTAAAAGGTGTTTTGATAGTAGATCGGAGATGATCCGGTGGAGAGAGAGAGAGAGAAGATGCTCCCGGCGAGTGTAATCCACAGAAATTAAAAATTTTAGGTAGGGTGTATACATACATACATACATACCTATCTAATCTACTACGGTGTAATTGTAATTTCTATATTCCCGCTAACATTATTATTTTGCCTAATTTCATGTCAAGAATATTCCCCATCTTTTTGATTCTATACTTGTTTTTAATAATTACAACTTGTTTCTCTTGCCATTACTTAACTCCAACATTGCTATGTTTTATTATTTAAGTGGATTGATGGGTGTTGTTGTAAATAGACTTGTAACCTTATTTTACTTTTACTTCTAAATGAGTTACTTATGTTTATCCACCCCCCTCCCTAATCACACACACAACATTACCTTTTTACAACCTAAGCCCTTTAAAACCATGTTCCTTATGTAATAATACAAACTATCACTTGGACGATGTCATGTTTTATTATTTCTTTAGATAACTGTTGTTCATATAATTTTCTACAATATTTTTTTTTTTTTTTATCATGTTTGTTCTAGGAAATCTAATATTAAATAATACATAAATTTGTTAATCTAAAGAAATTAAAAATTAGGAAATATACACTTGGACGTTGCAACCATTTCCCCCTTAGTTGGGGTTGTGGAACCACATATACCAATTAATTAATAATTAGTCAAAACTCAAAGTCTATGAAGCAATAGAATACTGAAACGTGTCTTACAAGATCATTAATAAAGAGAATAATTAGATGATACTACATTGACTAGTAAGATGTTAATAATGAAACACATATATATGATTGTATAGCCGTTTATTTATTCTTACTAAAACCTACAAGCCATGTCGCTAATGTCTAGATTTTACATCATTAAGATTACTAGTATACAACTCTACTTAATGCATATATGACCATACTTTTACTTATTTGAAGGTCAAATCTCACTGATTTATTAAACATTTTTACCTATTTTTTCCATATTATTTCTTCGTAATCATAACCGTTATAAAATAACATATATTTATTTATTTTATTACAATAAACATCCTTTTTTATAATATCTTTGGAATTTATCTACACTAGAAATGAGTTACGAGACATCGCAACATATACTGTGTATCATTGTGGGTATACTTGCTTCTTAAACAAATTTTCTAACTTGTTTATCTTGTAATAGTATACTCAATCCCTTCCAAGCTAATATGTTACAGTGCAACGCAGATAGAGAGAGAGAGGGAGATGACAGAATAGAGAACAATGGTTGTTGTCTTAACGACTGTTTAAATGCTAGCTATATAGGAAGAGGGAGGGAAGAGGCCCATGTTTTTTTATAAGGGTAGTAGATCTATGAGAAGACAAGATAAAAAAAAAGAACGTGTTTTTTAGACATCTTGCTAAACAATGTATGATAAAACAAGTTTTAAAATGAAGTATAAAATACGAAAGATAAATGAAAATGAAATGATAAGAAAACATAATTTTCATGATAGAACATTTCTTTAATAGGTAATGCGAATAAATGTTTATGAAGAAGCTACGTAACGTGAAAAGAAGAAGTCATATTTAGGTTGATGGGAACATCTATAAGTGGTGCGAAAAAAGGTATTTCATGTCTTTTTTTTATAAAAAGGTATAATTAATTGTAAGCTACTTTTCTTTCATATTTGCGAGATATTCAACCGTAATTCACATGCATTCAGTGATGTAATTTTATTTTATTTAAAATGAAGTCATGAAATTTAGAAAGTGAAACATTTTATAAACAATTGTTACCGAAACAAGTGACCTATATAAAAAAAAATGAAAAATCAGAAACTGAGGAAAAAAAAAACCAAGAAAAGAGAATGACTTTTTTGGTTGGTTGCGCCGACATACCTATGGTTAACTAGCTTCAAGAAAAAAAAAATTCAACATCTCAATTTGTTCTCATTTATTTTTTGCTGACTTACTTTCTCAAAGGATTTAAATAAAAATTCTACGATATATTTTTTTACATTCACTCACACAATGAAATTTGTATATAAATCGTGAGGTGTCTTGGATTTATTCCAAATTATGAAACAAATTAAATAATTTTATCATGAGAGTATAAAAAGGCTTATCAAGAACACCAATATACCATTGTGAAACATGTGCAACAACTATCAAAGTAACAAAAAGTATATGAAAGAGGAAAAAAGCGGCCGAAGTCAACATCACAGAGCATGTAACGACAGGAGGAAATGTTAATTATAAAGTTATTAGGTGGAAGGGGCATCTTCGGTGACTCTTTCGGTAACCCTATTCAACGTGCGGTAAGGTGTGCCACCTCTCAAAGAGTAATCATCAAGATGAAAGAAGTGAAATCGGTGTATACTCACCGAAAGAGAAGAGACAGAGGTTAATGGTGGGCCCTACCCTTTTTAACCAATCACAAATTTTTTTTTATTTAAATTGTTTACCACTCTCATGTATTTGAACACCCCTAGTGATTGAGTGCAAAATGGTAAGTTGAGTGATGAGTTGACATAACATGATATTACTGGTTAAAGAAAAAGTTTACCACTCCCCATTTGGGAGAAATTTTTTCTTTAACCAGTAATATATCAACTCACCATTATGCACTCAATCACTAGGGATGCTCAAAGGTGTTTATTTGTTTTTTTATATATTGCACTCAAACACATGTTACCACTCCCCAATATGCTTCGGTGACTACTTGCCGAATTGAGGACTCACCGCACAAGGAAACGGGGTGGCGGCACCTTGCCGATTGGTGAACTAGACTTGCCGAAAGGGTCACCGAAAAAGGTATTCACCACTTCAACCCTTATATTTGATACAAAGTAGCCCAACTAGTGCAGGAGGGAGCCCAACCGTGGAAGAGACCCAGGCCCAGTCCAGAAGGCCCAAGCGACTCTTGGAGTAGTCAACAATTGGGAATTGGTTTAGTGGTAATCGTGCATTTGAGATTGCATGTTTGAATTCTTGTACTCCATTTGAGAAAAATTATCCAGAAAATCGTTTCAAAAAGCTTGTCTCTTCTCTTTTTAATTTCTTGGGAGTTAGCCTACTCAAAAAGGGCATACCATTATTCGAATTTCATTAACCTCTTAACGTCAGTGGTGTCCACGTATGTTGACAAAAGAAGCCCGTCAAAGCGTTTTGTATTACATGTGGAGGGCGTGAAGCATCGGTTCCTGGTGCAGAATCCAACCTTTTTTTGATTTCTCTACTCAGGCAGGATTTAGATTAGGTGGACAAATACAAATTTATCCCAGGTTCGGTTGTGAGGAAAAGACTAATCCAATCCATTAATTTGGTTACGTGTTGGTGCGTTTAAAAAGCCAAAAAGAATTGGGTGTTCACAACATCCCAATGATAATTGATAGCATTTGTGGAGAAGTTTCGGTCAAAAGGTTTTTCGTTGGATTGGTCTATGAATAGCTTTCGATGTTTGGTTGTCTTGTTTTTCTACTTTGCTGCTGTTTTTGCCCTTAGCAGCTAGTCGCTTGCTGGCAGGGTAGTTTTTATAAAAGTAGTTGTTTGAAAAAAAAGTCTAATAAAAAAATATATGAAAATCTTGGACAAAGTATTCTATAAAGTCTTCTAAATCTTAGAAGTGTACAAAGACAAATGGACCGCAAAATATAACACAATGCCGAGCAATGTATAATACAATGCCAAGAAATATAACACAATGTTGAGGAAAAAAGACACAATGAGTCGCAGAAAAGACACAATGACACAAATATAGAAAAAAACACAATGCTAAATAAAAAGACACAATGATCTAAACAAAATTTTTAAAATCTATAAGTTATAAATGCAAAAGTGAAAACCTAAAATCTCTTTTTGTAGAATTCGATGAGACGGTTCCAATGCCGTTTGAATGATATCAATTAGAGTCCGTATGATACCCTTCTTATGTTTTCTTATTTTTAAAAGAATTTGTATTCGATTATATTGAAAAAAGAAACACCAATAAAAGAGAATGACTTCTTTGGCCGACATACGAATGATCAACTAACTCAAAGAAAAAAAGGAACTACCATCTCTATCTCAGCATTCAATTTAACATCTCAACTTTTCTCTTTTATATTTTGCTGACTTACTTTCTCAAGGAATTTAATAAAATTCTACGATATACTTTTATACATTCATTCACAATGTAATTATTATACTATAACAATTAGCGTAAATGCCATAATTTCTTTTTGGCCAAATAGAGAAAGAGGACTAGAGAATCCGTTATCTATAGTTTTATACATTGGTTGCTTGCTTGATTGCCATATTTTTCTTTTAAGTTATGTACTGGTTTGTTTTGTTGCTAGGAAAATGATTTACGAACTAGCATATGCTGAAAGTGTAAAATACAATATTCGTTAACGTGTGATGTGTACGTGAGAAAATTATAACGTGCGCAATTATTTTTATAACATGCGTGATTAGGATTTACTCCATGTGTGATTTCTGATTTTGTTCTTGCGTGATTAGGGTTTGATTTTTATAACATGCGTGATTTAATATCGTACGCATTGCACATTAAGGAATATTTATATATATATTATACGTTAATATTCCCCCTATTATGTATATATCATAAATAGTATCTTTGTTGTAAAATATTTATAATATTCGTTTTTGTAGTTCGATCGACGTAAAACACATGCAAACATCCTTTCAAGTATATCATGATCTTTTCTTTTTGGATTTTCTCGTTTGGTTGTTTAACCAGGTGTCGGTATCATAGCAATACCGTTATGAAAAAAATCGATGCCAACATAATCCCGGCGCGAAGGACGAGGGGAATTTTACGAGTTTGAATATAAATCGTGAGGTGTCTTGGATTTTTACCAAATGACGAAACAAATAATATAATATATCATGACACTAACAAAAGGGTTATCATGAACACCATTGTGAAACATGTGCAACAACAATCAAAATAAGAAAAAAAGTAGATGAAAGGGGAAAAACAGACGAAGTCAACATCACAAGACAAACAAGTACAAGAAAAGTTAATTATAGACGTATTATTCTAAAAATAAAAATTCAGGGGAGACAATTTCAGATAGGTATACTGTATACATGTGATGTTTGAAGTTTGGGAAGTCTCTAAGAAAGTGTTGTGATGTTTGAATTCCAACATCAGTTGTGCCTTGATATATATCCAATCCAAAATCATTTATGCCATATCTAATACAAATGCCAAAAGGACACCAGTAGACTTCATATTTAGGTGATCATTTCCATACCAACAACACAACAAAGTTGAAAAATTCAAAACAACATGAACACTTTTCTAAAAGCTTTCTTTGGTCCCTTGAGGAAGAAACAGTTCTTTCAAATTGTAAGGAGCCATGACACTGGACTCTCCGTTCCATAACAGCTCTGCGTATTGATGGTTCGCCACTTCATTATTATGATTAGAGTCAAAGAAATAATAATCATTGATATCATCACACAAATCAAATTCTGTTACTCCCCTCTTCCCTCCACAAGAGGGAATGCCTCCGAAAGGACCACTTCCACAACCAGGCAGTGTCTCCCACATTAAAACCAAATTTATATAGAAATTCAAGTCATCATTAACTAGTAATAACAACATTTTATAAAGGAGTATTGGATTTTAATAATCCCAACTATTCTTCATTGGCCGCCAACAGTCCCAACTATAAAAATAATCACAAACACTCTCAACTATTAACTTATTGGCCTCCAATGGACCCCTGGCTAACAAAACCCTAACCCCGGTCGCTGGAAAACTCCTTTTTGGCCAGAAAACTCAACCTTTTCATCCCAAACCTCTTTGTAACCTTAGACCGGACCTTTAGGAATCTTTTTCTAGTAAAAGCCCCAATTATTGAGGTCGCCGGAAAACTCAACATTTTCAACCCAAACCTCTTTATAACCTTATATCGGACCATTAGGAACCTTTTCCTAGTAAAAAAACCCTGATTATTGAGGCCGGAAAACTCAACGTTATCGTCCCAAACCTCTTTTTAACCTTAATTGGAGCTTTAGGAATCTTTTTCCGGCGACTGACAACTAACGGCGTTAGGGTTCCGTTTGTCAGGGTCTATTAGAGGCCAATATGTTAATAGTAGAGACTGACAGTGGTTATTTCTAAAGTTAGGACTGTTGGCGGCGAACGACGAGTAATTGGGATTATTAAAATCCAATACTCCTTTTATAAACTCCAAGTAAAAAAGAATTCGATCTGATCTACCATCTTTTGATGGGTTCTTCATTCTGTTGCTAACTTCCGTGTTGAGGTCAAATAACGCGTACATGAATCCTTCTAGCTCTTCCTCCAGTTCTACAAGTTTCTTAGAAAGTCGCTGATTGTGCAGACTTGTTATCACATCAAGTTCTTCGTTGCAAGTATTTCCAGGTCGTTCTGCACGAACGCTTGGCCAGCAGGCTAATGGCGCCACTGTAGTGATTCCAATTTTCCTTCCTCCTTTTTCATGTATCCCCTTCATAGAATACAAATTAAATAAATCTAGCCATTCGAAAAAAAAGTACTAAAACTAAATGAACAAAATATTTGATACCTTGAACACTTCACTTATGTTTCCAATCACCATTCTCTCGTACTGATCATGCGTATATGGATAGAGAACGCTGTCGTTGTTGCCGACTGGGCTTAAATAGTCGTTGCCACCGCAGCTAAACAAGTAGACGGCATTCGACAGCAGCTTATCCGTTTTTGAGTCACCTAAATTCTGCCTAAATTGTTTCTCCAAGTTATAGAAATATTGCAGTTATGTTTTAAGATCAACTGCCTACACTAATTTGTATTCTAAATCAGTAGATGCTTCAATTAAAAAAAAGATTCCAATTGAGAATTGTTAGGGGTGCTAAACGGGCTGTGTTCGTGGGTTGGTGGGTTCAACCCGACCCGACCCCGAAAATTTAGATGAACCGAACCCGAAAATGGTGTCATACATATGAACCCGAACACAACCTGAATATTCGCGGGTTGACCCGAACACGATCCATGCAACCCGATTATCATTTTTTAACTTTTTTGGGCAAATTAACATACTAAATTAAAATTTACTAAAAAAACACAAATGTATATAATATACAACTACAATAAATTATAAAATCTTTGTCAATTCTTTTCTTAAGATATAATATGGCATAAAATAGACATGGGATTTAATTTATGACGTAAGATCATATCGTAAAAAAATAAATTAAAATATAAATAGGTTTAACGGGTCAAACCGCCAACCCGACCGGGTTGACCCGAGCCTGACCTGTTTAGCTACAGGGGTTTGTGGGTTCAAACTGAAACTGACACAACCTGTTTAGCCTAAACCCAAATCCGCGAATTTCGTGTTATGACACACGTATGAATTATTATAATGGAAGTGATACATACAAATCCAGCATGGCTTTCAACTAATGCACCAGCTCCTCCAGATGCAAAGTTAGCTCCGTACACAAATTCATTATTCCGGGGGTCCAGATATGTGGGAATGATAGGTAGTCCAGCATACTCAGCTACAAAAAGTTAACTAAATTAAAGAACAAGCAAGAAAAAAGAGGATATAATATATACATGTTCTAGTTACCGATGAAATCAGGGATCAGACGGCCATCGGAGAATCCGCCAGAAGGAGGATCGAAGTATGAGATGCCATAGGGCCAGAAGTTGGCTTGGAAGTCGGTTGTAGTGTTTATGTAGTTGTTGTTTCCAGGATCGAAAAGTGAGTCACCGAAAACGAAGAGCACAACGTGTTCGACGGAATGCCTCTGAGAACTCGAGCTGGAGTAACCTCTAAGCGTCAACAAAGAAAAAACGACAAGTTGGAGAAACAATTGAGTATTTGCAAAATCCATTTGTCTGGTTCTAGTAACCAGATTGTGAAAATATGATGATCAAATCAAAGGATTACTTCCAGGAATTCATATGAGTGAGTGAAGATAGAGTGAGATTATATTTTTATTTGTGTCACCAACTTTAAGTACCTTGCACTTTACCCCCTTCAACTTCAGTACTATGCACATCACTTGATTAAAATTTTTTTAAAGAGAAACCACCATAGATACAATATCGATAGGTTGACTCAAAAAGTTAACAAATACATTGATTTTAATATTTTTTTATTAAATTAAACAAAAATGTGAGTCAGGTAAAACTTAGTCCGCACTTTACACGTTTTTTTATTGGTCGATAAAATAAGTTGTCAACTAAGTTTGGAATTTAGCCTACACTTTTTTATCGACTAAAATTTAGCGTAGACTTTACACATGTATTATTTTGATTGGTTTTTTCATGAACATCATTGTAACCTACAAGGTTTTTTTACTAGATAAAAGTTAGCCCATTCTTTACCATCTATGGTGATTATTTGTCACTCCACATTGGTTTTGTTAGATATGTCTAATTTTTTTTTACCACAAATGTTAGTTATACTCTATTACACTAAGAGACATATGCCTTTACGATGTTTACTTTGTTGATTTTTGGTTCACAGACTTTAAGAAACTTGCACTTTTAACCCCCCTTGAACTTCACCAACTTTTAGTCTATGCTACAGGTTGTGATAGTTATGCAAGCAAATCATAATTGTATGAATATATATGGGAAAGTTAATAACACTCGAAGTCAACTACAAAGAAAATGATGCATTTTAAATAACTAATTTTATTTTATATATTCTTTGCACTTATGTTTATTGAATTAAGGATAAAGTGTATACAAAGGTATGTTTTATCAATGTTTCTTGAGTTGAAACAGTGTCTTCAAATTGTAAGGTGTGGTGACACTAGAATTCCCATTCCAAAACAGCTTCGCGTATTGGGCGCTGGCGACTTCATTGGGATGAAACGAGTCGAAGAAAAGATATTCATCGACATTGTCACAGAGTTGAAACTCTTGTACTCCCCTCTTTCCTCCACAGCTATATATTCCTCTCAAAGGACCACTGCCACAACATGCTGTGTCTCCTATCTTGAAGCCTTCACATCAAAATCAAAATCCGAATCATAAATAATAACAACAGTAATAATAGTTTATGAATTTAAACCAAAAATGAAAGTCATACCATATCTTGATGGGTTCTTCATGCGGTTGTTAACCTCGGTGTAGAGGTCGAATTTTGAGTATATGAATCCTTCTAGTTGTTTTTACAGTTCTTCAAGTTTCTTGGAAAGTTTCTGATTGTGCAGACTTGTTATCACATCAAGTTCTTGGTTGCAGGTATGCCCTGCTCGTCCTGCTCGAATGTTAGGCAAGCAGGCTAATGGAGGGACGGTAAGGACACCGAATTTCCTTCCTCCTTTTTCATGGATTCCCTTTAACAAAAGGAATATATATATATTTTTTAAATATTTATGCACTTTTGGAGTTTGAAGTAAAAATGGAAACTTTGTTACCTTGAACACATCGGTAAAGTTTCCGACCACCATATCCACATACTGTTCGTGTGTATAGGGGGCATAAAGAACACTGTTGTTGTTGCCGACAGGAGCTAAATAGTCATTGCCACCGCAGCTAAACAAGTAGACAGCATCAGACAGAAGTTGATCAGTTTTTGCATCACCTAAAGTCTGCCTAAAATGTTTCTCTAAATCGCCAAAGTAGTGTAGTTGTGTTTTAAGGCTAACCACCTACATCCATCCATTTGTGAAATATGAGAACTGAATGTTTAGTACAGATGAATATATAATTGGCCAGAAATAATTCTTGGAAGCTATACATACAAATCCAGCATGGGTTTCAACTAGTGCACCGGCTCCACCCGATGCAAAGTTTGCTCCATACACAAACTCATTATTTCGGGGGTCCAGATACGTCGGAATGAGAGGAAGTTTGGCATACTCAGCTGTTATAGAAAACAAATGAAGTTAATAAATAAATAAGCAAGAAAAACATAAAGGATTTGTGACATATTCTAACTGATGAAATCATGAATGAGACGACCATCAGAGAATCTTCCGCTTGGAGGATTGAAATATGAGATGCCATATGGCCAAAAGTTGGCTTGGAAGTCGGTTGTAGTGTTTATGTAGTTGTTTCCGGAATCCAAAAGGGAATCACCGAAAACGAAGAGGGCAGCGTGCTTGTTGGAATGCCCCAAGCAACTTGTAAGCATCAACAAGCAAGAAACAATAAGAAGTTGGATGTATGCAACAGCCATTTGTCTCAGTTTTCAGCACATTTAATAGGTAAACAAATATGTTGTTTGGTCGTATGTTACCCAATCAGCCATGCTCCTTTTGGGGGTGCTCCACTAGCCATCACTCACCACACCCAATTATCAAACGACACGTCATCGAGATTGGTTCCATCACTAGTGACGGATTTTAGTGGGGGTGCCCATCACTCACCACACCCATCATTCCAACGTTCACCTCCTCTTCTTCACGCGTGATGACGAGTACGCGTTTTGGCCACGACGCTGCGGCCCATCCCCTTACAGAATAATTAAATTTCTACTATATCTAAAGATACATCTTCCCAGAAAGATCGAGGGCAATTTGTTAATTAGAGTTGGCAACCTACTACTACTACTACTACCCCCCCTTTTCATACTTAGCTAGCTATTATTGTGTATTCCAAATCTTCTGTCACAAAACATGAGAAGGTCCTACCATTAAAAACTAATGTCCCTCTCAGTCACATACAGTAGGAGGAGACGCCATTTAACAGGGCCCTTTGTATAATTAGGCCTTTTAAACTACAAGCTCGAAGATATCTCACTCATTATTATTTAGTTTAAAAATGGACCAAAAGAATCTTTCTAGTTATGCTAAATGTATGGGTAAGAAGATTTAATACATCTATACTCCCATAATAATCACATGTGGGCAGCCAAATGACCTCCATATTAAGATAATGTTTTAAAATATGAATTACGTGCTATATTTAAATATTACTTATCATATTTATTTTTTTATATTTGGCTGAGGTAATATTTTCCGACTTGAATTTCTCATTATGATATTACAACTATAAGTAAGGCAAAACCAAATATCCTATTTTGGAGATAATATTTACATCAATAAACAAAATTATATATTCCGAAATTATAAATATATATGTACACGCTATTATACTCCACAATTGGAGTGGGAGGTGGCCGAATGCTGAGTCTGGACCAAAACACATGGACATGGAGAATTCGAACATGACCCTACTAAGCTTACTCGCGAACAGAATGAACGTCTAATTCAATGTGTTTTGTTCGTTGGTGCTGAACTGGGTTCATTGACAAGTAATGTCACACCCCGATTTTCGTTGTTGCGGAAGCGGCAGCGAGGTGTGGCCAGAGTGGCAATCGTTGCATTCAATCAAATAAACGACAAATGTAAAACATAATAAGATGTTCATCCATACATTTTATTTAAACCAAATTTACAATCGACTACTTGTTTCAAAAACTTAGTACAACTTCAACAACATTGTTCAAACTTTAAAATACAAGTTTTATAAACATGATAAAAAAACCGGATGACATCTAACAGCTTGACTTCACAACAAACGGACATATTCTTCCAAGCTGTCCACTAGTTACTTGTGGTACATGTTAGTTTTGAAAAACGTCAACAAAGGTGGTGAATTCACGTATTTAGTTTGCATCAAATAATACTTTAAAATATTTGAAGTATTTAATCTGGTATGTAAGAATAAATGAAACTTGTAAGATCATTAATGTTTTGCAAGGTCACTAATATGTATGCCGAATAGGAGGCAACCAAACCTTGACGATAAGTTGTGTTTGAGATACTCATTTTAGACACAAAAAACACTCTATAAAGATCTGTTTTTATTGCTGTTCAGAGTGGGCCAACCAAAACCCAATAGATGTATCACTTTTGTTCCTCGCTACTTGTTTATACATTAATGGTCCCTACGTTTAATTCTATTTGCATGTGATTTAAATATTTTCATTCTTTAAGATAATCATACCAATTGAAACATATATTCTACCTGAACGTTTAAAACTATAAAACGATTAAATAAAAAGGGGAAACATGAACTCATAGATTTGCGTTCCGTGCAAATCTCTATGTGATATTTGATTCTTCGTTCGTTTTCTCAACCTACAAGTGTTCTAGTCCCATTAGACACTTAAGTTTATGATCGTTTTCGTACAAGTATTCATCTTGAATTCATAATTATACTTGTATTTGTTTGTATATATATACTTCATATATATATTCCATATCTTTCGCGTTTGATGGGCCCAGCCCAAAGGTTAAGTGTAAGAATTTCATTCATATGTTTTTTTTTGTATGTGTGGGCCTAGCCCAACTTATTTAAATGTGTGAGCCTAGCCCAATTTGTTTTATATGTGTGGGCCTAGCCCAAATGAATTTATTTAAAGTGGGTCAAGCCCAAATGAGTTTGTAAAAGTGGGCCTAGCCCAAGTTAATCATGTAAGAGTGGGCCTAGCCCAAAATAGTTTATAGAAATGGGTTTAGCCCAAATCAATCTCATAAAAGTGGGTTTAGCCCAAAGTAATTTATAAAAAGTGGATTCTAGCCCAATCTATTTTATAAAATTGGTTTTAGCCCAACTTAGTTTATAAAGGTAGGCTCTAGCCCAATTTAGTTTACAAAAGTGGGCTAGCCTATATGATTATTTAATTGGGCTTAATTCATGTTTTAATACTTACTAGTAATAATTTATAAAAAATACTTTATAAAGCTACTAATATTTTATATAAATTTAATTATAAATTCTAATATTTATAACTTTTGTATAGTGTGTGACGGTTCGTTTGTGTGTTTTGACCGCTGCATTTGCGTCGTCCGTTTCGTTCGTGTTATTTGTTTCGTCCGTGTCTTTTGCTTTATTTGTTTGATATGTTCGAATTGTCCGAATTGTCTTATTGTCCGATTTGTTTGTTTTTGTCCATGTTTGCACAAGAATATTTATACTCTTCATGTTTCAAGTGTGTGTGTATATATATATATATATATTCTTGTACTTTTTGTGTAACTGTATATTTTGTATTTATAATACATAATATTTATACACAAAATATATACACATACTTGATCATATATAAATATATATTTTATCTAAAAATATATATTTAATCATTATTAGTTTAAGAAAACTCTTGAAATTTTATCTTAAACTTTTTCATCCAAATTTTGTTTAACCATGATTAAAATCCTTAATCATTTCTATTCACAAAATCTTTAGTTTAACCACACTTTAATCATAATAAATTTTATAAAATTTTTTCCATAGTTTCCTTTAAACTATGGATTTTCCCATGTTTAAATAAACATGTTTTTAATCATTTTTCAACTCAAGTAATAATCAAATATCAATGACAATTTTCTAAATCATAAATTTCTAACAAGAAATGTTATGAACTTGTAGTAACTTTAAACCTTCCAAAAATGGAAACTTTATTAACACTTTTTAACAAAACCCTTAGATTATTTATTTTATATAGAAAACCATATTTTATGTAATACATAAAATCGTTTTAAGTGTGTAGATATGTTCATAACCCTTTCAAAAATGAGGACACGCTCATAACCTTTCCAAAAATGGAAACTTTATTGGTGCTTTTCCACAAAATTCTTAGATTATGTGTTTTATATAAAAATCCATACTTCATATAATGTAATACACCATTTTTAAGTGTGAAATCATGTTCATAACATTTTTATTAATGGATCTTGCTAGATTTAAACATCCATGTGTTTAGATATTCATTTTTTACCATAAAAATGCAAGATCACTTCTACTACATCAAGACTACTTCAAGATCATCAAAATCATCAAGAAAGTTGATAATCATACTAGCAGGTTTAGTTTTATTAGTGTTTTTCAAGTGGGTTTTTAAGTAAGATTCAAGATGATCTTGTACATTTGTTGTTAAATCATTATATGAAATTGTAGTAATAAAGTATGAAGCTTACTACTGGGTGAAAACAATGAAGAAAAAGATGAAAGTTTAAAAGCTTCAAGCCTTGAGAAAATGCTCCAAGTATGTTTTCAAGTCTTGTAAATGCTTTGAATCATCCATGAACCTCCATACTTATATGATATTCTTGTGTTTGAATTTGAAAAGGATGAAGATGATGGGTGTTTAAGTTGGCCGATTTTTAGAGAGAGAAAGAAAGAAGGTGAAAGGTTTTTGATGTTTTGTTGGAAATGAGGAGGATGGTCCAGTGTAGGAGTATTAGTTTTGATTCGGTTCTTACACTTCATCTAACACTAATAAACCATACACATTACCAACACATCAAAGAAAATGAGTGGACATTGGGTTTATTATTATTTTTTTTGTAAAATCTTGTTATATTTTATAAACTTTGAATCTTGAATATTTATGTACTAGTTTTTATAAAATTTAATAATTTAACACTCTAAAGTGATGTTAAAACATGTCCAACTAGCTCACTAGACTAATTGTTTCGTTATTCGGTTGATAGATTCGGCTCAGGTTTTGTATCGGGTCGAATACCGACATTTTGTATTACTTATATAATATCTTTTACACAATTATCTTTGTTATATTTTATTGTCCAAATTTATTAATCTAGTTCTCCGGACAATTAAATTTGTATTTTGGACACAGTTTCTGTACCCGCTTTGTTGTCGGGTAATTACCGAACTAGCTGTGTAGCTTTAAAACATAAAGTTTAAATAAGGATTTTTGTGTTGTTTTTTTCTAAAACCTTATATATTATTATGATAAATAATATTTATTTTTGAATTTCGGACATTTGTTGTTTTGTTCTGTGGAGTGCTGTACACTCTGCAGAATTGCTGTATTTTATGCGGACCGAACAATTTGGTGTTTTTAATAAATTTTTTCTGAAAAACATTATTCATACATTATTTACAACTAATGTTTCTATATAATATTTATTACGGACATACTTTATTTACTCGTTTTTGCCATATCGGACTGTTCCGCGACTAGTCTTGGCATGAATAGTGTGTTCGCATTTCTGCCGCCAGTCTAGGACATAGTTTTAAACTGTTTCTAATTGTGGCGGGTTTGTTATCATACTAAGTTATGATTTTTTAATTCCTACACTTTTAAGACTCAATTAAATAAAATTCAGTCGAAAATACGAATGTAATAGTTGTTTAGACTGTACGGATTTACCGGTATTTTGCCGTGTGTCACAAGTAAATAGGACCTACATTACTGTAATAAACGAGTGTTGCTTGTGAGAGAGGTCCATGTAGATCTAATAGAAGATTACACAACAATCATTTCTCAACTACAACATTTGCAACACCCTTGTATCCAGATCTAGATATGTAGTCTAGGGTTCGAGGACCATGAAGTTAGGTAGTCACTGAAGTAGACAAAATACCTGGAGGTAGAGTGACGAGTGTTGGGGTATCCAACCCGATCAACATTAGTGTATGCAAGAAGAGAAAGATCACATGTAGGGCCGAGATGTAGGCCAAAATTGAATGTACCATGTATATAATGAATAATCCTCTTTAGAGCATTCTAGTGATTAAGCCGGGGAGAGTACATATGTATGCATATCTGTAGAACAGAATAGGTGTGCAAAGGTTAAATATTGATGGGCCCAATCTAAGCTCCTCTATAGAGTAGGATCTTCGAACAACGACCTGGACAAGACGCTAAGTTTAGGCTGGGCATCAACTGGTGTTGTTGTCGATTACCTGTCTCCATTTCGCCACGTTGTCCGTCTTTAGCATACGCTTGCCAAAACAGAAACATATTGTCACCTTGTCTGGTTACCGAAATGCACAGAAAGAAAGTTAACGACCCCCCAAGATCTTTCATTACGAATTCACTATCAAGAGTAGTCATAAGTCGTTTCCTTAGGGTGTCAGCTGATGTGGTAAGAAGAATATCAAAGACATATATCAGTAGATAGGCCATATCTTGACCATGACTATAAATGAACAAAGAGGTTTCACAATGACTCTGAGTGAATCATTGTAAGGTGACAAAGTCAGTGAAACGCTAGTACCAGGCATGTTGAACCTGCTTTAGGCCAAAGAGAGACCTTTTAAGTAAATGGACATGGCCTGGGAAATCACGGCACCCCATGGGTTGATACATGTAAACTGTTTCACCGAGTATCTCGGGTAAGAATGTATTTGTCACAGCAAGTTGATGAACATGTCAGGACTGAGAGAGGGGCAAGGTTAGAACAATCTAAATTGTTGCCGGTTTTACCACATGACTAAAAGTGTCCCCACAATCCACACCAACCTATTGTTTTCAGCCATTACAATAATTTTGTTTTGTATCATTTTTCAATTCCCATCTGATTTGAATAACCACATGCTATGTATAATGTACATGTGTGGTTGGAAACACGAAACTCGTGGTTCATGGCATGGTGCCACTGTGGAATGGACAGAGCAGCCTATAGGTTTTTAGAAATAGGAGTAATTGAAAAGGAGTGAAGGTTAAAGGGTTGTTTAGGTTTGGTAATGATTTTTAAGATAGTAGGTGCTGAGGGGGTTTTTAGTGGGCTGAGGTTGATGGACAGTGTTGATAGGCATTGCGGATTGCAGAGAAGGGAGTTGGATTGAGGCTTGGCTTGGGCTGTGGATGGGTGGATTGTAAGCAGGTAGGATAGGGTAGAGTTGAGTTGTAGGATTAATGGTTGGAGGAATGTGGGGCGGGGTTTTGGCTTTAGTGGTTGTGGTGATACCATGACATATATGATATTTTCCAACTCGAATTTTCATATTTTGGAGACACCATGACAAGATGAGGTATAACGAATTCTCATATTTTGGAGATAATATTTAAGAGATATTACAACCATAAATAAGGTATAACGAATTCTCATATTTTCGAGATAATATTACATCAATAAATAGGAATACATCATCATCATACTCAATAAATCCCATCAATAGCAAAGCTAAGGTACCGTCTGATGAGCGCAAGATGTAGATAGCCTTACCCCTACCCGTAGTAATAGAGAGACTGCTTCCGGTGATACCCCTGGCTCGATACTATCAATAAATATTTATACAAATTACGAAAATTATAAGTATATGTATGTAGACGCTATTAGTATTAAAAGATGATATATATCTTACTAAAATTAATAATGTAGCTATAAAATATTGAATTTATAACGCAGATGGTCCATGTGTTATATGTTCTTCGCCCCCAAGTTTAAGAAATTATAGGTTTAGACCTATAGTTTGACATAGAGATGGACAAAATCAGTTTTTTTCGGTTCCAAATCGGTTTTGCCATGTACTGGTTTTTGGCCAAATTGGTTTGGGTCTCGTTTAAATTTCTCATTGAGATATTACAACTATATATGTGTTTAAATTGCTAAATGATTTTTTTTAACAGAAAATAACAGAATTCTTACCAATATAGAAGCTAATATTCTCAAAAAAGAAAAAAAAAGAAAAATCAAACCTATACATTATGCAATTACAAATGCATAATTTGCTACAAATCTATCTATGTAGATATATTCATTAAAATTATGCAATTCTTATCAATTTGTAAACTAAATTACTCCAAAAAAACCAAACCTATCATTTTTAGAGCATCAACTAAATAACATCACATTAACCTAATATCAAAAAATGTCTTTTTTTTAATGGCAAATTTCTTGCTTCTTGTGAGAACTGAACCCAAGACCCCACATTTGGGTGTTTTTAAACGTTTTGCCTCACAAGACGTCTAAAAATCCCTTAAATTTGACCGACATAAAAAGAAAAAAAATATAACCGTAACTTACCTCGCAGGTGGCATAAAAGTCATCAACATCGTAACTAAGAGCTCGAACGATTCCGAATCTGCAAGCACTATAACCCTTGAAGATCTCTTCGACCATGCACAGACTTGAAGGAACATTAATCTCTTGATCACCCTCCTGAAGCCATAAAAAATAATCAAGTTACAAAAAATAATAGATTCATGCAACACCCATATTAGTTGTATTTTGATGCATGCAACTAAAAACAAGGAAGAAGACAATAAAACATACTGTTAAAATAAGGTGTTTGCTTGTGTTGTGATTATACTTCAAACATTCAACATGCTGCTGACTGGGCTGATTGTTGTTGGAACTTTTATTGGGTTGTTGGAATATTATTTGTTAATGGGTTGAGTTGTTATATTTGTTGTTTGGGTTGTTGGGCCGGATAAGGCTTTATTTGTATGCAGGTAGAAGTTTGAGGTGCTAGGTGTAACATTCTGGAAACATCAAGGGCTGTTGTGAATATTTGTAACATTCGTCGAAAAACGGGTTTCAAAACCCGCTTCGTTTATTAATCAATAATCAATTATAAGTTTCGTTGCGTATTTATTATTCAGATTAATTTTAAACAATACATAATTAATAAATACTTTAGAATTTAAAAACCATAATTTATAATAATAATAAATAGTGAATAAAAAAATAAAATGGAGACGCCGGGTTTCGAACCCGGGTCACCCGCAAGCACAAACACACAACACACCGCTCCGCCACACACTTCGTTTGTGTTTAATACTAAAACAAATAACATTTATAATAAAACCGAAAGTCAAAATCTGTGAATCAGCGCGCCCAAAACTCGCAGTCACCGGAAAAACCGACATTTCCGCGATTTTGGCTATCCTTCTTGACTGAAACGCATATAACTGATTTTGACATCAGTTATAACCGATACCGGCACTCAATTCCAGTCATAACCGTCGGAAATCTTTAATCGCGAACTTTGACCTCAATTCAAACCCAAATCAGCTGTTCTTCCCTATAAATACCCACTCAAACATCTGGTAACCCTTTCGCTCAGAACCGCACACTCTTTCGAAGCTTTAGTCTTTCCAGAGCACGTCGCCGGTGTTCCTCTGCACTCGCCGGAATATCGCCAGAATCACTGAACGTAAAACCGCAGTTGTCTTCAGACGGTATAATTGTCTAAACCTCCCTGCTATCTCTTGATTTATACTTTAATTGTTCAAACCAATAATCGAAACTGTTAAAAACAGTTCATACAGCCGGAAATCTCAAAATCAGAGCCGACGAAATCTTGCCGGAATTCTGAAGAAAACTCTCTGTTTGGTATACCCTATTACTTAATCTTCTTTCCATTTCAATTAAGTATAAGTTGTGGTCGATTAAACAGAACAGTCGAATTTCACTGATCTGTATTTCTATAAGTGAAGAAGATGAAGTTAAACACACGTCCCGAGTTCGAATCGCACATGTTACCGACTTTCAGAAATAAAACCAACATTTTTAGAACCTAATCAGATCAAGTCACAGAATGTTTATAAGAAGAATATAATTCAATAGTTAAAGCAGATTAGACACACAGCCCAACTGGTTGGGCTGTGCGCACTCGAACCGAACGTCCCGAGTTCGACTCCGGGTCTCTGAAGCCGGTTCGGCCATATTAAATCATTTTTGATATAAACTAAATAAGGTTAAAGTTAATTAGTATATATATATAATTAAAACAGAGAATATTTCGGGTTAGACACGTAGCTCAGTTGGTAGAGCTGCGTGCACGTATACGAGAGGTCCCGAGTTCGAACCTCACCCAACGCATAGAAAACACAGTCTGACCGGTCAGACCCGGTCAACGGTCAAAAAGTCAACTTTTTTTTATTTCTTTTTATTTATTTATTTAATTGAAAAATCATTTAAAAATACTTAAAAATAAGATTCTTAAAGTTAGAAAATTTCCTTAAACTCACAAAAATAAATCTAACAAACCCATTAAGAGCACTAATTAAAATTATTAATCTCAAATAAAATTTATTTATTTACCGAATCATTTCGTTATTATTTTAGGTTAGTTTTTCCCTCGTCGGTTGAGTCATAATATTCGTGCGCATTCATCGTCATCAAGAAACGCATCCACTGTGAGTGAATCTCTACCAATTCCCCATTTTAATCATGTTTTGGGGTGTATCATGTGTCGTATAATTCTTTTATTTTATTTAAAACACTTGTGCATACATCTTATCCGTGATCAAATGTGTATCAAATGTGTATCAATTGTTGTGTGGATTATATGTAGATTGGATTCATCATTTTCAGTGCACGCATTTCATTAGGCCCATCAGTTCCCGTGGGATACGGGTTGAGCATCAGGAGCCTCATTAGATCGGCTCCGTTTGATTGAGCCTTGATCTCACATACATCATTATTCATGTCATATACTCATCCAAGGTGGTTTGTGATTGTTTATCAATATATGTTTGCTCACATGTGATTATTGCACAAATTTTCCTTAATAAATAAAACAAGAAATTAGTAACAATGTTTTATCAAGGTTCACTCGCCAACTTTTGTTGACCCAAAATCTCCCCCGTTTTACACATGATACAGATGATCCAGCTGAGACAAGAAACACATAGGAAGGCCTAGAAGAATAAACAAGTTTAAGCTTTGGAATAATTATATAGTTTCATTTTTCTTGTAATTGTATGAATTTTGTTTTGGATATTTAAGTTGTAATTTGAATTTAATAAATATGAAACATCTTAGTAAACATCATGAGCTTTGGTGATAACCCAATTATGCCCCGACTTTTATTCCGCTGTGGGTCGGGGTGTGACAATATTTGTCTGGCTCTGTATATTAAAGAAGGTCAAGGGTAAAGCAGATCAATAATTCAAGATATTTTCTAGGGTTTCTTGTTTCAGTCGTTTCATTGTTCTTCAGTTGCTTTAGTGATTTCTCTGTAGAAATCACAAGTATATCACAAAGATATTGAAATCTCTGAGTGTATTTTGTATATGTTGGTATGATTGTACAACAGTCCTGCTAATCTGTTGTATTTACAGCTGTACATAATAGATCTCGTTGTTTCGAGATCTAGGGTTTGGTCATATTGATTTATGGGTTGGTTCAAAGCAATAAAGGTTTTGTCGCTGTTTTGCTACTACACCAGGTGTTATTGTTATGTTTGTCTTGTTCATACAAATTTTACATGGTATCAGAGCAAAATCGCTCCTGATCTGTGATATTTCCCACTGTTTCTTTGATTTGTTTGTTGATTTGTGTTTAGGTTCTCTCCTGAAGGGTTAAGGGCGTGAATCGGTTGTTGATCTGTTGTCTGTGGCTATAGGTCATCTCGATCTTGGGTTGTTGACGGCTGTGTTGGTCTCTGAAACCCTAGAAGGTTTCGGAGAAAACTAACCAGTATTTGTCTTGGTTTGTGCGCCCTTTGTTTGTGATCTGGAACCCTAGAAGGTTACGGTTGTCACAACTTCTTGAAAGAAGATTAACGCAAATTTGTAAGATCATTCTTTCTTTATCCTTGTTGTTTCTGTTGTTGACCTAGTTGATGCCGAGGTAATGAGGACCGGTTTGACTGTTTAGTTGTTTTTCTCTTGTTGAATATATATGTGACTGAGATTTATTTGTCTTGTTGAAAATATCTGTTGTGGTTTTTGTTGTTGTGATTAAGTGATATCAGCTGTTTGTTTGCCTCCCTATTAAATCTGTGGTTTGTTTGTTTGTGTCCTTTTGTGGCTCCTGAGTAAAGACTTGTCCAGGCACCTTGAGTGATGAACCTGGAATCTGGCCCCTGACTCAGCTTCGCCTAAGTTTGTTGTTGTTATTTGCTTATATCCTGATTGGTTTTCTTTTGTGTTATATTTTTTTGGTGTGATTATCATGACTGACGGTGAAGGCATCTCACAGACCTTGATTAGTAAATTGGATATAGGAGACCCATTATACTTACATCCAAGTGACTCAAGTAGTTTAACAATTGTTAGCATTAAACTAAAAGGCACAAAAAACTATGCT
This sequence comes from Scalesia atractyloides, assembly GCA_947069175.1. Lineage (NCBI taxonomy): Eukaryota > Viridiplantae > Streptophyta > Magnoliopsida > Asterales > Asteraceae > Scalesia > Scalesia atractyloides. Next base: position 81,263,077 of record CAMTDV010000013.1, read on the forward strand.
GTTTGGTCAATTGCTATGAAGTTAGCACTAGAAGCTAAAAATAAATATGGTTTTATTGATGGTAGAGTTGAGAAGTCTAAGGATAATGAGGTCTTAGCTAATGGGATAGATGTAATTCTATTGTGTTAACCTAGCTGTTAAATTCGATTTCTGAAGAACTTTTTCTTGGTCAAGTATTTTCCAAATTAGCTTCAAAAGTTTGGAATGATCTCAAAGAGTCTTTTTACAAGGTGGATGGTTATGTTGTTTATGATTTGTATAAAAAATTAATAACATCTCCCAAAATGGCAGATCTGTTGCTGAATATTATAATAGGTTGACAACTATGTGGAAGCAGTTTGATGCTATGCTTCATCTGCCTTCTTGTTCTTGTTAAACTGCTAAGGATTTTAATGACTTTTCCACCTTAATAAAATTAATGCAATTTCTCATGGGGCTTGATGATGTTTATCAGCCTGTGAGAACTAATCTTTTGACAAGAGAACCATTACCTACAGTTAAGGTTGCATATTCTATTGTTTCTAGAGATGAGTCACATAGATTATCTAGTTCTAGTAGTTCTAAAACTCAAAATGTGTCTTTGATATCTAAGTCCAATCAAGGTTTTGAGTCAAAAAGGCGAATACCCAGGGGGCCAAATCCTAATTTTAAATGTATTCATTGCAAAATGCTAGGTCATACTATAGACAGATGTTTTGAGATTGTCGGGTATCCTTCTGGTTTTAAAAAGAGGGTTAATAATTCATCGGTAAAAAATAATGTGAGTAATAAGTCGAACTTGTCTACTTCTGGTATGCCTTTTACATCTGAACAGATTGCAAAATTGTTGAATCTTGTTGGGGAAAAGAATGTTGTGGGCACTCAAAACACTAATATGGGAGATGAGTCTAATAGTATTAGTAGTGTTGTCAGTTGCTCTAGTTCTTTGTTATTTGATAAACAGTTTAGTTGGATAATTGACTCAGGTGCTAGTCAACATATGATTAATAATGATAAAGATATGTTTGATGTTATTGATGTGTCTGAGTTGGACATCCTAATGGAACTAATGTTAAGGTCATTAAGATTGGTAGTCTCGAACTGTTAAATAATATTGTGTTAAAAGATGTTTTTTATGTTCCAGGGTATAATGTAAACCTGCTGTCAGTCTATAGGGTAGCTAAGGATAATCAAATATGTGTGGTCTTTAATGAAGAAAATTGTGTGTTACAGGATTCCAAATCAAAGAGAGTCCTAGTGATTGGTAATCAAGAAAGTGGGTTGTACTTTGTGGGTGTTAATGGTAATAATAAGAATTTTTGTTTTAATAACTCTATTAGATCAAATCTGTGGCACTGTAGGTTAGGACACCTATTTGATCAAATTTTAGCTATGTTAAAAGGCAATATTGATGTTAATAGTGTTGAACATGGGCCCTGTGAGATTTGTCACAGGGCCAAACAGGTTAGGGTCCCGTTTCCGATAAGCGAACATAGAACAAAGTCTATAGGGGATATGGTTCATTTAGATATTTGCGGTCCATATAAAGTCACTAGTTATGAAGGTCATAGATATTTTCTTACAGTGGTCGATGATTATTCCCGAACTGTGTGGTGTTATCTTTTGACGAATAAAACTGAGGTTTTTGACAATTTATGTGGATTTTATGAACTTATTCTCACTCAATTTAAAGTAAATATAAAAATGTTTCAAAGTGATAATGGACCGGAATTTGTTAATAATCAAATGGAATTGTTTTGTAAGACTAAAGGAATAATATATCAAACTTCGTGTTCCTATACACCACAACAAAATGGTGTGGTGGAGAGGAAAGATAGACATCTTTTGAACACAGCTAGAGCATTGATGTTTCAGAGTGGTGTTCCTCTTAGGTTTTGGTCTGAATGCATATTAACGGCTGTTTATTTAATTAACAGGTTACCCTCATCTGTGTTAAATGGTATGAGTCCTTATGAGGTTTTTTTTGGTTTTAAGCCCTCTTTGTCGCATCTAAGAAACTTAGGGTGTCTCTGTTTTAGTACTTTCTTGTTGGGTCTGATAAATTCTCTTATCATGCTGATAAGTGTATGTTCATTGGTTATTCTAATGTTAAAAAAGGTTATAAACTGTGGAATTTAGATAGTAAAAAGGTGTTTTTTTTCAAGAGACATCAAGTTTTATGAAAGTGTGTTTCCCTTTAAAATTGCTAACTTAGGTAAACAAGAAGTGTGTAGTGATCAGACTTTAAATCATATAAATTTTTTTGATCAGTACGATAATTGGCTCTCTTCATCACTTCCTAAGCATTGAGGTTATCCCTACACCTCAAGGCCTATTTTTATCTCAACATCGCCATATTCATGACATTCTTACGGCATTCAAAATGGATGGTGGCAAGGATGTTCTCACTCCCATGAGTGTATCCGATCCCCTCCTTCTGGTTGACTCCACCCTACAGTTGATCCCACCCAATACCGAAAACTTGTTGGTTCCTTACAATACCTAGCCTTTACTCGACCGGACATCTCATTTGTTGTCAATAAACTCTCCCAATTCATGCACACACCTAGACAATCTCATTGGCAAGCCCTTAAACGGGTTCTCCGCTATTTGAAAGGAACGGTACATCACGGGCTTTACTTACATCGTGACTCTCCCTTGACACTTCGTGCCTTCTCTGATTCAGATTGGGGAGGGGTCAATGATGGAGGGCGGTCTACCACAGCATACATTTTATACCTTGGTGCCAATATTATCTCTTGGCGTTCTTCTCGTCAAAAGACGGTCTCCCGGTCATCTACCGAGGCCGAGTACAAAGCCGCGGCCAACGCAGCTGCCGAAATCGCTTGGGTACAAAATCTCCTTCATGAACTTGGAATTCCACCACTACGCCGGCCTCAGTTATTTTGTGACAATACCGGTGCTACTTACTTATGTGCCAACCCGGTATACCACTCTAGAATGAAACATGTCGCCTTGGACTACCACTTTGTCAGAGAACAAGTCAATGCAGCAAGCTACAAGTTTTGCATATAAGCTCGAAAGATCAACTCGCGAATATTCTCACTAAACCACTACCACGGACGCCCTTCCTCTCAATTCGGTCCAAGATTGGAGTCTCCAACGGATCCTCCATCTTGCGGGGGCGTGTTAACAACACATGATTTGTACCTTGATCCTTGTTATTTGTATTTATTGTATTTTTAGTTACAGAGTATTTTAGGTAGTCTTTTACTCATTCTTTGGTCAAGATTGATTGCTCATTTCTCTCCTAAAATGGAGCTTGTAAATCTGTATATATTCATAGCCTCAATGAGAAGATGCAACCTTTTCAATCATTCATACTATACATTTGATAGTGATATTATACAATATTCACATAATACTACCCCTCTAACTATCACTAATTACATTGTCTAATAGTTCGTCTAGGAGATATGAGGGAGTTTGAAGAGTGATGGTGGTGGGTATTTAAAGTCACATACTATAAGATCACGTATAATGGTTTAACTGAAAAGTGTGAAAGATCAAAGATCCTGTCACGTCATTACCATGTAGGCAGTAGGACTTTAACTAACTACACCATTCAAAAGTGTGTAATGGTTTGACTAAAAAATTTAAATTGAAGAAAAAATAAATAAAAATTAAGTGATTGGTTGCGGACTTGCGGTTCGAGGACCTCATCTCTCATTCCCCCTTCACGCCCGTTATACACTTGGCAATGACTCCCTTGCTGTCCCTGTAGCAATGTGCAACACCCAATTTTGGCTGAGGTGTATATGGATGTTAAGCCACTACCCTCGGTCTAAGACTGACGACGCTAAAAACAATAATTAATAATATAATTACTACAACGTTTAGCATATGCTTATATATTCCTCTTTCTTCCTTTTTTTTCTTGAACCCTAGCTTACTTCTAAAATACTTCTATTATTCACTTATACTTGTACCTTGTAAGATTTGAATTCTTCACCTCTAAAATATAGAGGAAACACCTACTACTACACCATGTTCCTTAGGATTTTTTACTCTTTCGTTTGACTCATTTTTTTACTTGTCATTTATTGTTTTTTAAACTTATGGTCATCACATGGCATGAATGGCACAATGTTTACCAACTGTTGATAATGAATATGAATTTTATATTTAATCTTTTTTTAACAACAAGCTAACCTAATCTAATCTACTCTTATTAACCATCAATGTGTGCACATTATAGCATTTGAATCCTCTATCTTTAGGTTAGAAGGGAGACACCTTACCATCACACAATGTCATTTGAGGATAATTCAAGATTTAATCATTGTTATCTTTGTTTAACAAGCACTCTTTACATTACTAGACTTCAACTTTTTAAATAAATACCCACGGATCATCGACGAAAGAAAGATTGCTCTAAAAAAGAAAACTGATCTTATAAGATTCGGTGCCCACCAACGACTTATCGTTAAACAACAAAAATAAAAACATTGTTTTCAAATATCCACATGTGATCTGTTTGAGATCATATATGGATCTTCAACAAGTGTTAAATTTTTTTCCCTTTAATCAAACATAAATAAAAATTAAAGACAAAGAAATTAGAAAATTCTGAAGTTTTTTGATAATTAGGAGTTGGGCCCTTTTCGATTGATTCTTATATCACATTTGGGAGATTTTATGTCATTGAATTAGCAAATTCAAGAACTATTGGATGAGGACAAAACTATCAAAGATTGAGATTCCTGGTAATGGTAATTACTGACAAAAATATGTGGAAAACGTTTCCTTAAAGTCTTTTGGTATTTATCGGTAAGAGCATTTGGTGATGGACAATCCCTCAGTGACCCCTCGTAAAATCTAAATATGAAGATAAAATTTTCCAAAGAAAAGAAAGTAAAAGGAAGAAAAGAAAGAAAAAGAGAGAATGTCTTTCCTTTTAAACGGAAATAAAGAAAAACTAAAGTATTTAGGTTAGTTTTCTTTGTATTTTTTTTTTCTTAAGTGAAATTCGGGAACGTATTTGATTTTGCTTTTTTTTCCTTTTCTTAAATATACTCTGGAGCACAAAATATTTTTACTTTCTTTCCATTTCCTTTCCTTCCATTAGTGAACTCTGGAACACAACATAAAAATTGTTACGAAATATCTATTTTCGATGGATGTTTTGTACGTTGCTAAATCTATATCTTCAGGATTTCTTTAATTTTCACATTATTCATCATCGGTCATATTTATTGAAATTTGTGGTCTTGGAACTAAAAGTTTCCTCATGTGGTCTTGGATCTTTCATTTGTGTTCATGGAAAATTTAACATGTGTGCTAATTAGAATTGATGGTCTTGAAACATTTTGCTCTATTTAGCAAGTGCTAGACCCACTAATGACCTATAACTATGACAGTAGAGTGTTGGATGCTCAAAGAGGGTCACCTTTGTTAACCGACCAAAGTGTTGGTAGTATTGTATTGTCCCTAACTGACTAAACTTCTTGTACCTCTTTGGTTTAGATGAACCATGATGTAAATATCTAAAATTTATATATATTTTAGTGGTGTGTCCATGAATTTAAGTTTGGAACTTGTATGTAAATGTTTGCCAAATGTGTTCTTTGAACACATTCCATGGTTTGTACATCTTTATACAAATACTGTTTTCACTATAGAGATATGGTATGTAGAGTTTCATTTTTTAAGTTTCCTATTTCTAAGCCGTGAAAGCCACAAATATCGTGAAACTGACTTTTGTGTCTTTGATTGGCTATGTATCTCTTGCATGGCGATGCTACCGAGCTTATATACTCAATTATTAGTCTTGGGGTACGTCTAACCCATCAAGGAAACTTACACTTGATGACATTTTTAAGTCCAACTTATGTGAGAGCAGTGCATTCTGATCTTGCAAGTAATTTTGAGGGAGATGTGCCCCTAAGGTGGTCTCTCCAATTTATATGGATGCATTGAGAGTTTAGAGTTAGTTTGCTTTATGTGGGCATTCTAATATCACATGATGGGATGCCCTATTTGCTGCACCACCCTAATAACTTCAAACGTTTCCTGTTGCATAAGGGGGGATTAAATATTAAAGAGATAATTAATATTTGATTGAGAGCTTTCCAATTATTTTATGTTTATTTTATTTTTTCTTTTACTTTTATTTTATTATTATCAAAATACCCCTTTATAATAGTATCTCACTAAACAACAATGAGGGTTGAGAAGTGAAAAACACCAAAGTCTTGGTCGACACTTGGTTTTAAACTACGCCATACTAACCTAATTTTGTGTAGTGGCGTATAAATTTAAAACTATTTTTATAAATTTAAAATGATAATTTGTGTAAAAAAACCCTATAAAAATATATATAGATTAGCACGCATCAGCTACATCATTTCTTGTCTCCAATCTTGAAACCTTCACATAAAAATCCAACTCATAAATTAAATAATAATAGTAGTAGTTTGGGAATTCAAAGCAAAATTGAAACTACATACCATATTTTGATGGCTTCTTCATGCAGTTACTAACCTCCGTGTTATCAAATTCTGCATACACGAATCCTTCTAGATGGGTCTCTAGTTCTTCAAATTTTGTGGAAAGTTAGATGTGTAGACTTGATATGATGTAAAGTTCTTGGATGAGTATATATCTTGTTGGAACACATCGGTCAAGTTTCCGATCACCATTCCCACAGATTGTTCACGTATACACGGTTATAGAACATCGTTGTCGTAACCCACAAGAGATAAATAGTCATCGCCACAATTAAACAAGTAGACAACATCGGAAAAAAGTTGACTGGTTTCGCATCACCTAAAGCCTATTAGAACCCAATCTAATGTTTTCCTCTATAACATAAAATAGAATTGAAATTTATATTTTAAGTTTGTATTTATAAATAGCACTTGATTTAGTCTTCCACATTAAACAACTCCAACATTGCCTGAAACAGTCACCCGAACGCCTGGAACAAACCATTATAGATTATATGCAATCTCTTAAAACCGTTGTGCATAAACACACCTTCCTTGGCAAGAAGATGGATCCTGAAGTTGTTATAAGTATCATTCTTACCGGCTTAGATAATCCTCTTACAAGCCTGTTATTGACGTGGGCCATGCTAAAGATACACTGATCTCCTTTCATGAACTTCATGAAAAGCTCATTAACTATGAACTTTCTGGTTCAAACCCTTACACCTGCTGCTACACTACATCAACCCACTCGTGCCTTCGCAGCCTATACTCATTCATCCTCTAAACCTTGAACTTCTCGTTCGGGTCACTCAACCAATAGACTCCTTCCTACATTCCCTACTCCAGTATTTTCTCGCCTTTTTTAGGGGAAGTGCTAATTTTGCTAAAGGTCACTCCTTGTCCTCATGCCATGCTTTTAAACCCCAACAACCCCAAATTGAACTTCCTTCTCTTCCAAGGTAAGACTCTCCCAAACCGCAAGCTCATATGATTGGTATCGTAGGCAACAACAATCCATTTGATATGAAGGGGTTTTTCCTATGGCGGGGCGTCTCACCACATCACTAATGACCTTAATGCCTATCCCTTCATGCTTCCTATGGTGCTACAGAGAGGCTGATTATTGGTGAGCGGTTCATCCTTTACTATTGCTCATGTTGGATATTTAACTCAACATTTTCTACCACTTCTTTCACTTTAAATAACATTAAATGTGTTCCCTCCTTATCCATAAATATCATCTCTATTTTTTCGTTTATGTATTGATAGCAATTTACTAATTGAATTTTTCTGTTTCAGTTTTGTTATCAAGGACTTCCACCTTTGCCTACCTCTTCTCAATGGAACAACCATCCATGCGATTTGTGAACTTTGTTCTACTCAATCACCCCTTGCTTTCCACATGCAAATAAAAAATCTTCCTTTTGGCATCACCGCTTGGGCCATCCTCATTTTTAAGTCTTAAAACAGTCCTCTTCTTTTGGTTCTTCTGTAGTACCTTTTCATGACTCTTGTAATTAATTCATTTTGCATTAATAAAAGAAAATTCCGTGTAATGTATCTTTAGTTACATCTAGTGAACCCTAATGACTTTTATTATGTTGGAAATATGAATGAGGAACATACAAGTTGGTATGTTTCCTCCATCCCACATTGGTGGGGGAGGTGAAAGTTGAGTGCCTTATAAGGGATTACCCCTTATGGGCCTCCAAAGTGTTAAATGGGTTCAGAAGTGGGTCAAGCCCACACGCGCACCGAGCCGCGAGCTCGCGAACGGGCGTGTCTCTAGGAGTTGAGGAGCTTTTATTTTTAGCTAGGGTCCGGTTCAGGTGCGTTAGTGCTGTGGATCGAGATCGGATGAGATAAGATTGGGATAAAGATGATTTTGAAACTGGGGGGGTTATCTGTATTAATTCGAATTCATGTGGGTTATCTATAGATAACTGAATTCGAAACTAATTGATAATAGTTATCCCATTCCCCGTTTTCCTCATTCTCAGTTATAATCTGAACCTATAAATAAATGCCTCCTTCATACACCCAATTTTCACAGTCTGTCATCTCTGTGCTTCTGTTTCTTCTCTAGCTTCTGTGTTTTCTGGTTTCCATTGCTGTTGGAATACCAGATCAGTTCTGCATTAAATCCTGGGAGTTTACGCTGCAGCTCACAGCAATACGAGCGCGTAAAATCCTTTAAGGACAGGAATCATCCGTGCAGTTCAAGAATCTCGGTTTCTTAAACCTCCAGGTTGGTTTTAGTTTTTGCGTGTTATTTAAATTCGTCCGATAACGGGGTAGTCTCCTTCTACCTTTCTTCAATCAGTTTGTTCAAGTTGGAATAAACTGGTTGGCCAATAACTCAGTAATTAATAATAAAATAATTAATTTTCTGTTTGATTAAATTGTTTTCAACAATCTTAAAGGATTTTAGTTTTTGTGTTTAATCGCCAGAAATAATGGACGGTGAACTACCAACAACTAATGTGAGATTCATGAATCAAGAGTTTGTCAAGTTGGACAGATTCGATGGCCAGAACTATACCCGTTGGGCGGACAAGGTTAAGTTCATGCTCGTTGTGCTGAACTCTACTATATCCTTGATCCAAGCTTGCTCGCAATCCCTGATGACCCTCCTGTTGAGGCTGGAGAGGTCCCGAATCAAGATTGGGCTAAGCAAAGACTTGTCCGTAAGGAAGCTGAAGATCTTTGCCTTGGCCACATCAAGAATTCTCTTTCGGATCGTCTTTATGACTTATACGCGCCAGTAACAAATGCTAGAGAATAGTGGAAAGCTTTGGAAGATAAGTACAAGGCTCATGAAGAAGGTACTAACAAATACCTTATTTCCAAGTACTTAGACTTTCAAATGATTGATGACAAGTCAATTTTGGAGCAAGTGCATGAACTCCAAGTTCTTGTTAACAAACTGACCGCGCTTTCTATTCCGCTGCCAGAAATTTTTCAAGTAGGGGTCATTATAGCAAAACTTCCTCCTACTTGGAAAGATTTCTCAAAGAGAATGATGCACAAGTCTGAGGACTACTCTTTAGATGAACTGTTGAAGCACCTTTGAATTGAGGAGGAAACACGCAACAGGGACAAAAGAGGTAAAGTCGGATCGAGTGTGAATCATATTGTTAGAGGATCTGGTCAAAAGGGAAAAGGGGTATCAAAGAATAGAAAGTTTACAACACCAAAGAAAAAGGAATTCAAAAAGTCACATCAAACGACCAACCATCAACCAAAGAGATCGGGTAAATGTCATGTTTGTGGAGAAACCGGGCATTATGCACGAGAGTGCTCTCAAAGGAAATCTGGATCTACGGTTGGTTCTACAAGTGCTGTTGATATTGAGAAAGTCACCAATCTAGTGGCTAATGTGGGTCTTGGAGATGTTAACATGCTTTCTCAATATACACGTGTTGTGGCATGTAGAGGATGGTTTTTGGATTCTGGAGCAACTGTTCATGTTTGTGGGAATCGTGGCTCATTTCTTACTTATGGTCCTGTTCCTCAAGGAACAGTGGTGGTATGTGCTGATGGACATCGAGTGGAAGTTCGTGGTAAAGGCACAGTGCAACTAAACTTTAAAGATGGTTAAACGGTTACCCTTCAGGACGTGTTGCATGTTCCTGGTAACACCAAGGGTCTTGTTTCTGCTGATAAGTTTGATCGAAATGGGTACAAGCTGGTTCTCAAGAATCTCCGTGTGAAGTTTTCTCTAAATGACATCTATGTGGGTCAAGCAAAGAACACGGGTGGAACGTATCACCTTGACCTAGCTGAAGATGGAATTGATGAAGAAGAAGACTCGGATGAAGGTGGCGTTTCAGTGATTGATGGGTTTAGGAATGAAAGTGATAGTGATAGTGGTGATAGTGGTAGTGATAGTTTTTATCAATGTAATGCAATTGGTTTTGATTTGAATGAAATTATGTCTTCTGATTATATCGCTTGTTCAATTTCTTTATGGCATAAATGTTTAGCTCATACAAATATTAAAAACATTGAGAAAATGCAAACTAAAGGTTTATTGAAATTAAAAGATAAAGACTTTGAAAAATGCGAAACTTGTGTGAAATCAAAATTCACAAAGAAACCTTTTCCAAGTGTCCATAAACGTAATACATCACTACTAGAACTAATTCATTAAGATATTTGTGAACTGAATGGAGTCCTTACTCGTGGGAGTAAGAGATACTTTATCACTTTCTGCGATGACTTCAGCCGATACTTATATGTTTATTTATTGCATTCAAAAGACGAAGCTTTTGAGGCATTTAAAATATATAAGGCTGAGGTTGAAAAAAAAAGGAGAAACGCATTAAAATTCTTCGCTCGGACAGAGGCGGAGAATACTTTAATCGAAGATTTGATGCATTCTGCGAAGAAGAAGGCATCATACATGAGAGAACTACACCATATACTCCCCAACAAAATGGTTTGGCTGAGAGAAAGAACCGAACCTTGGTAGAGATGGCTAACTGTATGTTAAATCAATCGGGTCTACCTCGTAATATGTGGGGGGAAGCTGTGTTAACCGGATGTTATGTTCACAATAGGATCACTAATCGTGTGATACCTATGAGTCCATATGAGTTGTGGAAAGGAAGAAAACCAAACCTAGAGTATTTGAGGGTTTGGGGGTGTCTTGCCTATTATCGCGTACCTGATCCAAAGACACTCAAACATTGGAGAATTAGCTTACAAGAGTGTATTCATTGGATATGCTCCACAAAGTAAGTCTTACCGGTTGTTGGATGACGAATCAGGTACAGTTGTAGAATCCAGAGATGTGGAGTTCTTTGAGAACAAGTTTTCTAGAGATGATGAAAACTCAAATTACACCACATCTCTGGTACTTCTGTGAAAAGAGTCGAACCTTCACCAATGGTTGAAGAACCAAGGAAAAGTACTAGAGTTAGAAAAGAGAAAAGTTATGGAGATGATTTCTTTTCTTACCTGGTTGAGGGAACTCAAAAGAAAGTGACGAGAGAGGTCATTTTCGCTGTTAATTTGGATGATGATCCTAAAACTTTCAGCGAAGCAATGTCATCAAGAGATGCTCCTTTGTGGAAGGAAGCGGTCAATGATGAAATGGATTCCATTACGGGAAATGGAACTTGGGAGTTAGCTGATCTACCCAAGGGAAAGAAACCTATTGGATCCAAATGGATTTTCAAAAGGAAGTATCATCCAGATGGATCCATCTCTGCCTATAAAGCGAGATTAGTTGCTAAAGGGTATAGGCAGAGAGAAGGGATCGACTATTTTCATACCTATGCACATGTGGCTAGAATTAGCTCTATTAGAACTCTAATAGCGGTGTCTGCTTTGAAATGGCTGTACATTCATCAAATGGATGTAAAGACTGGGTTTCTAAATGGATATCTAAATGAGGAGATTTATTTGGAGCAACCAGAAGGGTTTGTGATGCCTGGACAAGAGAACAAAGTGTGTAGACTTATTAAATCTCTTTATGGTTTGAAGCAAGCTCCTAAACAATGGCATGAGAGGTTTGACACCACTGTGACTGCTTTCGGGTTTCGACACAATAGTGCTGATAGGTGTATCTATACTAAATGCGAACCCGGTTATACAGTCGTGATTTGTTTCTATGTTGATGATATGTTGATCATTAGCACTCACCTTGAAGGTATTTCTAAAACTAAGAAATATCTGTCCTCGAACTTTAAGATGAAAGATCTAAGAGAAGTTGATACCATTCTTGGGATCAAGGTGAAAAGAACTGAAAGTCAGATTTCTCTAAGTCAATCTCATTACATAGAGAAAATTCTGACTAGGTTTCAACACTTGAACATTAAAGAGTTTAATACCCCATTTGATCCAAGTGTGAGACTTAATGTGAACTCAGGGAGAGCAATGGCTCAACTAGAGTATGCGAGTGCTATTGGAAGTATGATGTATGCAACACATTGCACTCGTCCCGATATTGCTTGTGCTGTAAGCGAACTGAGTCAGTATACTGTCAATCCAGGGACAGAACACTGGAAAGCAGTGGGTAGAGTACTTGGATACCTGAAAAGGACCAGTAACTTAGAACTGACATACACGTCTAATTCCAGAATACTCGAAGGTTATTCTGATGCGAGCTGGATTGATCACACCAGTGATTCAAAATCTACAAGTGGGTGGATTTACACTCTAGAAGGAGGAGCAATTTCTTGGGCGAGCAAGAAACAGACGTGTATTGCCCACTCAACTATGGAAGCTGAGTTCATAGCACTAGCTGCGGCTGGTAAGGAAGCAGAGTGGATTAGAGATCTACTTACGGACATCCGTTTGTGGCATGTTCCAATGCCGTATATTTCCATGTATTGTGATAGTGAGGCCACACTATCTAAAGTATACAACGCAGTGTATAATGGGAGGTCAAGACACATAGGTCTACGGCACAATTATGTGAGACAACTTCTTGAAAGTGGTACCATCAAGGTTGTCTATGTCAAGACGAGTAAGAACTTGGCTGATCCGTTTACTAAACCTCTGACGAGAGATTTGGTAGTGAATACCGCAAGAGACATGGGTCTAAAACCACAATAGAATCGTTAGTGATGGAAACCCAACTTGAACTTAGTGCTCCTATTTCTCAAGTTTAATGGGTAAAAACGAAGTCACTTAATGATAGAAGGTACTATCAATTTTCTGATAGATCCATGTGAGGTATGATAGTACGTCGTTGCCGAGAACAAGGGTGAGCTAATGCTCTTAACAAAGTTTTGGAGGCATCCAATCAACGTGGATGATGTAAAACTTTGCCTATATGATCTAGGGGTGGTGCCGCCTCGAGTGAAGATAAGTGGTTTGTCTTCTAAAGGATCATGAAAAGGGTTTATAGCGCACGACCATATTCGCGCTCAGTGAGAACGCAAAGTCGGTCGGTGATGTGTGGGGGTAAACCGAAGGGGGCTATCAGGTTAATGGTTTAATTCCATAGGATACCATCGAATCTGTCTCTTCTTGTTTATCAACATAAACTGGGTTTAATCTTCGTGACACCTAGTGACTTCATCTGTCTAAATGAGAGGAAACATTCCAACTTGGTGGGGGATTGTTGGAAATATGAATGAGGAACATACAAGTTGGTATGTTTCCTCCATCCCACATTGGTGGGGGAGGTGAAAATTGAGTGCCTTATAAGGGATTACCCCTTATGGGCCTCCAAAGTGTTAAATGGGTTGAGAAGTGGGTCAAGCCCACACGCGCGCCGAGCCGAGCCGCGAGCTCGCGAATGGGCGCGTTTGAGGCGCGAATGGGCGCGTTTGAGGCGCACTTTGAACTTCGCACGTACGCATCGTTGCTAGGAGCTGAGGAGCTTTTATTTTTAGCTAGGGTCCGGTTCAGGTGCGTGAGTGCTGTGGATCGAGATCAGATGAGATAAGATTGGGATAGAGATGAGTTCGAAACTGTGGGGGTTATCTGTATTAATTCGAATTCATGTGGGTTATCTATAGATAACTGAATTCGAACTAATTGATAATGGTTATCCCATTATTGTGGACCATTTCACCAAATATATTTGGATTTACCCCTTAAACCATAAATTTGACTCCTTAACCACATTCATTCGTTTTCGGCGGCTAGTTGATAGTTACTTTCAAAACAAAGTTTTAACAATTATTTTCTAGATAACAGTGGTTCGTATATCAAACTCTCGTCCTACTTTGCTTCATGTGGTACTATTACTTATCTTACCATACCATTACACAAGCCGAACACAATGGTTGTGCAGAAGGACACAATCGTCACATAGTTGAAATGGGTTTAACTCTCCTCTCTCATGCCAAATAGCTTAGCTACGTCAATCTCAATATCAACTCTCCTTTCCATTGTCTTTTCCTCAACTTCCCAACTATGAAAAACTTTGTAGTTTTGGTTGCCTCTTTTATCCATGGTTACGTTCCTACTCAAACTTCAACCTTGTTCCAAACCATGCATATTCGTTGGATACTCTTCCACACAAAGTGCATATCATCTCCCTTGATCCCCTCACTTCAAAGTTCACACCTTTCTTCATGTACACTTTGTTGCATTCGAACTTCTCTCTAAAATTTTAACCAAGACCCCCAAAATCACCTTCTCCTAGCCAAGATTATTGGCTTCCTCTTACCGTCCACCTCATAAACCTTCCATCCCTCTTGTCTAATCTGATCCCTCATTTCCCACTAACCCTCCCTCCCACAGTCCCGCCAGTCCTCTTGTTCTCACCTATCACTACTGACGTGCATGAGTGTGGGTATAATTTTTTGTTATATTTTAAGCACTTTTTACTCGTGGATCAGGCTTTAAATTTATAAAACACGATAAAATACTACCACTCTACACACGTTAGGGAAAGTGCACCCATCGTAGACATGTATAGTGATGGTAAGATACCGAGATCGTCCAAGGACACAAGAGCTTTTTAGACCGGCTTATCGTGAACCTCTAATCTAGCCAAATTTTGATAAAAGTTTTGAAAGTTTTAAAAGACAATAAATAAAATCGTAAGTAAAATGAAAAACAAGTAGACAAGAAGGAACTTGGTTCCAACTCCTCTTGTATGTATCCTTTGATTATTTTCGCACTTTGGGCTTTTTAAGAAATTATCTTAGTTATAGTGGCATGCCCCTCTTGTGAAGGCGACGCTACCCTCAACCATATTGGTCTGAGTCAGCAGGGATATAGTCTCGCAAGGTCGGATTATTGAAAGATAATTAAATAAGTTATTAATGCGAAAAGTGATAGGCCCCTCTTGTGAAGGCGACGTTACCCCCTCGGCCATATTGATCTGAGTCAGCAGGGATATGAAATGCCCAAAATCCATAAAGGCACAATGCCAAAATTTCTCCAAAAAAGTTATCTCCGTAACATAAATTTTGACCAAAATACCCTTTTGTTTAGTTTCGTTTTCATTATCATCAAGACCTTCTTAATAACATTAAAAAGTACTTACCAAACTACAATATCAATTCATAATACTTATAAAAGACCCAAATACAATATTTTTCATTCTTAAGTCTAAAAGGAGTTTTGACTCGTTTGATCTTCAAACATAACCGGAAGCGCATTAAGGGCATCAAGATGTGTTCGCTCCAAGCTCGTCAATTTAAACATGTGATTTACCTATCATTCACATTACGAAAAACATATTTAGTAAATATAAATCAACAATCGCTTAAATTACGTTCATTTATATTTTGGATTGTTGACCCATTTGTTTAAAGTCAACAAAATGAGTAGTCATTCAATGTTTTCGCCTCAGCTCAAATGACAATAAATCATATCTTTTCCAAGAGCAATGTTCAATTACCCATTTCCATTCTCATCCGTCTATAACGGATGTAACATGTCTCTTACTTTCTCACTTCGATGAATACTTTAAGTCCACTTCAACAATTCGATATATCTATTCTACCATTTTCATTTTGAATCAACACAATAAAGTTGTTACCTTACTCATTTTAAAAGTAGACGAAGTTCATAAGAACTTACCTCGATCTTATGTTTCGAGTGTTTTCGATTAGCTCGTATCCTCTTCTTTCTTCACTCCTATAAAGTGCAACATCACATGTTTAGCTTCTAAAATGTTCATTACATACTCATACTTCGACTTTCGATTATGACGTTAATTAATCGCATATAATCTCATTTCCATACTAATTTTTCAATTTAACAAGCTTTAGCGTCAAAATCCAACTGATTAAATTCAAGGCATTTCATCAAACATGTGGTATGCGTACTATAGATTAAGCATGATATACAAGTAATTTAAGCACATTCTTCCTAGTTCATTCATGGATCTCTATAGCCATTCAAACCTCATAATTCATAATAATAATCACATAACTTATGTTTCGTATCAAATTATCTATCAAAATACCTTCCATAACTCTATCCTAACATCAACATTACTCTAATTTAAACATGAATTTTCTCTAGCCTCCATCAATCTACCATCATAAATGGGTTTCATCCCAAATCATCAACATAATTAAAATTGAGCACACTACAACTCCTATACATT
Source organism: Scalesia atractyloides (assembly GCA_947069175.1). Taxonomy (NCBI): domain Eukaryota; kingdom Viridiplantae; phylum Streptophyta; class Magnoliopsida; order Asterales; family Asteraceae; genus Scalesia; species Scalesia atractyloides. Next base: position 81,279,535 of record CAMTDV010000013.1, read on the forward strand.
GATAATAACCAACATTCATGTTCAATTTCATACTACATTCACGGTTTATACATAACCCATTTCACTATTCATCACTAAAACTAAAAATTTAACTTACTTGGCGTTAAGAACACTTAGATGGCTATGATTCTTAGTTCATGCATAGAATTTAACCTCAATCTTCCTTCAATTTTGTAGATTTGTGATGTTTAGGTTTTTCTCCTTCTTCTCCTGCTTACGGTCGACACACACACACACACCACTAATATGTGTGTATTTTTTTATTTAAGTTAATACTAATTTAACTTTCATTCTATTCACCATTAGTCCCTCAAGTTTGGTGTTTATTTAAAAAATGGTTAGGACTTTATTTTATAACTATTTATCTCCAATTCTATTAACTAGCATTTGAAATTCGGGGTGTTACAGGATACAGTCCCGCAAGGCCGGATAAAGTTTTAACCAATCTTCACTTTTAATATAAAAACTAGTTATTAAAGTCACTAATACACACCCAATTATAAAGTTGCCAAAAATTACAAATAAAAAATAATATATAAAATATTTGTCTTCACCAAGTGATGTAAGAGATTAGCAGAGCATGGCTTTTGTTTGACAAGAACTCTTACGATCGATCTTGGATCCCGAGACTACTACACACACTCTAAAAGATGAAAGATGGATGATGGTGGTGGGTGTTGGTGTTGTAGAGGTGGTGGATTGATGGCAAGTGTGAGAGAAGTGGTTTGTCAAGTGATGCATTTCTCTTGAACCAAGCACCTCTATTCATAACTGAAAATAGAGGGCGGACACGACCCTGTGCCCACCTGGAACGACCCCGTGGTCTTCTCTTTCTCTCCCTTCATTAACTGCAGATGTCAGGACTTGTACCAACACGCCCTGTGGTGTCATGGTACGGCCCCGTGGTCAATGTACTTGCTGTATATAATAGATTCTACGAATAGTAGAGTTAACCACGGTTCGTGTTGAGTTAGCACGACCTCGTGTTGGTTTGTCTTTTGCTGTTGTCTTTAAACTGCAAGGAATCTTGACTTGGCACGGCCCCGTGCCTAAGCTTTTATTCTTGTTTGTTTTGTTGTTTTGGATGTGGATGGGGGTTCGGCAGGTCGTGTCAATCATTCTTCTTTGTATTTGTGTTGGTTTTTGCTGTTAATTTTTTCCTTTTATTCATTTAAACTCTTTTGATCTTGTAACTAAAAGTAAACAAATAAACATATTTTTTTTTCCAACATTAGAACCGAAAAGGGTCGATTTAATGCCTTGTTTGATGTAATTTATATGTTGCATTTTGCGCACATCAACTACCGCAAACATACCTCCTCCAACCTAGCTTCTCTATCGAGACCAAACTACGAGATTGGTATGTCCTGCATACAAACAATGGGACTGATTGTCCTACATACGAATATAAGTACTGGATAGTCCTCTACTCAACCGTAAGGGCCGTAGGGTCCTTAAAACTGTACAGTGAAGTCCTTGATGCATATCGGAACTACAACTGCCTACTAGTCTACCGTCTTGAGTAAATGGTTTGGCGAGGCACTCTCTAGCTCGAGGTTGGTTATAGGCTCATGGGGCATGTTGTATTTATCGTACGCATACATTGACGGTTATACAAGTTTTACAAACACAAAGTTTTCAAATGACATGCCAAGGAAAATGGTTCTATTACATTTTCTCAACATTACTTAGAACAGTTATCAAAAATATTTATTTCAAATCTTTTCGAACAAACTATGAACCCGCCAACTTTATGTTGATTTTTCGCATATTTTTTCTCAGGTTATACATTCAAACTATGACACGATTGGAATAGGAGAACCCATTGTGATTCGAGTACTTATCGGGTGTTCAACTTTCTAAAAGTCTTAGCATACTATATTTTCAGTGTGCAATGAAGATACCAGTCAGATCACACCAACTCTGATTTTGCATGGTGTGACACGTCTCCCTTTGTAATTCAAGATTTCGGACTCGTGACGAAGCAATCTGATCTCTTAAAGATCTTGAACTCGTTGTTTGAGTCGTTTGATCTCTTCAAGATCTCAGACTTGATGTTAGAGCCCTATGTCTTTAGATCCCATGGATCGTGATACACTCCATCGTTTCCGCCGTCAGCAAATCTACGAGTAGGGTGTCTATCTTCTCCACGAGCCCGTGAATAGAAACACTCATGTCGTTGCCTTTGTCGTCGACCCTATGAGCAAGCAAGTATTCACCTTATCATCGAGTCATTTGAGAACCAAAAGCTATGATACCAAATGATGCAGTTTCGAGTGCATTCAAATAACTAAGAACGATTGGTTAATCAATGACAATAAAAGGAACCAAAAAGTTGAAGAACAAAGTTTTTTTCAATTATATTCAGTCAAAAACTAACAATGAACCCTAGAGATTCTACTTATACGACAGGAATTAAAATTCAAATAAATGATAAAATATTCTTTATACATTTCCCTGCATCAAAATTTCACATTCTAAACATAGCCTCTCTTGTTGTCCGTTTCTCTCAAAGATCTTGGTGATCTTTCTTACTTCTTGGTGTCGAGTTTCTACCTCATTCTAATGGTCTATCTGTATCTCAATCTAAATACTTTTTTGATCTTCTTACTCATGTCAACATGAATGATTATAAACCGGCAACCACATTGATGCAATGCTACTAAGCATGATGGAACACACTTACCCTCACCCGCTGGAAACGAAGAGCGCAAAATGTTTGTTAGAGAATTTAAATTTAAGCAACCTAAACAACAAGTTGGATACTTGCAACAACCATTTGCTAGCATTCGTTAGGGGTGAGCGTTATTAGGGCCGGACCGATAAAAACCCAAGAACTGGACCCCTTTAGTGACCGAACCCGACACGAAATGATCATGTAGAGTAGTTGGTCGGTTCTGAGATTGCATTTGGATTTGGGTTTCGGTTCCGGTCCACACAGACAAGAAACCCGAACTAAACCTTTGGAACCGAAATATAAATCAGAATATTATAACATGGGCCAGGCCCATTAGAGTCTGATCCTAGATAACCTAATTAATACTTTAATACCATCGGCTGAACATTCTAAATAACACAGAATCATATAATCGAATTATAAACTTACAATTTCCTTTGAAATATTGAATCACCTTCAAATTCTTGGCTGCTTCGTTCGTCAATTGATGCCTACGTGGTACATTCTTGTATACTAAATTTTTATACAACAAAAATGGCATAGACAATTGGATTCTAGACGATACAATTATCAATGATCATGGAACCTTGCTTAATTAAAAATGCCATCCAGCCTATACTGTGTGTTGTGTTCAATCAATAATCAATAGCTTCTGGAAAAAAGGTGAAAAGGACGGTTCGGTCATCTACCCTGGAACTGATATACCCGATTAAGAAAAGAAACGGAACCGAGTTTTTGATATAGGGTATTTTATTCGGGTACTGTTTCACTGAGTTGTCGGTTCTCGGGTCAGGTAGTTCAGTTTGCTCACCCCTACCATTCGTTACCCTTAATTTGCCATCAATTTCGTCTTATGAACATATTTAATATCTGGTTGCAGTTTAGTCTTTGACCCAATCAGCCATCGGTTATCAGCATACTTAGTAGTAGGTAAATCAAATATCTGTTCCTTTTGGTCCTCGTTGAACACTCAATAGTCAATCATATAATATATCCCATTTGTTTACAAGATATGATCACTATGTAAACAAAACCAACATAAAGGAAGCTTACAGAAATAGTTCCTAATCGATAATCAAACAAACAAAATATTATGGCTAACTTCCACAAAATTATTAGATCAAGAAAACCTCAAAAACTTGATTCTTACAATCCAGAATACCCAATACATAGTATTTATAAGCTAATCTATCACATTAGACTTATACAAACGAATTTGTTAAAGATATGGGTAACCTGTGTTCCTCAAATATTTAGTACATGTATGTTGTTCTCACAGTTGCATGTGAGCAGCCAATCAATTCATATTAAGATAAGAAAGTATTACTGGTTGAAATTTCACGTCTTCTTCCTAATTTCAATAAATTAAATTAATATATCGTCGCTCGACCACAACACTTTTCGTTCATGACATTGACGTTCGTTACAAAAATCCATATAGCTGTGTAGGATGTTAAGTTGTCTGATTCCTTCGCTCCGCAACTCCATTTTGTTTCAGATATTGTTTTGGACGCCAACACCAGAAAAGAATAGAGAAGTATCTGAGCCTCCGTAGGGAAAATAAAGAAAAGATACATGGGAGAAACAAATGTATAATGATCAAGGTGATAGTTTGGACGGTGGCCCAATGTCTAAGTGACAAAACATGGAGTTTAAGCCAAGAAGAGAAGCAAGTAGCAAGTATGATGTGCCTACATGAAAAAGCAAGTGATGATTACTGTTGTCAGGTGCAAGAAGTCAGGATATGTCAAATGGGTGGTGGACGAAGACATGTGTTATTTGCAATAAAGGATCAAGGGGGTACAAATCAAGATTAAGAAGAGGAAGGAAGGATTAGTCATGATTACAAGACTAGAATTACATAACCAACAGAGTGAAAGGGATAAATTGATGATCATAGGGTTAACAAATAAAGTTGTGACAAGTAAATAATTGCTTACTACTTGTTTTGAGATGGAAGAGATACATACATAAAAGAAAAAGGGTGACAAGAGAGATGTGGCTGGTGTGTGACTTTGGAGGAATAAAAGAGAGAGGGTGGCAAAGAGTGTGTCTGGTCTATGACTTTGTATGGTTTTTGAAAATTGCGGTCCACTGCAAACCTCTTCATTACTACAAATTCAGTTAATAACAAAAGGGCTAGGGGATCATAACCAACATCATAAAATGTTTTGAAATCGAGTATATCATTAGATTGAAGAAACATATTTGAAGGAATTGTTTATTTCCAAAAAGTAAAAACCTTGTTTCTTTAACAACTAAAAAATTGTTATGAAATCATATGTCTACTACCAAAACATAATTAAACTACCACCCAGAGTTGTGCCAAACGTACCAAGGAGCCCCCTCACATAGTGGAATTAGGTATGTTTAACCACATCCTTACAACTGTGACTTCCTCTTCCTATTGCATCATGATCACAAGGGTGTCCACACTGATAACAAAAACCATGCCCACACCTGCAAAAACAAAAGTCATCATCAATATGATTATAACCTCCACATACATTTAAATACAAACATGTTGTACGTCTCTTGTATGAGATCCAAAACATCAAATTCAATACCTGCAAGCAATGAAGTTACAACCATCAACTTTTTCCACAAAATGCTTGCATTTTGGGCACTTCATCCATTTTTTCCCCTTTGCAAGATTCATTAACAAGATATCATCTGGACTTCTCTCGCCCTTGTTAAGGCTCTGAAACTCAACGCAACCGATCCCACAATGCCATGCAACCTTACACTGCGCGCAAAAGAGTCGGTTGCAATTCGGGCATTCTGATTGTGTGACAGCGACCCCGCCATCATCCACCAACATTGCAGAACAGTCTTTAAAGGGGCAGTAGAACTTCTGAGACTCCATGATGACAGACTCACACAGAATGCTCTCCCATCGGTCCAACACTTGCTTTGGAACAATGGATCTGCATGCTTCAGGCCCTATCACCCCTTTGCATTTGGGGTCAGGACACTTAACCTTTGTTACGTTCTCCTTGCTTTTGACCGCTACGTGTTTACTGATGCAGTCTGAGCAAAACAGATGGCCGCAGACGCTGGCGTTATCGAACATCTCAGATGCGGTCTTTGTATCCATACAAATGTCACAGATCAAGCTAGGCAGCGATTTACTCGATTTCATCAATGGCTGCTTAGATGATGATGAACATGAGACTGCTGATGTGTTTTGATTTGGTGAAGATAGAGACGCGGAGCTAAATATCAATGCCTCTTGAAGTTGTAGTTCTTCGGCATCGGAAATAGGAAAGATTTCTTCATTGTCAACGAGAAATAGATCAGCCATGTCCTTCACTTGTGTTATACAATTATAATTTATAAATATTTATAGATGCCTGTAAACTCAAAAGACGTTATGGAATGAATATCAAGAGGTTACTGTTTTGAATGCTATTCAAATTCCAAGATGACATAACCTACATAATATAAAACAAAAACAATTAGGAATGGCGGACGAAAAACACCTGCTTCCTGAGAAAGCATACATACCAAGAAAAATATCATGCTATTGAAATACTACATCAAGCCTCCAATATACATAAATTCTAAATTGACCAAATTCCGAAACCAAGGAAGTAAATAAAAGAAATTTAGAACGAACTAAACAACTAATCAATCAAATAATTTATTACAACTACCAATCTACTTACTAAATGAATATTAACAAGAATCCTTAAAATAAGTTGAGATTTATTGCCATTTTTAAACGAATAAAATTTATAAAAAGAAAAAGGAAATTAGATAGGAATCGATAATGCCAATGGAGTGGGAATCCATTGGCAAGGAAAAGCCGTTAATCCAAAAGTCAAACACCTTCAACAGATTTCAAACACGATGGATAAAATACCCTAAAGCGCGAGGAGCCGGTTCAAGCGTGAGAGGAGCCGGTTCAAGCGTGAGAGGAGCCGGTTCAAGCTCGAGTCATCAATTCTATAAATCACAACTAAATTTAATACAACCACAAGCATAATTGTTTTCATATAAAGAATATGCCTATGCGCCACAACTTTTTACACAACCACAAGCTCCTACTCTAACACAATGTCCTACTCTAGTTACACACAATCGATACAAATACACTTTAAAAGATCAATAAGCATTCGAACTACTTGCAATGAGGATTGATTAAATATTTTCAAAATGGACCGCTTTGATTACACAAATAAATGAGTTCAAGGGAGATTGAGTTCAAGGATTACACTTTCTATTTATATTTATTTTTGGCTTATAATTGTATCAATTTAAATTTTAATATAGGACCATCTACGAACTAGTGGATGTAATGACTTTCAAGTGATGAAAAAGACACAGGGTGAATACTAACTTAAACATCCGAGTGGTTTTACTCATGTTAGTGCAGATGAGATTGTACGGCGCACGTTGATGGGTAAAGATTTCGATAGTCATTTCGAAAAAAGAAAAAAGTCATCGGAATCGGTAACTACCAGACATCTACACCTAACGATGCCAACATGAGTCATATGTCGGACCTCAACGACGACAACACACCAACAAGACCAAATAGAAAAGGAAAGGAACATACCAAGTCATCAAGCAAAAGTAGTCTGACTAACCAACTTGGTGAGTAGATATCAATGAAAGAAGAGAAGATTAATATGTTCGTGGAAATAAAAATGTAACAAGGGGAAGGGGAAGAAGCTATAGCGTTGTTGGCGACGCGAGGCTATGAGGCGAAAAATGTTTGCCCGGGACTTGATGATGTCTACGAAATCACATGAAAAAGTGAATAGTCCAATATTGGAAGTAATTCTAAACATAAAACTTGAAATAGCTGCCAAATATGGTCTTGGGCTTGTGATTTTTAGAATTTTTTTTGGGAACTTGCTTTTTTTTTGTTTAACTTTTCGTGTTTTTATGTTTTTTAGTTTAATTAATGTAAATTTTCATTTATTTTAATGATTGTTTAGTTAAATATTTAACTTATTTTTAATTAAAGTAAATTGTCAAAATCGTATTTGAGCTTTGACATTTTTGTCAATTTCATCCAAAACAACTTTTTTTGTAGCGCTTCACTTTTGGGATTTTTTTGTCATTTTCATCAAAACATCTAACTTTTTTTCCAAAATTATCCATGAGATTTGGGATTTTTTGTCATTTTCATTCAAATATTTGACAGAAAAAATAAAGCAGATTAGACTTTTGGATGAAAATAACAAAATCTCAAAAGTGAAGGACCATTTAGTACAAAAAAAGTTATTTTAGATGAAATTGCCAAATATACCCAAACCTCATGAACGATTTTGATAATTTACTATTTAATTAAGTAGAAATAATAATTATATATAAATAATAATTATTTAAGAAAAAAGTAATCTTTTAAAACAGTAATAAGTAAATAACAAAAAATATATAAAAGAAATATTTAGTAACTTTACTAAAAAAATATTCAATTGTTGGAAAATCCAGTTAATTGAAAAACAATTAATTGTCCAAGTATTTTCAATTAATCTTTTACTATCAATTACCTTGTTTACAACACCCTTTATAGGCCAAATATAAAACTAAAGATGTCTTTACAAAAATAAGAAGCCCAAATGAAAACAACTTTTAAGAAAAAAATTAAAGACCAAAAACTAGAGCTGCATATCGGGTTTCTTTTACTATCCGGTTTCTAGTATGGAATCGGGTTTCGGGTATGACTGATTATCGGAAAATCGGGTGTTGAGAGAAACCGGTAGGGTTCGGGTACGAGTATTGAGGTGAAAAACCATACCCTATGTACCCAGGTAAGGTATGATCAGGTTCGGATATAACCGGGTATGGGTTCGAATATTAATACCCGGTTTAAAAAAATATGTTTTACTATGATTTTACACAAAAAAATTTCATCTAAAAATTAAATATGGTTTGTAATTTGTAAAAATACTTAAAATAAATTACAATAACATAAAGTCACTCAAGTATAAATTATGTGCTTCACATTTAAAGAAAACTTAAATTAAAGTTGTAAAGTAAATATAATAATATATTTCAAAAAATCGGGTATTCTGTTGGGTATTAAAAAAACTAGTAACGGGTATAGGGTATAACTAGGATCGGTGTAGGGTATGACCGTTTTCGGGTATTTTTTGGTATATATTGGGTAAGGTTTTGGTTACGGGTATTGATCTCAAAATATATACCTTATCCATACCCTACAAGTAGTGTTGGGTTTGGTTACGGGTATAAATTTCCCAAATATATAAATAATCAGTTCTCGTTTTTTTTTTGTCAAATCCGGGTACAAATACAGGTTTTATGTGCACATCTACCCAAAACTTAAATTGTCAAATCCGGATACAAATATAGGTTTTATGTGCACCTCTACCCAAAACTTAAAAGAGAAAATTCAAAAGTCCCAATACTAACTATTTAGGTTCTCCACCAAATAAAAGTCACAAACTCATAATTTAGGTCATTTTCTTCGTACAGTTGCCTAATCTTTTTCATAGCTTTTTACGCTGCAAGATAACATGAAAATTCCAATTTAGTTTCACTCTTTTCTTCATCTCAAATACTCTTAGGGTTTTATTAATATTTGCTTAAATGTATTCTATACATAAAATAAGAAAAAAATAAACAAATTTGCACTTAGAATACAAAGTTGAGGGGTAGCATGGACACGCCCTCAACTAGTGGTAAATCCGCACCTGGTTTGGAGACAGATGGCAGTGAACATTCAAAGTCACATATTATAAGATTACATGTGTAGGGGTTTAATTAAAAAGTGCAAAAGTTTTTGTCACATCACCATCATGTATGTAGTAGAGTTTTAACTAATAACACTTTAGTAGTTTCACTAAAAAAATAAAATAAATAAAATAAAAACTTAAGTGTTTGGTTGTAGTTGGTGGACCCCATCTCCTATTCTACCTTCATGCTTATTTAACCCTTGACGATGACTCCCTTGTCACCCCTATAGCGGTGTGTAATGACCAATTTGGTTGAGATGTACATGCGCGTTAACCCACTACACACTATCTAAAACTAACGGCATGACATGCAATAATTAATAACGATCACTACAATGTTTAGTATGTTCATATATATATATATATATTTGTTCTTTTTTTCTTAAAGACTAGCCTATTCATGTTATCCTTATACATGCATCTTGTAAGATTTGAACTCTTGACATCTAAGATATAGATGTGACACCTAACCATCACACCATGTTTATTAAAGTAATTTCCTCTTTGTTTCAAGCATCTTGTAAGATTTGAACTCTTCACATCTAAGATATAGATGTGACACCTAACCATCACACCATATTTATTAAAGTGATTTCCTCTTTGTTTCAACTTGTTTTTTCACTTGTCACTTATTGTTTATTTTAACCTCATGGCCAACTCTTTATTTTTACTTGTCACTTATTGTTTTCTAACCTTATGGCCATCACCCGGCTAAAAAGACACAATGTTTACCATGTGTTTGTATTGTAGATGATGAATATGAATTCAAAATTTTATCTTTTTCTATGGCAAACTAACTGCTCATATTAGTTACCAATACTTGCACATTGCAGGATTTGGACCCTTCACCTCTAAGATAGAGGGGATACACTTTACCACCATACCTTGTCTTGATAATTTCAGATCCAATTGTTGTCTCTTTGTTTAACATGTATTCTTTACATTACAAGACTTGATACTTTTGAAATAATCACATGGATCACCGATGAATGAAACATAGTTCTCATTTCTCAAAAAGAAATCTAATTTGGGTTGGGCTGATGAGGAACCTGTCCATGACCTATGAGTTTCAAATGCTCTTAAGTCAATCTCCAACCCATTCACTCAAGGGAATCCTTGTGCCGATGTGAAAGATAGGAGGATGCGGAGACATGACGAGGAGAGCTGAGTGAGAATAAAAATCGTCTCCATTGGTGTGAGAGGGAGAAGGAGAGATCTGGAGGGCGGCCACCATAAACCAAAATCCATGTAGAGTGTAAGAAAATGGGACGGGTAGGTGGGGCGTGGCCTGTGGCTTCCTCCAATGTGGTGAAGGAAACACATATTTAACTTTCTAACCTCTCTTTGAAATATATGGTCTCTTTGAAATATATGTGTGTTTTTTTCTTAATATTTCACTTTAATTTTATAAAATTATTATTCATCTAACAATATCTATCTATTTGAATATAGACATAAGTTTAAATGCTTTAGTTCTTTTTCATTAATTTATAATTTTTAAAGATTGTGTTCCACTGCGAACAAGTCTCTTCACTCCTACAAATTCTATCACTCACAGGGCTAGGGGATCAGGATCGCAGCCAATCAACTTGTTTACATTAATTTGAAGAAAATGTCTATATCCATAAAAGAAAAAAAAACTTGATTCTTCACAAGTAAATTGTAAGGAAATCAAATAACTATTACGAAAAAGAAAATAAAAAAATAAACTGATTTGGGTGTGCTAAACATAGATCGCGTCACTCACAAACCACAAACTTGTCCCACCACTAAGAAAAGGGTATGTACAGAAAGGGAAAAGGCTTCATTCAGACACAACCTTACACCTATGACTTCCATCATGAGCACAACCCTCTCCACACCGGTAACAAAAACCACGTCCACACCTGCAAAGACAAAAGTCATCATCAACAACATCCACACACATTTAAATATATAAACATGCTGTGCTTGTAGGTCTCATGCATGCATGTATCAGATCAAAAACATCAAATTTTATACCTGCAAGCAATGTGGTCACAACCATTAGCTTTCTCCACAAAAAAATTGCATTTTGAGCACTTAATCCATTTTTTCTTCTTTATAAGATCCATTAACAGTTTTTCATGATCTTGATTTGTCTTTTCCTTCTTCAAGCTCTGAAACTCAATGCAACACATCCCATAATGCCATGCAACCTTACACTGCGCGCAAAAGAGGCGGTTGCAATTCGGGCATTCTGATTGCGTGACAACGACCCCACCGTCATCCACCAACATTGCAGAACAGTCTATAAAAGGGCAGTAGAACTTCTGAGACTCCATGATGACAGACTCACACAGAATGCTCTCCCATCTTTCCAACACTTGCTTTGGAACAATGGATCTGCATGCTTCAGGCCCTATCGCCCCTTTGCATTTGGGGTTTGGACACTTAACATTGGTTACGTTCTCCTTGATTTTGACCGCTACGTGTTGACGGATGCAGTCTGAGCAAAACAAATGGCTGCAGACGCCGGTGTTATCAAACATTTCAGTGGCCGTCTTTTTGTCCATGCAAATGCCACAGAAGTTATACTGCGAAGTTTTTCTTCTTCTCATCATCCTCGTCATCATCTTCTTCAATAATGATAACATCCCTGCCAGCCTGCCTGCCAGCCACGCCAGCCGTGTTGTAGAAATTTATAAATGCATAATAAGCTAGTAAAAGCAGGAAAAGGCGTTATGGAATATCTAGAGATTCAAATTCAAATTTCAGGATAACTTAAAGCAACCTCAAGCGTCCAGTATATAACAATATATATTATCAAATCCCGAAATTAAAGAAGTAGTTAAAAGATATTTAGAGCAAACTACGTACTAGCGATTTATTTAGGCTAATTGTTATGAGGCTTGGTTAAGAAAAAATATTAGAAACATGAATAAAAAATAACTTGTTATTAAATTAAACCAAACCAAGTTACGAATATACAAACCGAACTAAATGCAACCGAAATGAATTAGGTTTGGTCTCGGTTAAAAAGCAAACAAACCAATTTCAATCAAATTTAACCAAATTGTACCTAGGTACTTTTTTTCCTAATTTAAATTCATGTTTGTGTTCCGGCTTCCAAACAACAAGTCAACAACAAATTAAACCGAACGATATATTCTTGTTTGTGTTCCAACTTCTTAATTTAAACATTCAGTCGCGAGTAACCAGAGGGTCGGCCGAACATCTTTTAACCTTGACATGTGAAAATTTTGAAAACTAGTATATTTTGAAGTTCAAAACTATGTTAGGTGGCAGAATCACACAAACAAGCTACGGATCAGGATAGAAGAAATAAGATGAAATAGATGAAAGATTAACTTGTATACAAATAGGAAATTTGTCTAATACCACTAATGAGAGAAAACCACAAAAAAGCTCCTAATCCCTAAATAACATTTACTATTTATAGTAAGGAATTAGAGTACTATTAACCTAAACCCTAGGCCCAAAATCCTTTCCAAGCCCATCTATTACAACTAAGCTCAATCTACTAAAGTGACAATGCAGAAACCTAATAGGGGCTAACATAAAGTTGTCTGATCGCCTCGTTCCACTACTCTGTTTTGTTGCACAGTATAAGTTGTTGTTTTGGATGACAAAACCATAAAAGAATAGAGGAGGATTTGAGCCACTGTAAAGAAAACAAAGAAAAGATGACACATATGAATGTATAATGAACAAGGTGTTAGTTTTGACAATAACCCGATGTCTTAGTGACAAAACAACGAGTTCAAGCCAATAAGAGAAGCAACTACCAAATATGATTGAGCCTAAATGAAAAGTAAAGTGAGGATTACTCTTGTTAGGTGCAAGAAGTCAAGGTAAGTCAAATGAGTGGTGGATCAAAGATGAGTTATATTTGCAATCCAGGATCTGGGGGTACAAATCAAGAAAAAGGGGGAGAACGAAGGATTAGTCTTGATTAAATATGTGTGACTTTGGAGGAGCAAAAAAGAAGGTTACGAGAGAGAATGTGCTGGTTTGTGACTTTGGATGGGAGAATATGTATGGTTCGTGTTCTGTCGAAGGTGGTATGTGTCTTGTCTGGCTTTCGAGGATTGAGAAGGTAGTCTGCAGAGGGAAGGCTTTGGAGGACTGATGTGGACCTATCTCTGACCTTTGGGGTTCAAATGCTGTAAGACAATCTTTAACCTGGTCACCTAAGGGAATCCTTGTGCCAATGTCAAAGATAGGAGGATGCAAGAATAGGGATGAGGTCTGTACCAACCGGGTGCGAATAAACCCGGTGTGGTATGGTAACGATACGGTACTGGTATTTGAGAGTATAAACCGATAAATACCAGTATTGTTCTTTTCTTTGCGTTTTTATGTTCAACGTCATGTTGATGGAAATTTGAAAGGCTCTCTCGAAATCTACAGGTTAGCGTCTTTATATGTTGAAAAGGTTTAATTGTCAATCTAACATATATTTTATTTTGAAAATTGAAACTTGTTGACTAATGAGTTAACCCTAATCTGTTTTATATATACCCATGATGTAATTGTAATCGTAGAGCATTTAATAAAAGTTATACCTAGTTGCAACTTATAGACGTAGGTCACCTTGGCAGAGCCACATATATTCTCGTGTTCTTTATTCTCTGCTTGTGTGTGTGTGTTTGTTTAGCTTCCGCCCTGATTAATGATTGGTGGTGGTCAGCCACTTACTTCACAAGGCAGATACGTATGAATCTGAAGGTTGGCAACTTTGTGAAGGTACGGATTGATAATGGAGAGACACTTAATATTATGGCATTGGGAGATGTTAATATGGTAACTACATTAGGAACCACATGCAGTAGGGTTTTAACTAATTACACCTTTAAAAGTGTGTAATTGTTTGATTAAAATTAAATAAAAGAAAAAATAATAAAACAAAATTAAAGTGATTGGTTGCAGTTGGTGGACCCAATCTCCTTTCATGCCCGTTAAACCCTTTGCAATGACTCCCTTATCACCCCTATAGTAGTGTGCTCAGAAGCACGGAAATGCCACTGAGGTGCCGTCTCCCGTCCTGGGGACTGCTAGGGGACGGAAACGGCATGAGGACGGCCGGGAAACATCCCCGGAATGTTGGATACGGCCTGGAAACGTGCTGCAGCAGGGGACGGTGTTTGGGGACGTGTAGGAAACGTTTCCGTCCAGTTTCCATTTATATTTTTTGGTTTTAAAAAAAAGATTTTTTAATCCTATTCTAAAATAGCGGCCCTCCTATTCAGCGATCACATTTAAAAACCTACACAGTATCATCTTCTTATTGCCGATCCTCTTCTTCTTCTTCTCTTTTTCTATTCAAACTCCAAAATTATGGCTTCTAATGAAGAAACACAAGGATCATCATCATCATCATCTATAGATGAACCTCCATTGTGGGATTATGTGGAAAAACGAGAAAAGCAAGGTTCTGGAGGAACTTGGAAATTCAAGTGCAAAGTTTGTGGTGAAAATCGACAAGGATCGTATTCAAGAGTTATAGCACACTTGCTCGGTATAAAAGATATGATTTTGGTTGTTGTTTACTCGATGGAAGATGTAGGATTTTTGGAGTTTGCTGATCTTTCATTAGATGAACCGGAACTTGAAAGCGATTTGCTTGTTAACGTTTGATTAGATTAGAAAGATATGAGATTTTTGAGCTTTACATCAATATATAACTATTTTGGGGTTTTGTGTTACATTATCTTTGATATATATTTATTTTTTTATATGTTTTTATTCCCGTACCCGTCCCGTCCCCGCTTCTTAATTTTTTTAGTTTTGCCGTTTCCCGTACCCGTCCCAGTGCATCATAGGCTGTGTGTACGCCAATTTGGCTGAGTTGTGCGTGGACACTAACCACTACACTCAATCTAAGACTCACGACCCCATAAGCAATAATTACTAATAATAAACATTAAATGTTTAGCATATATATATATATATATATGTATATATATATATATATATGGAGGTTCATTTGAGAATAAAAATTAAATTAGGAAGAAAAAGAACAAAGAGTACAATTGTAAAACATTAAATTGTTTTTCTATCATTTATTATTATCTTTAACTAATTAATTAGTCATAAAAACTATCATCCTGCACACTAAAGTTTTTGCCTCCACACATCAAAATTTATCATACACGTTTTGAAATTTTTCCTAGTAATTTATCCTACACTTTAAATTAATTTTTTTCTTCTTTGAAAAAAATATATTTTTTAAAAATAAGTTACAAGTTTAATGTAGTTAGCTATTAAAAAGGAAGACTAACAATTAATAATCTATCTAAGTTTACCAATATACCCTTACACAAATATTAAATACAAAAATTAAATAAAGTAAAATAAATGATTCTTATTGGTTGAAATTTCTTCTTTTTTATTCTTACAAAAAATTTCTTCTCATTTGAACCCTCCAATATATATATATATATATATATATATATATATATATATATATATAATGTAAGTATATGTATAAAACCCTTGTCATTGAGAAAATTTAGGAAACTCTAACCTCCCGACATTTTTTGATTTTTAAAAAAATCACACATTTAATATATATGTTTTTAAGAGTTTTGAGCAAAAAAATATACTAAAAAGCGCCGAGTGGATATTTTCTTAAAAAATAAACAAATTTTGCGCAACGCGACTGTAATATATGTTGCACATGAAGGTAAGTTACACAAAACTTGTTTATTTAAAAAAGATCTGGTTGGCGCTTTTTTGATTTTTTTGCTCAAAACCTTTAAAAACATGTAAATTACATGTGTCTTTTTTTAATGTGGAAAACTTAGAGTTTTTGAGTTTTCTTACCAAGTCTCTAAAGAAAAATATAACAAGATTTGAAACCTTACGCCAAACACTAATGTGAGCCCAAATAACAGTTTGCAATGTAACAAGAGGAGAAAATATGTTCAACGGATTCCTCTCCTTCGTTACATAACCCACAGTTAGTATCATCCACTCCAATGTTTCTCATTTTTAAAGCATCCATTGTTGCAATCCTATCCATTGCAGCCCCCTGATTAAAATGTTGCATTTACCAGGTAAACCACCTACACCATTGGTACTTAGAAACAACTTAGTAATAATTAATGAAAATCTATAAATTTAGTTGGAGATTGCGATTTCAATTATTGAGTTATTTCGAATGAAATCTTTGACGTGAATATCGTCCCTCATCCTAACAAACCAAACATATAAAGTAACGTATAAACTAATATATTTAATTCAAATCTTCCTTTTTTTTCTCGTCTTTATCATTTTTCTTTTTCTCTTTGATCCTATCCAAGTTAGTCCAACAGTTTCAACATTTTTTTGAGATATTGGGTTAATAGTGCCGAATGATTTGAGTTAATGAAAGCTCCACAACTAATTATTATTTTAATATCAGACCTGGTGTTTCAAGTGACCCAGGTTCGTGGCATCTGTCGATGACGAGAGACTAGTGAGTAGGTGGCAATCGCTAGTTCAACTAAGTGGGGTTTACCTCACCCCACTGTGGTGCCTTATGGTGAGTGTTCACGAGCTTCGGCCCTAAGTGAAGGTTTTCCCCATAACGGAGGCGAGTGTATTTCGTTGTGGTGAATTTAATAATATGTTAGTTATATTATAGTTGGTCATATGGTATTAGTACTTCATATCATATAACTGCTTTCAAAGTGTAGCCGGTACAAAATGATGTTCTAAACGTATACGCGTAATTAATCTGAAAATAGACTTGGAGATGATACAACCATTGGTTTGAAATTCTAAGAATTTGAGGACAATTAAGTTGGTTTGAATTAACTGCTTTCACCCATCCAATCCCCTACCCTAGGAAGTTATTTCTTGTTAACATCCGGCTACAATCCAATAAATATGCTAAAAATATCTTTAGTCGTTGTCTCCAAAACATCCCACAAAATTGGATATGAAAAATACTAATTGGTGGTTATGAAAATATAGGAGACACCATGGAGTTTTTACGGTGGCAGAGATGTTGATTATTACAGCGTCGATCATTTTCATCCCGAGTTGTGTCACGTCATCTATGTATATCTGTTTTTAGAACGATGATGAACAATAGATTGTTGATGCACTATGATTTGGTGATCAAACTCTAGAGTTGGCTTATCAGTACCTCTTGAAGGTGCTGTTGATGAGCATATTTCTCATTAGAAATAGGTCCCTCTACTTCCAGTTTTGCCAATGTTTGCACTTGAAAGAAATATCTTACATTTAATCTCATGGTCTTTGTGTGCAAGGAGCGGGGTGAGTATATATGTTCCAAAACATTAAACGGTCTTCTTTAGATATTGGTTTATAGCTGAATGATTTGCATATGAAAAAACACTCAATAACTAATTATTTAGTATCAATTCAAACACCTTTAAAAATTTTTTTTTTGACATGAAACACTTTTTTTAATAATATGTGTTTGTTATTTCATATGGTAGAGAGCAGCTTTCAAAGTGGAGCTAATACAAAGTGATGTTCTAACAGCTTGTAACGTATCAAGTTTTATATGTATGTATAATCAAATTCAATCTTGAGATGATACAATCATTGATGTTTGGGTTTAAAATATTTTCTACAAGTTGATTTGTTTGTGTAATGTGACAAGAAATGTAAGCAAAATAAGATTACACAAAAATATTGGGTTGAGATTATTTTCACCCAGCCATCCAATACTTCTGAACATATATATTTAGCAGCTACAAGTCAAATAGGTTACAAATATATGTAGTCCTTGTCTCCAAAAATAAAATCTCACAAAATTGGATTGAAAAATACCAATCAGTGGTTTAATTTGTATGAATTAGGAAAATACAGTGGGTTAAAAGATGTCGGGTTTTGGAACAAAACTCGAAACATATTCCTACAATAACACATATCAAAACCCGTATTAGCATATTAACATACTACCAACAATAATACATATCAAAACCCATATTAGCATATCAACATACTACCAGCAATAATACATATCAAAACCCATACTAGTATATTAACATACTACCAACCTATATTTACCAAAGTAACATACGTTCGCCAAAGTAACATGCGTTCATTGATCCTTGTATAACTTTTAAAGTAAAATTGTATAGTTTAACTCAGAAAAGGGTTGTTGAGTTTGATGTTGCGCAACCAACACATTCGAGGGCATATCGGAAGAAGGTTTATGCCCAATCCCCCGTATCCATCCCCGTCGATCACCCAACACACTCTGAAACGCAGCAACCTCATTTGGCGGTTGAGAACTGCCACCTTCTCCGTTATGTTCATTTTGACCCATAATCTCTCTTTCTAAATTAAGCAGTATTTTACGAAGATGATTATATATATATATATATATATATATATATTGTAGAGAATTATACTTTCGATAAATACTTACCAAATTTTGCTTGGCTATCACGTCAACCCAATTCCTATCTTTATTAGTGTGAGTTTACGGTACGTAACAAGATGTTTCAAACCATGTTTTACATTAAAACTTAGAGTAGACATTAGATAAACACAAGCATACACACACACATATAAAGCTTTACATGTTTGTAGGTGATGCTACTGTATGATGTTGTCCCCCCCATGGTTTGGCAATAGTTGAAGTTGACGGACTTTTGCGTTAGCTCACATCTTGCAATATATTTAGGGTCCAAGCAATATATAAGGCATATCCAAGGGGCTCCCTTGCTCTTTCGATATCAGTGTAACCTCCATTATCAAGAAATTTCAGATTTAGCGTCGTGCTTGCGGCCCGAGTACCGCTTCATAAGCACATGCTTAATGCCGCCTGTCAAGTTCCGGGCTTCTCAATCGCGCTCAACTTCATCATAATTGAAGTTTTCCTAGGAATTAAATAAAAAAGGTAAAACATTATATAAAATACGTTAAAACAGTTTAATGGTTGCATTTGCATCCGTAAATGAGCCGTTAAAACGACTGCAAACGGTTGCACTTTTGCACCCATTTCTTACCGCGTTTGCAGCCCTTTAACGACGCATTTACGGCTGCAAACGCAGCAGCAAACGATGCAAAGCGTAGCTGTTTACTGCGTATGCAGCTTTAAACACGGCAACATGCACCCGTTTGCTGCCACGTTTGCAGCCGTTTTACGGCGCGTTTACGGCTGCAGACGCAGCATCAAACAACTGTGTTTTTGCAGCAGTAAACGGCTGCACTTTTGCACCTGTTTGTTGCCGCATTTACAGTCGTTTAACGACGCGTTAACGGCGGCAAACACAGCTGCAAACGCAGCAGCAAACGGGTGCAAAAGCACAGCCGTTTAATGTTGCGTTTGCAACCGTAAACGCGTTGTTAAACGGCTGCAAACGCGGCAGCAAATTGCTGCGTTTTTGCACCCGTAACATGAGAAGACCCAATTTGAAAGTATTGGGTGAGGTTGATGACAAGTGGACAGTCAGATGAAGAGTTGTTGTGGACAACGTCAGTATCTTCTAAGTAATCGTCAACATTTTGAATCGGCTTGATGAGTAATGGCCGATTCCAAATTTTTCGATGATCAATGTTTACGACTACCCCCCTATGTTTATTTTTTTTGTTTCGAAATGGTTCTTGGATGAAGAACACTTGTTTGGCTTGCGAAGCAAATATTTATACCCCTTCAAGTATCAAACCACTTGCACCAATATAGGACAGTTGAATAACCATTTGTATAATGCAACTTAATAATTTCTTGTAATAGGCCATAAAAATTCACATCGTTCTCTCAAGCCACTTCTACCCAATAGTTTTGCGTTGCACGTTTTGCATCACGTTCAGGTGCCATAAACCTAACACAGTTGACTATGCAAGCAGTGTAAGTTTCTGCATTCATTTCTCCAAAAATAAATACCAATAAGTGGTTTAATTTTTATGAATTAGGAAAATACAATGGACGCCATGGAGCTTTTCCGTTGGGGGAGATGTTGATTATTGCAGCGGCCACCACTATGAGATTGGAGTATCATTTTCTTGGTGGATATCTCAAGTTTTGCGACATCGTCTATGTATATCTGTCTGCTCCTACATTCTTCACTGCAGAAACCTTGATCCCCTCTGCGCATATGCATGCATGTATTAATTACCTTCGTTTTGCATTAGGATTTAAATGTACATAAGTGATGGATAATTAAGTTATACATACCTGTACATATAAACATCTTTGTTAAGGGGAAGATCTTGTGACAGAGAAAGCAAGATTTGAGAAAGCAAGTGGAGGTGGATGAGATGGAATTTAATTCCGCTGGAAAATGGGATTGGAATGAGTTCGTGTTTCGATACTAAGAATCTTTAAACCAACAACTTTTGATTCCATTGAAGCTGTCTCCACTTTCAAGCATCTAGCATGCCCATGGAGATCTTAGCTTAACTTCAACAGAGAAGGATATATATATATATATATGAGGGAGTTGAGTGATGATGGTGGGGTGGGTATTTAAAGTCACATATTATAAGCCCCACAAACAATAATCATAATTAATAATTACCACCATGCTTACCATATGCCTATATATCTCCTCTTTCATCTGACTTGTTTCTTGTTTTTTTTCTTGTCATTTACTGTTTTTTCTGATATTAGAGGGTCATCACACGGCTAGAAGGCACCATGTTTACCATGTGTTTAAATAGTAGAAAATAGATATAAATTCAACTATTCAAGATCTAATCCGCGTTAAATATCTTTTACATTCTTTAAACTACCTATAAACCACCAAGGAATCAAACAAAACTCTTAACTCTAATTTTCACCAAGTGTTACTCTCAGAGCAAAAAACAAAATTTATAAATACGGTTAACTTATAGACGCATATGATCTAAAGGAAATCATTGAACACTTACCTTTTTTTCCCTTTAAGCAAGTATAACATAAAAATTAAAATCAAACTGTAGTTTTGAATCTTGTCGGTAATCTCCAATGGAAATGCGTGGATAAAAAATGATCCTAAGTTCAGAATCTGTGGGGTAAGAGCATTTTGTGATGGACGCTCGGTCGGTGATCTGTCACAACATCTGAAGATAAATATATTTGATTAAGGTTTGCAAAAGTTGTTGTGAAGTATTGAGGTAGAAATCAAGTAGTCAAGAGAAGTCAACGGAGTAAAGTTAACAATAGGCTAAAGTCAACTGATGTTGAAGCTTTGTAAAGTTTGAGTAGAAAATGATAAGTAGCTGAAAGTATAAAGGTTTTGTTTAAAAACAGAGGAAAGATAGAAGTGAAAGGGCCAACTCTATCAAGTTGAAACTTTGGTTGTTACAGGTTGTTAACAACTGAGTTAGGGTTATAATTTGGGCATTCTCTTTGTAATCGTTTTCATTTCAATTCCTTGTAAACCTTTGTAGTTGGAACTTGTATGTTCTTGATTTTTTTCATCAATAAAGCCTTGTTGGTTGTTCGTTTCTTTTGATCAGTTCTTTCAGTTATTAATTCAGTCATTTGCTTGTTCATAATAATTTCACATCATAGTTAACAATTGGTATCAGAGCCATTATGGGCTCGATCTTTAAAGAAGTTTCTGTGTAATTCAATTGGAGAAACAAGAATGGTTACAAATTGATATTGAAAAGTTAGATGGAAAGAACGATTTGGAGGTTGATGATGCAAGCACTCATCATGAGAGGTTGTTGACGCTTTAAAGGGTGAAGATGAAGTACTAGAAGGGTTAACAGAAAATGAAAAGAAAGAAGTAATGGAGAAGGTGCACAGTGATAAAATTACAACATCAACTAGGGAGTTGTTTTATGGAGATCTAAAGTCGAAGGACTAAACGAGTAAAATAATACTTAAACGTATTTAACTATTATTTGATTATCTTAGCGTTAGATTTTATTAGTGTCTAATTCTTTAGAGATAAGTATGAAGTAAAAATAGGAGTCCTAGTAGAATTAGATTGTTTTTAGTATTTATATTCGTTAAGTCTTGTAGTTTTATTTAATACACAACAGTTAATAGAAGAATTTTGTGAATCCCGTTTATATTCATCATCTCTCTGATCTTGTACCCAGATTAAACACAGTGCAATGATTCTCAGTCTCGGTGATAGAGTTCTGAGAGAAGTTTCCAAAGAAACAGCAGCTGCTGGTGTTTGGACAAAATTGCAGAGTTTGTATATGACTAAGCCAGAGTTTGTATGTGCACATATTGATAGACACACGCACGCACTATGAGAAAGCAATACAGAGTTTATTTATTCCCTTATATCCACGAACCGGAGCATGGATTCTTGTTTAGTGTTCTTCTCTTCATCAAACCACTTGTACTTGAAAATTAAGAAAATATATAAAAAAATAACTCTCAACTCATTTTCAGTATCCAGAACACTTGAGCACCAGATCACCTTTTAGTAACCTAAAACATAAAAACGGTAAAATCACCAGACATTCCGGCCCGTGAAAGAACCTCCACAGATATCTATTTTGGTCCGAGCGTACCTACAATCTTCGTCATTCATGAAAATTACTCCACAAAAACATCATGATCACAAAACAAACACACAAGTATTATTAATTAAATGAAATGGTTAGTATTTGATCATGAAAACGGTGAATGGAACTAACAGATCTGGAAAGTATGTTAGATTGTTATCACAACTACAAACCTTTTGAAGCCACATCAACACCAATCTCATCTATTACCTGCAAGATAAAACAAACCAAATAGATAAATTTATGACAAAAGTGTTATTTATATTTTCTTAAACAATAGCATCTGATTAACCAATTGCTACAATGTCAGACAACGAAAGCACATCCAAACAATATTTTATACAAACCCTCTTTATCACAACTAACTAGCTTTCCTTTTAGAAAGAATATGTATCATTATAGAAACGAAATCTTCCTGTAAGAAGCTATATGAACAAACATATATTTCCGATAAGAACGTATATTATATGAACAAAAAAACTGACCCATTACAATATCATTTGATTTTGGTTATTCTATATCACTTGATCACTTTCAAGACGAAAGCTAATCATTAAAAAAAGCAATTTTGTGAAGATTATCTAGTTTGTTAGCTCGTCAGTTTCATCTTCAGCTTGCTTCGTCGTCATCATGACTTTAATAATACCTTACACTCTAGCCATGCCACACCACTATCATCGTCTGTCTTTGTTACCAGAAAGAGAAAGTATTGGTCTATTGGATTGCTGAATATATATTTGATGCGCCTTAGGGTTTCGGAGGATGATTGAGGCTTTTGTTTAATGTATAATGGATCGTGTTGAGAGATTTTGATAACCGGAGGCTTGAAGGGAGGAAGAAGGAATGGTTGAGAGATTTTGACGGTGGTTTTGGCTCTGAATAATTAGATGAATGAAACGGATATGTGAAACCGGGCTTCATTCACAAAAATACGAACCTGGGATTTTTCCCCGCCAAAACCACATTTCACAAGTAGCCCAAATCCTTTCATTTATTTATTATACATAATAATAGTAATAATAAATTCTAAGTAGCTTATATGTTATTGCATAGTTCAATTCTATATATTAACAAAGTAAACTGTGAGCAATATTATTTTATGATTAGGTCAATCTTGTAAGAGGTTAGAATATTATTGTTATAATTTATTTATTAATTTAAGTTTTGATTTTAAACTTTTATAAAGTTATGATATGACCTCATGAACTCAAATAATTTTTTTTTATTTTTTATAGATCATTTAAGTTTATGCCCCTAAACTTTAGTAGATTTGCCATACGAAAGTCTAATACTAACTTTTTTCATTAAACGATTTATGTCTTAGTCTTTCAACTTTAATAAAGTTATTATATGGGCCTTGAAATTTGATAAAGTTATTTTTTTATATTTATAACAATTATTTGTTCTTTTATCTTTTTCATAGGTTTATTTTTTTTTATTTTACTTATTATAGTTATAGCTAACTTTGAACTCTAGAAATGTTTACTTAATCGTGTTGATTGCTTATTCTTACCATGACTTAGATTAAAGCTTGCATGGTCTATAACAACCATCAATATATCATGTAGCAAATATATTCCCGTTAGCACACTACTATGACCCCGCCGCGAAGCGCGACTCCGATACTAGTTTTTAACATTACAATTCCTTATATAAATATACCAACCAACCACTTTGTCAATTTTCAGAGAATCCGTTCAAATTAGAATTCCAAATTCATTTCCAATCACCCAAACGACCCTAGAGTTCGAAGTTTTTGAATCCTTTAGTATTTCTAACCATTTGATTGCTTTCGTTGATCCGCATCATGTTTTTACTATTTCATATCGTAAAACCATATTCAAATTGTAGCTAGTTCAAAATAATGTTCTAACTTGTGACGTATGGTATGTTTTAATGCATAATCAAACTTTGATATTGAGATGATACAAATCTTTGATGTTTGGGTTTAGAATTGATTTGTTGTGTAATGCGACAAAAAAAGATATAAAGAAAACGTACAGATTACACCAAAAAATGGGTTGAAATTGTCTTCACCCGGCCATCCAATACTTATTAACATCTAGCAACTACAATCCAAATATGCTACATATATCTTTAGTCTTTGTCACGAAAAGTAACATTCTACAAAATTGGATATGAAAAATACCAATAAATGGTTATAAAAATACAGGCGAAGGCATGGAGTTTTTCCGGTGGCAAGGGTGTGGATTGTTACAGCGGCGAGATTGGCGTATCATTTTCTTGGTTGATATCTCGAGTTGTGCTACATCATCTATGAATATCTGTCTGTTCCTGCACTCTTCGCTGCAGAAACCTTGATCCCCTCTGCAGACACATGTATGGTATGGATTAGTTTCATCAAACACATAAATTGAGATTCAGAATAAATGAAAGGGTTAACTTTTAGTACCTGTACATATAAACCTCTTTGTTAAGGGGGAGGTGCTTGTGACAAAGAAAGCAAGATTTGAGAAAACAAGGTGGAGGTGGACGTGATAGAATTTGATTCCTTTGGAAAATGGGTTTGGAATGAGTGTGTGTTTTGGTGGTAAGAATCTTTAAACCAACAGCTCTTGATTCCATTGAAACTGTCTCCACTTTGAAGTATTTGGCCATGCTTATGGAGGGAGAAGATCTTACTTCTTCAACTTCAACCTCAAAGAGAGATATGATGAAGGAGTTGAGTGATGATGGTGGGGTGGGTATTTAAAGTCACATACTATAATAAGCCCCACAAACAATAATTATAATTAATAATCACTACCATATTTACTATATGCTTATATGTTTTCTCTTTCTTCTGACTCAATTGTATTTTTTTAGTTAGCATTTATTGTTTTTTAACCTTCACACGGCTGGTAATACACCATGTTTACCATGTGTGTAACCCTAGATAATATATAATAATAAATATAACTTCAAGATCTAATCCTTGTTTTATATCTTTTTTCAGGCTGCTAGTAAACTACTCACAAAATACTCTAATTTTCACCGCCAGACCAGAAAATTTTTCACCTATAGATCTAATCTTTGTTTTATATCTTTTTTGGATCCTTCATTGGTGTTCTTTTGAACTTCAAAATGTGTGCTTGTAGGTTGTTGTTGTTGTAACTACAACTTTTATATGCTGTTATAGGTTTTTATTTGCAAGAGATTAATGACAGCTTGTAAATACTTGTGATCTACATAAAATACTTGATTTTTTTATATTAAAAACAAGTAATATCGATAGTCTGTTTGTAGGGGTGAATTCCCGACACGCCCAAACATAATACGTAAAGAAACATTTTGAGTCGGCTGATATGATATGTTTATTGTACAGATCAACTCGAACACAACTCGTTTAAAAATGAGTAACCCCGATTAAAACCTGTTTAATGAGTGGCTTGACCTATTAGCCCGCTTAAGGTATATATTTAGATTTTTTTTCATTTAACTATTAACTTTTGAAGGTAAAATTTTGCATTTTAAACCTTTTCATCTAACTCTTCATTTCTAAAAACTTTATATTATTAATTCTAACTACCCATTTTCTATTCCTATCAATCCGTTTTCTTCTAATCTTGAGCTAAATATATAAACCTTTGGATGATAATTGGGGGTGATAGAAAACGAAACAAAAACAATTAGAAGAACATCAATTACAAAAATGTTTTATTTGATCAGAGTAATTTTTAATTGTTTAAATTATTAAGTCACTAGGTATTCGCATTTATAAACGAGCATAAATAAGCCGGAAGAAACCTAACATGATTTTAAGTAGGTCTGACACAAACAAAAAACCCATCATCCGGCTAACCGAAACCCATCAACCCGCCAGCCCGACTCGATTGACATTCCTATTTGTTGGTGAGCATTCATTCATGGATTTGTCAGTGGTGTGGCCATCAGCATTCCTTTGGTTGTCAGTTTGTGACTTGTCGGTGAAGAGGCCATTGATGATCTATCCGGCGTTGATCGGTCAATATAGTCTCTACCCACACTGAGATTTGAGTTAAAACAGTTGTTATTTTCACCAACGGATTTTATCATCGCTAAAGGACTATGATATATTTGATTTTACATGATTTTAGTGGCCCCATTCGTGTCTTCAACACACGTTTCTAGTATCATCTGATTCCAAAAGAAAAAAAGCATATGAATAAAGTTGATATTACACTATTTTTAAAATAGTGTATTTTATAAGCTTGAAAAGTTTGGAAAGCAAGTAAAACTGGTTAGAACTTGGAACATAATTGGTCTTTATGCGATTATTAATTAAATAAATGTTCGGAAGAAAGGACGCGTATGGATTGACGGGTGGGCCGGTTTTTTTATCTTAATAACTT
Organism: Scalesia atractyloides; assembly: GCA_947069175.1. Classification (NCBI taxonomy): domain Eukaryota; kingdom Viridiplantae; phylum Streptophyta; class Magnoliopsida; order Asterales; family Asteraceae; genus Scalesia; species Scalesia atractyloides. The sequence goes on from CAMTDV010000013.1 coordinate 81,306,657, forward strand.
GGTAGACAAAATTACGTGTGGAAGAGAGGGCCTCACTCATATAATAATACCAAAACGTGGAAGCCGTGATATACACTTTAGAAAACAAATAAATGTTATATCCTTGTTGATTTAATATATATATATATATATATATATATATATATATATAATATATATATATATATATATTTTTGTTATTAAACAAATAAATACTTGTAGTTCAATGTCGCACTTTTTTTCTCATACAAAGTTCCATAAAGTTTGTTGAAAAAATGGCTAGTTTTAATATAAATTAATACTTAATAATGAAATAATAATCACTTTCTATCATATATTCCAAATTCGAAAGGTTAAATATGAATATGTACGCCTTTAGTGGGTGGTCCTGAAGACTTTCAAACAATATAGTATATTTAATTAATAGTTTGGCTATTTTGAGTTGGGAAAGAAACAGTGCGTAATATTATAAACTTCGGAATGATTAACAACTATATTAACGAGTCTGCATGCAGAATCTTATCAATTATGGATTTTAATTAAGTAAACGCGTTTAATTAGCATCATGGATTTAAATATCTCAGAATTTTGAGGAAAAAATAAACATCTTTATAGCGGGTGTAGGTTGGTATTAGCTCGATTATAGTATTAATATATGATACCGACACTTGATATAGCATCTGAAAGAAAAACGGATATCGGTACTGATACTGATATTATTAGGAGAGTATCGTTTATTTAGAACTATATAAAACATTACATTATATTATCACTACAAGGTGCAATAGCGGTGACATGTGTCGCCGCTAATGAACCTGATATGCGCCGCTATTGGTAATAGCGGTGACATGTCGCCGCTAAAGGTTGGACGGTATTACCCTATTTGTCGCCGCTAAAGGGCCCTATTCTGCGCCGTTATTGGTATGTAAGCCCATAAAATTGAGTAGGTTTACGCTTGTCTTTATCAAACGCAGTTATAAGTTATTTGGACTTAGTTTTCTAGTGGGTTGGGTTAGGCCATGTGGGCCGAATTATGTGGATTCTATATAATGTTATGTTTAGTTCATTATTAGGGTTAAGCACTAGATTAAGCATTGTTGTTGATTGTTTTGTGTTTCCTGCGAGTTGTACCAGACAAGTCCTAGAACTTGTGTGCAAATCTTAATAACACAATCGAATTCTTGATTGCTTGTTCTACACTTTATTTGTTTCCCGCACTTAGAATTGTGTTAGTGATACAAAGTTTGTAACTAATACCAACCCTAATAAAAAATTGACAATTGAGCTCTTATACCAGAGATCTTTAATAGGATATCACAACCACAATCCTAAGTGCGGAAAATTAAAGAAAGTGTAGAACAAGAAATCAAGAAGTGTATTGTATTATAAAATATGCACACAAGTTCTAGGACTTGTCTAGTACAATTCGTAGAAAACCCAAAAACAATCAACAACCCTAATGCTTAATCTGATGATTAACCCTAATAATGAACTACACATAACATTATATAGGGTCCACATATAATTTGACCCACATGGCCTAACCCAAGCCTACAAGAAAACAAAGTCCAAATAACTATAAGTGCGTTTGATAAAGACAAGCGTAAACCTACTCAATTTTATGGCCTTACATGGTAATAGTACGACATGTCCCCGCTTGCCTCTCTTGTCACCGCTGTTGTTACCTGTCGCCGCTAAAGGGTTGAATCAATAGCGGTGATAGACGTCGCCGCTAATAAATCATCGCTAAAGGGTTGAATCAATAGCAACGACACGTGTTGCCGCTAAAAGTCTTTTATATTATTTTTTTGCTGCATTTGCAATATCTTCGGTTATATACAAATCTACGAATTTCAAGTTTTTCGCAATACAAACAAACTAAATAAACATAATACTTAACATCCTAAAATTTCATAAAACGTTTAATTCGTACATTAACATCCTAAAATTGCATAAAGCGTAAAAAACTACAAGATAGTTGTTATATGTTGATGATACTTAACAGTAATCGTCATCCTAATCGCCGTTATAAAAAAATGTCATCATCATCCTTTACGGGTTGCTTTCCCTTCGAAGCAGTATAGCAGTCAAGTTGATTAAAAGATGTCGGGTTTTGGAACAAACTCGAAACATATTCCTACAATAACCCATATCAAAACCCATATTAGCATATTAGCATACTACCAACAATAATACATATCAAAACCCATATTAGCATATCAACATACTACCAACAATAATACATATCAAAACCCATACTAGTATATTAACATACTACCAACCTATATTTACCAAAGTAACATGTGTTTCCCAAAGTAACATGCGTTCATTGATCCTTGTATAACTTTTTAAAGTAAAATTGTATAGTTTAACTCAGAAAAGGGTTGTTTAGTTTGATGTTGCGCACCCAACACATTCGAGGGCATATTGGAAGAAGGTTTATGCCCAATCCCCCATATCCATCCCCGTCGATCACCCAACACACTCTGAAACACAGCAACCTCATTTGGCGGTTGAGAACTGCCACCTTCTCCGTTATATTCATTTTGACCCATAACCTCTCTTTCTAAATTAAGCAGTATTTTACGAAGATGATTATATATATATATATATGTATATATCTATATATATTATAGAGAATTACACTTTAGATAATACTTACAAAATTTGCTTGACTATCACATCAACCCAATTCCTATCTTTATTAGTGTGAGTTTTACGGTACGTAACGAGATGTTTCAAACCATGTTTTACATTAAAACTTAGATTAGACATTAAATAAACACAAGCATACACACACATATAAAGCTTTACATGTTTGTAGGTGATGCTATTGTATGACGTTGTCCCCCCATGGTTTGGCAATAGTTGAAGTTGACGGACTTTTACGTTAGCTCACATCTTACAATATATTTAGGGTCCAAGAAGTGATCAATGGTTCAGTGCCAGTTTTCATAAGGCATATCCACAGGGCGGTATGCCCTTGCTCTTTCAATATCAGTGTAACCTCCATTATCAAGAAATTTCAACTTTAGCGTCGTGCTTGCGGCCCGAGTACCGCTTCATAAGCACATGCTTAATGCCGCCTGTCAAGTTCCGGGCTTCTCAACCGCGCTCAACTTCATCAAAATTGAAGTTTTCCTAAGAATTAAATAAAACGGTAAAACATTATATAAAATACGTTAAAACAGTTTAATTGTTGCGTTTGCATCCGTAAGCGCGCCGTTAAACGACTGCAAACGGTTGAACTTTTGCGCCCGTTTCCTAACGCGTTTATAGCCCTTTAACGGCGCACTTACGGCTACAAACGATGCAAAGCGTAGCTGTTTACTGTGTATGCAGCTTTAAACGCGGCAACATGCACCTGTTTGCTGCCGCGTTTGCAACCGTTTTACGGCGTGTTTAGGGCTGCAGAAGCAGCATCAAACGACTGTGTTTTTTGCAGCAGTAAACGGCTGCACTTTTGCACCTGTTTGTTGCCACATTTACAGTCGTTTAACAACGCGTTAACGGCGGCAAACGCAGCCGCAAACGGGTGCAAAAGCGCAGCCGTTTAATGTTGCTTTTGTAGCCATAAACGCGTTGTTAAACGGCTGCAAACGCGGCAGCAAAGAGTTGCATTTTTGCAACCGTTTGCTGCCGCGTTTACAGCCGTTAAACGGCTTCAAACGGGTGCAAAAACGCAGTCGTTTGCTGCTGTCCAACCGTAAACATGATATAATTTATTTACCTTCAGGTGGTTCATGATAGCATCCTTATGAGGTTTCGAAACTTTGTCCTAACCCATTTTATCGAACATGATGGTCCGCCACATATACAAACCAGCCGCCGTGAAAATAGGTCGCTTGGTACACTGACGGGGGTATAGGTAACCTCTCAATCAAATGTAAGAGACACGCCCCCCACCCCCGCCTTTACCATTCTGTGAAGGTTTTCATTTTTTGTTTTCCCCCAAACTCCCCTAGTCCCCCTATATATACATTCCGAGTAAAATGCAAAGTGACGGGAACTTGGGGAACCGCTGCAATTAAAATCAAATATAATTTGTGACAACATCTATAATAAATGAAATAAAAGTGCCGAATAATAATTGATAACTTATGGTCGGTCTAGTGAGTCTCTCTTCGTCACCACCATGTCCTTGGGGGAGCACATCCGCCATGATATAAACAAATACAAACTAATATAAATTACAATAACTTTCTTTTAATCAGACTTGATGTCATAATTGGGATCGTCCTCATCATAATGTCTCGACCTCCAACACTTCATCGACTCGACTGTAGCCGTTGGGGGATCAACTTTAGTTGTAGGCTCACCTGCAGTAACATGAGAATACCCAATTTGAAAGTATTAGGTGAGGTCGATAACAAGTGGACAGTCAGATGAAGAGTTGTTGTGTACAACATTAGTATCTTCTAAGTAATCGTCAATATTTTGAATCGGCTAGATGATTAATGGCCGATTCCAAATTTTTCGATGATTAATGTTTTCGACTACCCACCTATGTTTAATTTTTTTGTTTCGAGATGGTTCTTGGATGAAGAACACTTGTTTGGCTTGCGAATCAAATATGAGTTGATCGTCTTTGTCCCATTCATGTTTAGTGCTTATACTGGTGATATTATTGTCGTACTTTACAACCCTTCGAGTATCAAACCACTTGCACCGAAATAGGACAATTGAATAACCATTTGTATAATGCAACTTAATAATTTCTTGTAATAGGCCATAAAATTTCACATCGTTCTCTCCAGCCACTTCTACCCAAGAGTTTTGCGTTGCGCGTTTGCATCACGTTCAAGTGCCATAAACCTAACACCGTTGAATATGCAAGCAGTGTAAGTTTCTACATTCATTTTCGCACCAATTGAAAGAGCATACAACTCTAAGTGAAATTCTAAAGAATTTTGTGTTTTCATAGAATGGACCTGACAAATATAGAGTACGAATGCTTGTTATATAAGTATTACCTAATAGAAGTATAGTAATGCGTGTTATATATGTCTTATACCTTATCGAGATCCCACCCTGGAATTTTGTTTTAAGATCATCTTGGGGATGTGTAGATTTGAATTCACTACATTGATGACAAATATAAGCAAGTAAGGAAGGGGAAATAGTAATTAACAGATTATGAAAAGTAAAGATAGGAACACTCACTTTTATGCAGTTTTCGAGTACAAACCATTCCATCTTGCTTTTTTCGATGGTTGAAAGATATTTGCTCTTCATTTGCTTGCTGGACGACAATTAGACTCAAACACCCAAAACTTTTGTCTTTCAAAAACGACATCCTTGTTTCTATCTGGGCGATTGAACTTACTCTGAACATCTAGAAGATACATTGAACAAAATGTTAGAGATTCTTCAATCACATAAGCTTCAGTTATACAACCTTCCGGCCTTGTCGGGTTTCTGACATAGTTTTTTAGTTTTTTCATGTACCTTTCACATGGATACATCCATCTGAAAGCTATTGGACCTCCCACAATCACTTCATTGGGTAAATGCACAAGTAAATGAACCATAATGTCAAAAAACGTTGGGGTATAGATCATCTCTGACTTGCATAGGATGGTAAGAATGTCATCCTTTGATTTCCTCATATCCTTAACCAATAGTGTTCTGGAGCAAAGTTGCTTAAAGAATATACAAAGGTCTACTATTGGTGCAGATGTATCTTTGGTCAAAAGCCCTCTAACCTCAATCGGTATCAAACGTTGCATGAGAATATGACTGTCATGAGATTTCAACCCAGTAATGTTTGAATTGTTATATATTACCCTCTTGCTAATATGAGATCCAAACCCATTTGGTAGTTTAACATTTTTTATAAACTCACAGAAAAACTTTCGAACATACCCTACAAGTAGTGTTGGGTTTGGTTACGGGTATAAATTTCCCAAATATATAAATAATCAGTTCTCGTTTTTTTTTGTCAAATCCGGGTACAAATACAGGTTTTATGTGCACATCTACCAAAACTTAAATTGTCAAATCCGGATACAAATACAGGGTTTTATGTGCACCTCTACCCAAAACTTAAAGAGAAAATTCAAAAGTCCCAATACTAACTATTTAGGTTCTCCACCAAATAAAAGTCACAAACTCATAATTTAGGTCATTTTCTTCGTACAGTTGCCTAATCTTTTTCATAGTTTTTTACGCTGCAAGATAACATGAAAATTCCAATTTAGTTTCACTCTTTTCTTCATCTCAAATACTCTTAGGGTTTTATTAATATTTGCTTAAAGGTATTCTATATATAAAATAAGAAAAAAATAAACAAATTTGCACTTAGAATACAAAGTTGAGGGGTAGCATGGATACGCCCTCAACTAGTGGTAAATCCGCACCTGGTTTGGAGACAGATGGCAGTGGACATTCAAAGTCACATATTGTAAGATTACATGTGTAGAGGTTTAATTAAAAAGTGTAAAAGTTTTTGTCACGTCACCATCATGTATGCAGTACAGTTTTAACTAATAACACTTTAGTAGTTTTATTAAAAAATAAAATAAATAAAATAAAACTTAAGTGTTTGGATGTAGTTGGTGGACCCCATCTCCTATTCTACCTTCATGCCTATTTAACCCTTGACGATGACTCCCTTGTCACCCCTATACCAGTGTGTAATGACCAATTTGGTTGAGATGTACATGCGCGTTAACCCACTACACACTATCTAAAACTAACGGCATGACATGCAATAATTAATAATGATCACTACAATGTTTAGTATGTCCATATATATATATATATATTTGTTCTTTTTTTCTTAAAGACTAGCCTATTCATGTTATCCTTATACATGCATCTTGTAAGATTTGAACTCTTCACATCTAAGATATAGATGTGACACCTAACCATCACACCATGTTTATTAAAGTGATTTCCTCTTTGTTTCAAGTATCTTGTAAGATTTGAACTCTTTACATCTAAGATATAGATGTGACACATCTAAGATATAGATGTGACACCTAACCATCACACCATATTTGTTAAAGTGATTTCCTCTTTGTTTCAACTTGTTTTTTTACTTGTCACTTATTGTTTATTTTAACCTCATGGCCAACTCTTTATTTTTACTTGTCACTTATTGTTTTCTAACCTTATGGCCATCACCCGGCTAAAAAGACACAATGTTTACCATGTGTTTGTATTGTAGATGATGAATATGAATTCAAAATTTTATCTTTTTCTATGGCAAACTAACTGCTCATATTAGTTACCAATACTTGTACATTGCAGGATTTGGACCCTTCACCTCTAAGATAGAGGGGATACACCTTACCACCATACCGTGTCTTGATAATTTAAGATCTAATTGTTGTCTCTTTGTTTAACATGTATTCTTTACATTACAAGACTTGATACTTTTGAAATAATCACATGGATCACCGATGAATGAAACATAGTTCTCATTTCTCAAAAAGAAATCTAATTTGGGTTGGGCTGATGAGGAACCTGTCCATGACCTATGAGTTTCAAATGCTCTTAAGTCAATCTCCAACCCATTCACTCAAGGGAATCCTTGTGCCGATGTGAAAGATAGGAGGATGCGGAGACATGACGAGGAGAGCTGAGTGAGAATAAAAATCGTCTCCATTGGTGTGAGAGGGAGAAGGAGAGATCTGGAGGGCGGCCACCATAAACCAAAATCCATGTAGAGTGTAAGAAAATGGGACGGGTAGGTGGGGCGTGGCCTGTGGCTTCCTCCAATGTGGTGAAGGAAACACATATTTAACTTTCTAACCTCTCTTTGAAATATATGGTCTCTTTGAAATATATGTGTGTTTTTTTCTTAATATTTCACTTTAATTTTATAAAATTATTATTCATCTAACAATATCTATCTATTTGAATATAGACATAAGTTTAAATGCTTTAGTTCTTTTTCATTAATTTATAATTTTTAAAGATTGTGTTCCACTGCGAACAAGTCTCTTCACTCCTACAAATTCTATCACTCACAGGGCTAGGGGATCAGGATCGCAGCCAATCAACTTGTTTACATTAATTTGAAGAAAATGTCTATATCCATAAAAGAAAAAAAAACTTGATTCTTCACAAGTAAATTGTAAGGAAATCAAATAACTATTACGAAAAAGAAAATAAAAAAATAAACTGATTTGGGTGTGCTAAACATAGATCGCGTCACTCACAAACCACAAACTTGTCCCACCACTAAGAAAAGGGTATGTACAGAAAGGGAAAAGGCTTCATTCAGACACAACCTTACACCTATGACTTCCATCATGAGCACAACCCTCTCCACACCGGTAACAAAAACCACGTCCACACCTGCAAAGACAAAAGTCATCATCAACAACATCCACACACATTTAAATATATAAACATGCTGTGCTTGTAGGTCTCATGCATGCATGTATCAGATCAAAAACATCAAATTTTATACCTGCAAGCAATGTGGTCACAACCATTAGCTTTCTCCACAAAAAAATTGCATTTTGAGCACTTAATCCATTTTTTCTTCTTTATAAGATCCATTAACAGTTTTTCATGATCTTGATTTGTCTTTTCCTTCTTCAAGCTCTGAAACTCAATGCAACACATCCCATAATGCCATGCAACCTTACACTGCGCGCAAAAGAGGCGGTTGCAATTCGGGCATTCTGATTGCGTGACAACGACCCCACCGTCATCCACCAACATTGCAGAACAGTCTATAAAAGGGCAGTAGAACTTCTGAGACTCCATGATGACAGACTCACACAGAATGCTCTCCCATCTTTCCAACACTTGCTTTGGAACAATGGATCTGCATGCTTCAGGCCCTATCGCCCCTTTGCATTTGGGGTTTGGACACTTAACATTGGTTACGTTCTCCTTGATTTTGACCGCTACGTGTTGACGGATGCAGTCTGAGCAAAACAAATGGCTGCAGACGCCGGTGTTATCAAACATTTCAGTGGCCGTCTTTTTGTCCATGCAAATGCCACAGAAGTTATACTGCGAAGTTTTTCTTCTTCTCATCATCCTCGTCATCATCTTCTTCAATAATGATAACATCCCTGCCAGCCTGCCTGCCAGCCAGCCAGCCAGCCGTGTTGTAGAAATTTATAAATGCATAATAAGCTAGTAAAAGCAGGAAAAGGCGTTATGGAATATCTAGAGATTCAAATTCAAATTTCAGGATAACTTAAAGCAACCTCAAGCGTCCAGTATATAACAATATATATTATCAAATCCCGAAATTAAAGAAGTAGTTAAAAGATATTTAGAGCAAACTACGTACTAGCGATTTATTTAGGCTAATTGTTATGAGGCTTGGTTAAGAAAAAATATTAGAAACATGAATAAAAAATAACTTGTTATTAAATTAAACCAAACCAAGTTACGAATATACAAACCGAACTAAATGCAACCGAAATGAATTAGGTTTGGTCTCGGTTAAAAAGCAAACAAACCAATTTCAATCAAATTTAACCAAATTGTACCTAGGTACTTTTTTTCCTAATTTAAATTCATGTTTGTGTTCCGGCTTCCAAACAACAAGTCAACAACAAATTAAACCGAACGATATATTCTTGTTTGTGTTCCAACTTCTTAATTTAAACATTCAGTCGCGAGTAACCAGAGGGTCGGCCGAACATCTTTTAACCTTGACATGTGAAAATTTTGAAAACTAGTATATTTTGAAGTTCAAAACTATGTTAGGTGGCAGAATCACACAAACAAGCTACGGATCAGGATAGAAGAAATAAGATGAAATAGATGAAAGATTAACTTGTATACAAATAGGAAATTTGTCTAATACCACTAATGAGAGAAAACCACAAAAAAGCTCCTAATCCCTAAATAACATTTACTATTTATAGTAAGGAATTAGAGTACTATTAACCTAAACCCTAGGCCCAAAATCCTTTCCAAGCCCATCTATTACAACTAAGCTCAATCTACTAAAGTGACAATGCAGAAACCTAATAGGGACTAACATAAAGTTGTCTGATCGCCTCGTTCCACTACTCTGTTTTGTTGCACAGTATAAGTTGTTGTTTTGGATGACAAAACCATAAAAGAATAGAGGAGGATTTGAGCCACTGTAAAGAAAACAAAGAAAAGATGACACATATGAATGTATAATGAACAAGGTGTTAGTTTTGACAATAACCCGATGTCTTAGTGACAAAACAACGAGTTCAAGCCAATAAGAGAAGCAACTACCAAATATGATTGAGCCTAAATGAAAAGTAAAGTGAGGATTACTCTTGTTAGGTGCAAGAAGTCAAGGTAAGTCAAATGAGTGGTGGATCAAAGATGAGTTATATTTGCAATCCAGGATCTGGGGGTACAAATCAAGAAAAAGGGGGAGAACGAAGGATTAGTCTTGATTAAATATGTGTGACTTTGGAGGAGCAAAAAAGAAGGTTACGAGAGAGAATGTGCTGGTTTGTGACTTTGGATGGGAGAATATGTATGGTTCGTGTTCTGTCGAAGGTGGTATGTGTCTTGTCTGGCTTTCGAGGATTGAGAAGGTAGTCTGCAGAGGGAAGGCTTTGGAGGACTGATGTGGACCTATCGCTGACCTTTGGGGTTCAAATGCTGTAAGACAATCTTTAACCTGGTCACCTAAGGGAATCCTTGTGCCAATGTCAAAGATAGGAGGATGCAAGAATAGGGATGAGGTCTGTACCAACCGGGTGCGAATAAACCCGGTGTGGTATGGTAACGATACGGTACTGGTATTTGAGAGTATAAACCGATAAATACCAGTATTGTTCTTTTCTTTGCGTTTTTATGTTCAACGTCATGTTGATGGAAATTTGAAAGGCTCTCTCGAAATCTACAGGTTAGCGTCTTTATATGTTGAAAAGGTTTAATTGTCAATCTAACATATATTTTATTTTGAAAATTGAAACTTGTTGACTAATGAGTTAACCCTAATCTGTTTTATATATACCCATGATGTAATTGTAATCGTAGAGCATTTAATAAAAGTTATACCTAGTTGCAACTTATAGACGTAGGTCACCTTGGCAGAGCCACATATATTCTCGTGTTCTTTATTCTCTGCTTGTGTGTGTGTGTTTGTTTAGCTTCCGCCCTGATTAATGATTGGTGGTGGTCAGCCACTTACTTCACAAGGCAGATACGTATGAATCTGAAGGTTGGCAACTTTGTGAAGGTACGGATTGGTAATGGAGAGACACTTAATATTATGGCATTGGGAGATGTTAATATGGTAACTACATTAGGAACCACATGCAGTAGGGTTTTAACTAATTACACCTTTAAAAGTGTGTAATTGTTTGATTAAAATTAAATAAAAGAAAAAATAATAAAACAAAATTAAAGTGATTGGTTGCAGTTGGTGGACCCAATCTCCTTTCATGCCCGTTAAACCCTTTGCAATGACTCCCTTATAACCCCTATAGTAGTGTGCTCAGAAGCACGAAAACGCCACTGAGGTGCCGTCTCCCGTCCTGGGGACTGCTAGGGGACGGAAACGGCACGAGACGGCCGGGAAACGTCCCCGGAATGTTGGATACAGCCTGGAAACGTGCTGCAGCAGGGGACGGTGTTTGGGGATGTTTAGGAAACGTTTCTGTCCAGTTTCCATTTATATTTTTTGGTTTAAAAAAAAAAGATTTTTTAATCCTATTCTAAAATAGCGCCCCTCCTATTCAGCGATCACGTTTAAAAACCTACACAGTATCCTCTTCTTAGTGCCAATCCTCTTCTTCTTCTCTTTTCCTATTCAAACTCCAAAATTATGGCTTCTAATGAAAAAACACAAGGATCATCATCATCTATAGATGAACCTCCATTGTGGGATTATGTGGAAAAACGAGAAAAGCAAGGTTCTTGAGGAACTTGGAAATTCAAGTGCAAAGTTTGTGGTGAAAATCGACAAGGATTGTATTCAAGAGTTATAGCACACTTGCTCGGTATAAAAGATATGATTTTGGTTGTTGTTTACTCGATGGAAGATGTAGGATTTTTGGAGTTTGCTGATCTTTCATTAGATGAACCGGAACTTGAAAGCGATTTGCTTGTTAACGTTTGATTAGATTAGAAAGATATGAGATTTTTGAGCTTTACATCAATATATAACTATTTTGAGGTTTTGTGTTACATTATCTTTGATATATATTTATTTTTTTATATGTTTTTTTCCCGTACCCGTCCCGTCCCCGCTTCTTGAATTTTTTAGTTTTGCCGTTTTCCGTACCCGTTCCCATACCCGTCCCAGTGCATCATAGGCAGTGTGTACGCCAATTTGGCTGAGTTGTGTGTGGACACTAACCACTACACTCATTCTAAGACTCACGAACCCATAAGCAATAATTACTAATAATAAACATTAAATGTTTAGCATATATATATATATATATGTATATATATATATAGGGAGGTTCATTTGAGAAATAAATTAAATTAAGAAGAAAAAGAACAAAGGGTACAATTGTAAAACATTAAATTGTTTTTCTATCATTTATTATTATCTTTAACTAATTAATTAGTCATAAAAACTATCATCCTGCACACTAAATTTTTTGCCTCCACACATCAAAATTTATCATACACGTTTTGAAATTTATCCTACATAACTCGTAATTCATCCTACACTTTAAATTAATTTTTTTCTTCTTTGAAAAAATATATTTTTTGAAAATAAGTTACAAGTTTAATGTAGTTAGCTATTAAAAAGGAAGACTAACAATTAATAATTTATCTAAGTTTACCAATATACCCTTACACTAATATTAAATACAAAAATTAAATGAAGTAAAATAAATGATTCTTATTGGTTGAAATTTCTTCTTTTTTATTCTTACAAAAAATTTCTTCTCATTTGAACCCTCCAATATATATATATTATATATATATATATATATATATATATTATATAATGTAAGTATATGTATAAAACCCTTGTCATTGAGAAAATTTAGGAAACTCTAACCTCCTAACATTTTTTTATTTTTAAAAAAATCACACATTTAATATATATGTTTTTAAGAGTTTTGAGCAAAAATATATACTAAAAAGCGCCGAGTGAATATTTGTTTAAAAGATAAACAAATTTTGCGCAACGCGACTGTAATATGTTACACATGAAGGTAAGTTACACAAAACTTGTTTATTTAAAAAAGATCTGGTTGGCGTTTTTTTGATTTTTTTTACTCAAAACCCTTAAAAACATGTTAATTACATGTGTCTTTTTTTTTAATGTGGAAAACTTAGAGTTTTTGAGTTTTCTCACCACAAGTCTCTAAAGAAAAATATAACAAGATTCGAAACCTTACGCCAAACACTAATGTGAGCCCAAATAACAGTTTGCAATGTAACAAGAGGAGAAAATATGTTCAACGGATTCCTCTCCTTCGTTACATAACCCACAGTTAGTATTATCCACTCCAATGTTTCTCATTTTTAAAGCATCCATTGTTGCAATCCTATCCATTGCTCCCCCTGATTAAAATGTTGCATTTACCAGGTAAACCACCTACACCATTGGTACTTAGAAACAACTTAGTAATAATTAATGAAAATCTATAAATTTAGTTGGAGATTGCGATTTCAATTATTGAGTTATTTCGAATGAAATCTTTGAAGTGAATATCGTCCCTCATCCTAACAAACCAAACATATAAAGTAACGTATAAACTAATATATTTAATTCAAATCTTCCTTTTTTTCTCGTCTTTATCATTTTTCTTTTTCTCTTTGATCCTATCCAAGTTAGTCCAACAGTTTCAACATTTTTTTTGAGATATTGGGTTAATAGTGCCGAATGATTTGAGTTAATGAAAGCTCCACAACTAATTATTATTTTAATATCAGACCTGGTGTTTCAAGTGACCCAGGTTCGTGGCATCTGGCGATGACGAGAGACTAGTGAGTAGGTGGCAATCGCTAGTTCAACTAAGTGGGTTTTACCTCACCCCACTGTGGTGCCTTATGGTGAGTGTTCACGAGCTTCGGCCCTAAGTGAATGTTTTCCCCATAACGGAGGCGAGTGTATTTCGTTGTGGTGAATTTAATAATATGTTAGTTATATTATAGTTGGTCATATGGTATTATTACTTCATATCATATAACTGCTTTCAAAGTGTAGCCGGTACAAAATGATGTTCTAAACGTATACGCGTAATTAATCTGAAAATAGACTTGGAGATGATACAACCATTGGTTTGAAATTCTAAGAATTTGAGGACAATTAAGTTGATTTGTTTGTGTAATGTTACAAGAAATATAAGAAAAAAAAATTACAACAAAAATATTGGGTTGAAATATATTGCTTTCACCCATCCAATCCCCTACCCTAGGAAGTTATTTCTTGTTAACATCCGGCTACAATCCAATAAATATGCTAAAAATATCTTTAGTCGTTGTCTCCAAAACATCCCACAAAATTGGATATGAAAAATACTAATTGGTGGTTATGAAAATATAGGAGACACCATGGAGTTTTTACGGTGGCAGAGATGTTGATTATTACAGCGTCGATCATTTTCATCCCGAGTTGTGTCACGTCATCTATGTATATCTGTTTTTAGAACGATGATGAACAATAGATTGTTGATGCACTTTGATTTGGTGATCAAACTCTAGAGTTGGCTTATCAGTACCTCTTGAAGGTGCTGTTGATGAGCATATTTCTCATTAGAAATAGGTCCCTCTACTTCCAGTTTTGCCAATGTTTGCACTTGAAAGAAATATCTTACATTTAATCTCATGGTCTTTGTGTGCAAGGAGCGGGGTGAGTATATATGTTCCAAAACATTAAACGGTCTTCTTTAGATATTGGTTTATAGCTGAATGATTTGCATATGAAAAAACACTCAATAACTAATTATTTAGTATCAATTCAAACACCTTTAAAAAATTTTTTTGACATGAAACACTTTTTTTAATAATATGTGTTTGTTATTTCATATGGTAGAGAGCAGCTTTCAAAGTGGAGCTAATACAAAGTGATGTTCTAACAGCTTGTAACGTATCAAGTTTTATATGTATGTATAATCAAATTCAATCTTGAGATGATACAATCATTGATGTTTGGGTTTAAAATATTTTCTACAAGTTGATTTGTTTGTGTAATGTGACAAGAAATGTAAGCAAAATAAGATTACACAAAAATATTGGGTTGAGATTATTTTCACCCAGCCATCCAATACTTCTGAACATATATATTTAGCAGCTACAAGTCAAATAGGTTACAAATATATGTAGTCCTTGTCTCCAAAAATAAAATCTCACAAAATTGGATTGAAAAATACCAATCAGTGGTTTAATTTGTATGAATTAGGAAAATACAGTGGGTTAAAAGATGTCGGGTTTTGGAACAAAACTCGAAACATATTCCTACAATAACACATATCAAAACCCGTATTAGCATATTAACATACTACCAACAATAATACATATCAAAACCCATATTAGCATATCAACATACTACCAGCAATAATACATATCAAAACCCATACTAGTATATTAACATACTACCAACCTATATTTACCAAAGTAACATACGTTCGCCAAAGTAACATGCGTTCATTGATCCTTGTATAACTTTTAAAGTAAAATTGTATAGTTTAACTCAAAAAAGGGTTGTTGAGTTTGATGTTGCGCAACCAACACATTCGAGGACATATCGGAAGAAGGTTTATGCCCAATCCCCCGTATCCATCCCCGTCGATCACCCAACACACTCTGAAACGCAGCAACCTCATTTGGCGGTTGAGAACTGCCACCTTCTCCGTTATGTTCATTTTGACCCATAATCTCTCTTTCTAAATTAAGCAGTATTTTACGAAGATGATTATATATATATATATATATATATATATATATATATATATTGTAGAGAATTATACTTTCGATAAATACTTACCAAATTTTGCTTGGCTATCACGTCAACCCAATTCCTATCTTTATTAGTGTGAGTTTACGGTACGTAACAAGATGTTTCAAACCATGTTTTACATTAAAACTTAGAGTAGACATTAGATAAACACAAGCATACACACACACATATAAAGCTTTACATGTTTGTAGGTGATGCTACTGTATGATGTTGTCCCCCCATGGTTTGGCAATAGTTGAAGTTGACGGACTTTTGCGTTAGCTCACATCTTGCAATATATTTAGGGTCCAAGCAATATATAAGGCATATCCAAGGGGCGCCCTTGCTTTTCGATATCAGTGTAACCTCCATTATCAAGAAATTTCAGCTTTAGCGTCGTGCTTGCGGCCCGAGTACCGCTTCATAAGCACATGCTTAATGCCGCCTGTCAAGTTCCGGGCTTCTCAATCGCGCTCAACTTCATCAAAATTGAAGTTTTCCTAGGAATTAAATAAAAAAGGTAAAACATTATATAAAATACGTTAAAACAGTTTAATGGTTGCATTTGCATCCGTAAATGAGCCGTTAAAACGACTGCAAACGGTTGCACTTTTGCACCCATTTCTTATCACGTTTGCAGCCCTTTAACGACGCATTTACGGCTGCAAACGCAGCAGCAAATGATGCAAAGCGTAGCTGTTTACTGCGTATGCAGCTTTAAACACGGCAACATGCACCCGTTTGCTGCCACGTTTGCATCCGTTTTACGGCGCGTTTACGGCTGCAGACGCAGCATCAAACAACTGTGTTTTTGCAGCAGTAAACGGCTGCACTTTTGCACCTGTTTGTTGCCGCATTTACAGTTGTTTAACGAAGCGTTAATGGTGGCAAACACAGCTGCAAACGCAGCAGCAAACGGGTGCAAAAGCGCAGCCGTTTAATGTTGCGTTTGCAGCTGTAAACGCGTTGTTAAACGGCTGCAAACGCGGCAGCAAATAGCTGCGTTTTTGCACCCGTAACATGAGAAGACCCAATTTGAAAGTATTGGGTGAGGTTGATGACAAGTGGACAGTCAGATGAAGAGTTGTTGTGGACAACGTCAGTATCTTCTAAGTAATCGTCAACATTTTGAATCGGCTCGATGAGTAATGGCCGATTCCAAATTTTTCGATGATCAATGTTTACGACTACCCCCTATGTTTATTTTTTTTGTTTCGAAATGGTTCTTGGATGAAGAACACTTGTTTGGCTTGCAAAGAAAATATTTATACCCCTTCAAGTATCAAACCACTTGCACCAAAATAGGACAGTTGAATAACCATTTGTATAATGCAACTTAATAATTTCTTGTAATAGGCCATAAAAATTCACATCGTTCTCTCTAGCCACTTCTACCCAATAGTTTTGCGTTGCACGTTTTGCATCACGTTCAGGTGCCATAAACCTAACACAGTTGACATGCAAGCAGTGTAAGTTCTGCATTCATTTCTCCAAAAATAAATACCAATCAGTGGTTTAATTTTTATGAATTATGAAAATACAATAAACGCGTTGTTAAACGGCTGCAAACGCGGCAGCAAATAGCTGCGTTTTTGCACCCGTAACATGAGAAGACCCAATTTGAAAGTATTGGGTGAGGTTGATGACAAGTGGACAGTCAGATGAAGAGTTGTTGTGGACAACGTCAGTATCTTCTAAGTAATCGTCAACATTTTGAATCGGCTCGATGAGTAATGGCCGATTCCAAATTTTTCGATGATCAATGTTTACGACTACCCCCCTATGTTTATTTTTTTTGTTTCGAAATGGTTCTTGGATGAAGAACACTTGTTTGGCTTGCGAAGCAAATATTTATACCCCTTCAAGTATCAAACCACTTGCACCAAAATAGGACAGTTGAATAACCATTTGTATAATGCAACTTAATAATTTCTTGTAATAGGCCATAAAAATTCACATCGTTCTCTCAAGCCACTTCTACCCAATAGTTTTGCGTTGCACGTTTTGCATCACGTTCAGGTGCCATAAACCTAACACAGTTGACATGCAAGCAGTGTAAGTTTCTGCATTCATTTCTCCAAAAATAAATACCAATCAGTGGTTTAATTTTTATGAATTAGGAAAATACAATGGACGCCATGGAGCTTTTCCGTTGGGGGAGATGTTGATTATTGCAGTGGCCACCACTATGAGATTGGAGTATCATTTTCTTGGTGGATATCTCAAGTTTTGCGACATCGTCTATGTATATCTGTCTGCTCCTACATTCTTCACTGCAGAAACCTTGATCCCCTCTGCGCATATGCATGCATGTATTAATTACCTTCGTTTTGCATTAGGATTTAAATGTACATAAGTGATGGATAATTAAGTTATACATACCTGTACATATAAACATCTTTGTTAAGGGGAAGATCTTGTGACAGAGAAAGCAAGATTTGAGAAAGCAAGTGGAGGTGGATGAGATGGAATTTAATTCCGCTGGAAAATGGGATTGGAATGAGTTCGTGTTTCGATACTAAGAATCTTTAAACCAACAACTTTTGATTCCATTGAAGCTGTCTCCACTTTCAAGCATCTAGCATGCCCATGGAGATCTTAGCTTAACTTCAACAGAGAAGGATATATATATATATATATGAGGGAGTTGAGTGATGATGGTGGGGTGGGTATTTAAAGTCACATATTATAAGCCCCACAAACAATAATCATAATTAATAATTACCACCATGCTTACCATATGCCTATATATCTCCTCTTTCATCTGACTTGTTTCTTGTTTTTTTTCTTGTCATTTACTGTTTTTTCTGATATTAGAGGGTCATCACACGGCTAGAAGGCACCATGTTTACCATGTGTTTAAATAGTAGAAAATAGATATAAATTCAACTATTCAAGATCTAATCCGCGTTAAATATCTTTTACATTCTTTAAACTACCTATAAACCACCAAGGAATCAAACAAAACTCTTAACTCTAATTTTCACCAAGTGTTACCCTCAGAGCAAAAAACAAAATTTATAAATACGGTTAACTTATAGACGCATATGATCTAAAGGAAATCATTGAACACTTACCTTTTTTTCCCTTTAAGCAAGTATAACATAAAAATTAAAATCAAACTGTAGTTTTGAATCTTGTCGGTAATCTCCAATGGAAATGCGTGGATAAAAAATGATCCTAAGTTCAGAATCTGTGGGGTAAGAGCATTTTGTGATGGACGCTCGGTCGGTGATCCGTCACAACATCTGAAGATAAATATATTTGATTAAGGTTTGCAAAAGTTGTTGTGAAGTATTGAGGTAGAAATCAAGTAGTCAAGAGAAGTCAACGGAGTAAAGTTAACAATAGGCTAAAGTCAACTGATGTTGAAGCTTTGTAAAGTTTGAGTAGAAAATGATAAGTAGCTGAAAGTATAAAGGTTTTGTTTAAAAACAGAGGAAAGATAGAAGTGAAAGGGCCAACTCTATCAAGTTGAAACTTTGGTTGTTACAGGTTGTTAACAACTGAGTTAGGGTTATAATTTGGGCATTCTCTTTGTAATCGTTTTCATTTCAATTCCTTGTAAACCTTTGTAGTTGGAACTTGTATGTTCTTGATTTTTTTCATCAATAAAGCCTTGTTGGTTGTTCGTTTCTTTGATCAGTTCTTTCAGTTATTAATTCAGTCATTTGCTTGTTCATAATAATTTCACATCATAGTTAACAATTGGTATCAGAGCCATTATGGGCTCGATCTTTAAAGAAGTTTCTGTGTAATTCAATTGGAGAAACAAGAATGGTTACAAATTGATATTGAAAAGTTAGATGGAAAGAACGATTTGGAGGTTGATGATGCAAGCACTCATCATGAGAGGTTGTTGACGCTTTAAAGGGTGAAGATGAAGTACTAGAAGGGTTAACAGAAAATGAAAAGAAAGAAGTAATGGAGAAGGTGCACAGTGATAAAATTACAACATCAACTAGGGAGTTGTTTTATGGAGATCTAAAGTCGAAGGACTAAACGAGTAAAATAATACTTAAACGTATTTAACTATTATTTGATTATCTTAGCGTTAGATTTTATTAGTGTCTAATTCTTTAGAGATAAGTATAAGTAAAAATAGGAGTCCTAGTAGAATTAGATTGTTTTTAGTATTTATATTCGTTAAGTCTTGTAGTTTTATTTAATACACAACAGTTAATAGAAGAATTTTGTGAATCCCGTTTATATTCATCATCTCTCTGATCTTGTACCCAGATTAAACACAGTGCAATGATTCTCAGTCTCGGTGATAGAGTTCTGAGAGAAGTTTCCAAAGAAACAGCAGCTGCTGGTGTTTGGACAAAATTGCAGAGTTTGTATATGACTAAGCCAGAGTTTGTATGTGCACATATTGATAGACACACGCACGCACTATGAGAAAGCAATACAGAGTTTATTTATTCCCTTATATCCACGAACCGGAGCATGGATTCTTGTTTAGTGTTCTTCTCTTCATCAAACCACTTGTACTTGAAAATTAAGAAAATATATAAAAAAATAACTCTCAACTCATTTTCAGTATCCAGAACACTTGAGCACCAGATCACCTTTTAGTAACCTAAAACATAAAAACGGTAAATGATAAAAGTTGATTCAAAACACTGAATTGATGTGTGTATTCGTATGTTTCATTACAAAGAAGGGTATACTATTTATACAAAAAACGTAGTCTATTTATAGAAGACAGCAGCTGATTGCTAGCTGTCTTGACCGTTGCTGTCGATTGCTGTTAATCTGCTGGAGATTGATTGCTGTTGATCTGCTGGAGATTTGCTGGATATGTGGCTGTTGATTAGCTGCCGCTTCCTTCAAGGTTAGACCTTCCTTTCTAACACTCCCCCTCAAGTTGAATAGTTGGATTTCCAAAATTCAACTTGCCCAAACAATCATTGAGAATTTTTCCGTTAACTGCTTTTGTTAGAATGTCAGCAAGCTGATCCTTTGATCGAACGAATGGTAATTCAATCGTACCATCTTCCAATTTTTCTTTGATGAAATTCCTATCAACTTCCACGTGTTTTGTTCGATCATGTTGAACTGGGTTTTCTGAAATCTGAATTGCAGCTTTATTATCACACATAATCTTACTTGTTTCTTTTGGCGGAAAACCAATCTCAGCTAAGAGTCTCCGCATCCACATGGCTTCTGTTAAACCTCGAGTTATGCCTCTAAATTCAGCTTCTGCACTTGAAAGAGCAACCACTTTTTGTTTTTTACTCCTCCAAGTGACAAGATTCCCACCAACTAGAGCGAAGTAGCCTGCTGTTGACCTCCGACTTCCCTTATCTCCTGCCCAGTCTGCATCAGTATAGACTTGAACATTTAGGTGTCCATGTGATTGAAACAGGACTCCATGACCTACTGTTCCTTTGAGATATCTAATGATTCTCCACACTGCTTCCATATGTGACTGTTGAGGTTGGTGCATGAACTGACTTACTACCCCTACAGCATAGGCGATGTCTGGACGAGTGTGTGAGAGATATATTAGTTTTCCCACCAGCCGTTGGTATCTTTCTTTATTTGCTAATTTTGCTCCTTCTTCCATGTAAAGTTTTTGGTTTACACTCATAGGAGTATCTGCCGGTTTGCAATCGATCATTCCAATTTCTGCCAACAGGTCTAAGACATACTTCTTTTGACTAATGAAGATTCCTTGTTTCGACCTTAGTACTTCAATACTGAGGAAATACTTAAGTCTGCCCAAATCTTTCATTTCAAATTCAGCAAACAAGTTTTCTTTGAGTTTTACCATTTCTTCTTTATCGTTCCCTGTAATGATCATATCATCTACATAGATAATTAGACAGGTTACGAATTTTCCTCTTTTTTTGAGAAACAAAGTATGATCAGCATTACTTTGTTTATATCCAAATTTTTTCATAGCTACCGTAAATCTGCCAAACCAGGCCCGGGGAGACTGCTTCAAACCATAAAGGGATTTCTTCAGACGGCAAACTTCTCCAGTTTTGAAATCTTTTGTGAATCCTGGAGGAGCTTCCATAAATACTTCTTCGTCTAGGTCCCCGTGTAAGAAGGCATTTTTTACATCAAACTGTTGAAGTGGCCATCCTTCATTTGCAGCTATCGAGAAAAGGACCCTGATTGTGTTCATTTTTGCAACCGGGGAGAATGTTTCAGCATAGTCAATCCCATGTGTCTGAGTATACCCCTTTGCTACCAGTCGGGCTTTATATCTTTCAATTTTACCATCTGGTTTATACTTAATCGTATAGACCCAACGACACCCCACGGATTTCTTTCCCAACGGAAGAGTACACTTTTCCCATGTATTGTTCTTGGTTAGGGCTTCCATTTCTGTGTTCATTGCTTCCTTCCAATGTTTAGATTTTAAGGCTTGATCCACGTTTGTAGGAGTTTCTTCGGAATAAACAGATGAGATAAATGCTTTGGCTTCCTTAGTGAAGTTTCCATCGGCCACACTAGCTATAGGATAACTAGATCTTCTTGGTTCTTTTCCAGGAGAATACCGTTTCGGAGGAACCCCTCTGTTTGTTCTAGGGGGTAACACATATCTAGATGGTGGTTCTTCTTGTCTGGATTCATCTGCCTGCAAATTTTCAGTTTGTTCTGTGGCAGTTTCATGGTTAGAAGTATTGGTGTCCTCAAAGTCATTAGAAACTTCAAAAATACCACCAGACTGAATAGGATGAGTATCACTTACCTTGGACACCAGGTTAGGAGGAACATTAGGACCGTCAGTGGCACTGAGATTGGGTTCTGGTGACTCTGTGGTTGGTGACTCTGTAGTTGGTACATAGGGAACATATTCCAACCAGCTTAGTGTGTCTAAACATTCCTTCTCCCCCTGACCACTGAGTTGGGAATTGTAGTAATACTCGGTTTCAAGGAAGTCACAGTTCATTGTGGTGAACATATGACGTGTTTTTGGATTATAACATCTGTATCCCTTTTGATTCATTCCATACCCGACAAAGACACATTTTACAGCACAAGGGTCAAGTTTGGTTCGATCTGATTTAGGTATGTGAACAAAGGAAGTACATCCAAAGATTCGTGGTTGAAGGGTGAGAACTGAGGGTAGTTTGAAGAATTTTGAAAGGGTGTGTAACGGAGTGTTAAGCTTTAGGATTTTTGTTGGGAGTCGGTTGAGAAGATAGGTAGCAGTAGCAAGGGCTTCAGGCCAAAAGTATTTCGGGACCTGGGATTCAATCAGGAGGGCTCGTGTCATTTCTAGCAAAATGCGATTTTTCCTTTCGGCGACACCGTTTTGTTCTGGGGTGTTTGGGCATGTAGTTTGGTGGATTATTCCCTTGTCTTGGAAAAAGGATTTAAACAAGGTATTAACAAACTCACCGCCTTATCAGATCGGAATATTTGGATGTTTGTTTGAAATTGGGTTTGAATCATGGCGTAAAACATAGTGAATTTTTCAAATACTTCGGATTTGTTTTTCAAAAAATAAACCCAGGTCATTCGGGTACAATCATCAACGAACATCACAAAGTACCGAAGGTTTTGCCCCCCAAGAACTGGGGCAGGACCCCATACGTCAGAATGGATTAATGAAAATGGCAAAGCAGCCTTAGTGTTATTGGGTTTAAAAGTTTTTCTATGGCTTTTTGCTAAAACACATGTTTCACAATGTGACATAGAATTAACTGGAAATAGTTTCGGAAATAAAATATGCGAATAACTTGCAGAAGGATGACCTAATCTTCGGTGCCATAGCCAAGCTTCCCGTTCCGATGTCCCATGAGTCAGCATCACAGCACCACTTTGAGTCACCTCATCCACATAGTACAACCCTTGATTTTCAGTGCCACGCCCAATGATCACTCCCGTCCTGATATCCTGTAAAATACAAAACGTAGGGTACATTAGGACAATACAGTTGAGTTCCTTCGTGACATGGCTGATGGAAAGCAGCTTATGTGATAACGAAGGAACATAAAGGCAATTAGAGATTTTTATTGTGGGTGAAATCTCAATAGTTCCTCCCGATTTTACATCCATTATTCCTCCGTTTGCCGTTTGAATATGTGTTTTTTCTGGTTTGGTTGTTGAAATAATATCCGATAGCTCATAAGTCATCGTATCGGTTGCGCCACAATCAAAAATCCATAGTTTTTGGTTTTGATGTTCGTGGGCCATATTGGCTTCTCCCTTATTTCCAGGGACTATATGTGTATTTTTTGTTTTTAAAACCGACCGAGGGACTATAAGTGTATGTGTTCGTGTATCTTCTTCTTCTTCACTTATGAAAGACTTAAGGTTTGAGGGTTGCGCCCCAAACCCTTTACCTGTTGTTTCTTCTTCATCTGCTTTGGCCACTCCGCCGAAGCCCGATCTGTTCCGGCTTTCATCTTTGGGAGCGTCTCGGTTACTGGCGCCGGATGACTTTCCTTTTTCTGTAGTCTTTGTGCCTTTCTTCTGACCATCAGACCACCATTCCGGATATCCGACGAGTTTGAAACACTGTTCCCTGGTATGTTTCATCATCCCGCAATGATCACACTTGAGGTGAGATTTGTCGTCTTTACTTGTTCCGATTCTTTTCTCACCGGCTCGTCGGTAACCCTTTGACGCAAGCCCTAGTCCGTCAATTTCAGAGGCCATTAGACCCACTGTGATACCCTGTGTGTCATTGAGAGGTGTTCCCAGAATATTCTGGTGAGCGGCCTCCTTGCGGACAGTAGAGTATGCAGTTTCTACGGTTGGAAGGGGCTCTAACCGGAGTATTTCCCTTTTTATAGGATCATATTTCCGGTTGAGAGCGTTTAGAAACTGGAACAGTTTCTGTTCCGACCTGATTTTGTGATACGCTTGGATATCGGCTGGGCAGGTCATAGGGTTTGGGTCAATCCGATCAATTTATCCCCATACTCCTTGGAGTATAATCCACAATTCTTCTAGGGAGAGATTGTTCTGTTTGATTTCATTCGCCTTGACATGTAGGTTGAAAGTTTGGAGCTTGTCACGCCCACTGCTATATGTTATAGCTAGGGCATCCCACAGCGATTTTGCTGTTGGGAATTCGGTTAGATTGCTGGCAAGGGTTGGTTCGATGTTCTGTATGAGCCATGAGAAGACGACTAGGTCGTCTTGTTCCCATTGCTCATATTGCTCGCTGGTTTGGTTTGGTGGGTTGGTTGATAGATGATTTAGAAAGGTTTTTGATTTACCGCCTATGGCTACCCTCATCATCCGGGTCCATAAGGCGTAATTCTGACTATTGAGCTTGAGGTTTATTTGAAGGTTATCGGATAGTTTTGGGTTTCGGTTTTGTGGGTTAAGGCCATTCTTGAGCAGATTGGCGATTTGAATGGATAAATCTTCTCCCAAGTTACCGGCTTCTGCCATGGCAGCTTGGTTGAGAGGATGATTCGGTTTTGGGTGAGCAAGGTAGATGATGAACATGTCAAGAACGACACTGCTCTGATACCATGATAAAAGTTGATTCAAAACACTGAATTGATGTGTGTATTCGTATGTTTCATTACAAAGAAGGGTATACTATTTATACAAAAAACGTAGTCTATTTATAGAAGACAGCAGCTGATTGCTAGCTGTCTTGACCGTTGCTGTCGATTGCTGTTAATCTGCTGAAGATTGATTGCTGTTGATCTGCTGGAGATTTGCTGGATATGTGGCTGTTGATTAGCTGCCGCTTCCTTCAAGGTTAGACCTTCCTTTCTAACAGTAAAATCACCAGACATTCCGGCCCGTGAAAGAACCTCCACAGATATCTATTTTGGTCCGAGCGTACCTACAATCTTCGTCATTCATGAAAATTACTCCACAAAAACATCATGATCACAAAACAAACACACAAGTATTATTAATTAAATGAAATGGTTAGTATTTGATCATGAAAACGGTGAATGGAACTAACAGATCTGGAAAGTATGTTAGATTGTTATCACAACTACAAACCTTTTGAAGCCACAGCAACACCAATCTCATCTATTACCTGCAAGATAAAACAAACCAAATAGATAAATTTATGACAAAAGTGTTATTTATATTTTCTTAAACAATAGCATCTGATTAACCAATTGCTACAATGTCAGACAACGAAAGCACATCCAAACAATATTTTATACAAACCCTCTTTATCACAACTAACTAGCTTTCCTTTTAGAAAGAATATGTATCATTATAGAAACGAAATCTTCCTGTAAGAAGCTATATGAACAAACATATATTTCCGATAAGAACGTATATTATATGAACAAAAAAACTGACCCATTACAATATCATTTGATTTTGGTTATTCTATATCACTTGATCACTTTCAAGACGAAAGCTAATCATTAAAAAAAGCAATTTTGTGAAGATTATCTAGTTTGTTAGCTCGTCAGTTTCATCTTCAGCTTGCTTCGTCGTCATCATGACTTTAATAATACCTTACACTCTAGCCATGCCACACCACTATCATCGTCTGTCTTTGTTACCAGAAAGAGAAAGTATTGGTCTATTGGATTGCTGAATATATATTTGATGCGCCTTAGGGTTTCGGAGGATGATTGAGGCTTTTGTTTAATGTATAATGGATCGTGTTGAGAGATTTTGATAACCGGAGGCTTGAAGGGAGGAAGAAGGAATGGTTGATAGATTTTGACGGTGGTTTTGGCTCTGAATAATTAGATGAATGAAACGGATATGTGAAACCGGGCTTCATTCACAAAAATACGAACCTGGGATTTTTCCCCGCCAAAACCACATTTCACAAGTAGCCCAAATCCTTTCATTTATTTATTATACATAATAATAATAATAATAAATTCTAAGTAGCTTATATGTTATTGCATAGTTCAATTCTATATATTAACAAAGTAAACTGTGAGCAATATTATTTTATGATTAGGTCAATCTTGTAAGAGGTTAGAATATTATTGTTATAATTTATTTATTAATTTAAGTTTTGATTTTAAACTTTTATAAAGTTATGATATGACCTCATGAACTCAAATAATTTTTTTTTATTTTTTATAGATCATTTAAGTTTATGCCCCTAAACTTTAGTAGATTTGCCATACGAAAGTCTAATACTAACTTTTTTCATTAAACGATTTATGTCTTAGTCTTTCAACTTTAATAAAGTTATTATATGGGCCTTGAAATTTGATAAAGTTATTTTTTTATATTTATAACAATTATTTGTTCTTTTATCTTTTTCATAGGTTTATTTTTTTTTATTTTACTTATTATAGTTATAGCTAACTTTGAACTCTAGAAATATTTACTTAATCGTGTTGATTGCTTATTCTTACCATGACTTAGATTAAAGCTTGCATGGTCTATAACAACCCATCAATATATCATGTAGCAAATATATTCCCGTTAGCACACTACTATGACCCCGCCGCGAAGCGCGACTCCGATACTAGTTTTTAACATTACAATTCCTTATATAAATATACCAACCAACCACTTTGTCAATTTTCAGAGAATCCGTTCAAATTAGAATTCCAAATTCATTTCCAATCACCCAAACGACCCTAGAGTTCGAAGTTTTTGAATCCTTTAGTATTTCTAACCATTTGATTGCTTTCGTTGATCCGCATCATGTTTTTACTATTTCATATCGTAAAACCATATTCAAATTGTAGCTAGTTCAAAATAATGTTCTAACTTGTGACGTATGGTATGTTTTAATGCATAATCAAACTTTGATATTGAGATGATACAAATCTTTGATGTTTGGGTTTAGAAGTTGATTTGTTGTGTAATGCGACAAAAAAAGATATAAAGAAAACGTACAGATTACACCAAAAAATGGGTTGAAATTGTCTTCACCCGGCCATCCAATACTTATTAACATCTAGCAACTACAATCCAAATATGCTACATATATCTTTAGTCTTTGTCACGAAAAGTAACATTCCACAAAATTGGATATGAAAAATACCAATAAATGGTTATAAAAATACAGGCGAAGGCATGGAGTTTTTCCGGTGGCAAGGGTGTGGATTGTTACAGCGGCGAGATTGGCGTATCATTTTCTTGGTTGATATCTCGAGTTGTGCTACATCATCTATGAATATCTGTCTGTTCCTGCACTCTTCGCTGCAGAAACCTTGATCCCCTCTGCAGACACATGTATGGTATGGATTAGTTTCATCAAACACATAAATTGAGATTCAGAATAAATGAAAGGGTTAATTTTTAGCACCTGTACATATAAACCTCTTTGTTAAGGGGGAGGTGCTTGTGACAAAGAAAGCAAGATTTGAGAAAACAAGGTGGAGGTGGACGAGATAGAATTTGATTCCTTTGGAAAATGGGTTTGGAATGAGTGTGTGTTTTGGTGGTAAGAATCTTTAAACCAACAGCTCTTGATTCCACTGAAACTGTCTCCACTTTGAAGTATTTGGCCATGCTTATGGAGGGAGAAGATCTTACTTCTTCAACTTCAACCTCAAAGAGAGATATGATGAAGGAGTTGAGTGATGATGGTGGGGTGGGTATTTAAAGTCACATACTATAATAAGCCCCACAAACAATAATTATAATTAATAATCACTACCATATTTACTATATGCTTATATGTTTTCTCTTTCTTCTGACTCAATTGTATTTTTTTAGTTAGCATTTATTGTTTTTTAACCTTCACACGGCTGGTAATACACCATGTTTACCATGTGTGTAACCCTAGATAATATATAATAATAAATATAACTTCAAGATCTAATCCTTGTTTTATATCTTTTTTCAGGCTGCTAGTAAACTACTCACAAAATACTCTAATTTTCACCGCCAGACCAGAAAATTTTTCACCTATAGATCTAATCTTTGTTTTATATCTTTTTTGGATCCTTCATTGGTGTTCTTTTGAACTTCAAAATGTGTGCTTGTAGGTTGTTGTTGTTGTAACTACAACTTTTATATGCTGTTATAGGTTTTTATTTGCAAGAGATTAATGACAGCTTGTAAATACTTGTGATCTACATAAAATACTCGATTTTTTTATATTAAAAACAAGTAATATCGATAGTCTGTTTGTAGGGGTGAATTCCCGACACGCCCAAACATAATACGTAAAGAAACATGTTTGAGTCGGCTGATATGATATGTTTATTGTACAGATCAACTCGAACACAACTCGTTTAAAAATGAGTAACCCCGATTAAAACCTGTTTAATGAGTGGCTTGACCTATTAGCCCGCTTAAGGTATATATTTAGATTTTTTTTCATTTAACTATTAACTTTTGAAGGTAAAATTTTGCATTTTAAACCTTTTCATCTAACTCTTCATTTCTAAAAACTTTATATTATTAATTCTAACTACCCATTTTCTATTCCTATCAATCCGTTTTCTTCTAATCTTGAGCTAAATATATAAACCTTTGGATGATAATTGGGGGTGATAGAAAACGAAACAAAAACAATTAGAAGAACATCAATTACAAAAATGTTTTATTTGATCAGAGTAATTTTTAATTGTTTAAATTATTAAGTCACTAGGTATTCGCATTTATAAACGAGCATAAATAAGCCGGAAGAAACCTAACATGATTTTAAGTAGGTCTGACACAAACAAAAAACCCATCATCCGGCTAACCGAAACCCATCAACCCGCCAGCCCGACTCGATTGACATTCCTATTTGTTGGTGAGCATTCATTCATGGATTTGTCAGTGGTGTGGCCATCAGCATTCCTTTGGTGGTCAGTTTGTGACTTGTCGGTGAAGAGGCCATTGATGATCTATCCGGCGTTGATCGGTCAATATAGTCTCTACCCACACTGAGATTTGAGTTAAAACAGTTGTTATTTTCACCAACGGATTTTATCATCGCTAAAGGACTGATATATTTGATTTTACATGATTTTAGTGGCCCCATTCGTGTCTTCAACACACGTTTCTAGTATCATCTGATTCCAAAAGAAAAAAAGCATATGAATAAAGTTGATATTACACTATTTTTAAAATAGTGTATTTTATAATGCTTGAAAAGTTTGGAAAGCAAGTAAAACTGGTTAGAACTTGGAACATAATTGGTCTTTATGCGATTATTAATTAAATAAATGTTCGGAAGAAAGGACGCGTATGGATTGACGGGTGGGCCGGTTTTTTTTTATCATAATAACTTGGTAGACAAAATTACGTGTGGAAGAGAGGGCCTCACTCATATAATAATATCAAAACGTGGAAGCCGTGATATACACTTTAGAAAACAAATAAATATTATCCTTGTTGATTTAATATATATATATATTGTTATTAAACAAATAAATACTTGTAGTTCAATGTCGCACTTTTTTTCTCATACAAAGTTCCATAAAGTTTGTTGAAAAAATGGCTAGTTTTAATATAAATTAATACTTAATAATGAAATAATAATCACTTTCTATCATATATTCCAAATTCGAAAGGTTAAATATGAATATGTACGCCTTTAGTGGGTGGTCCTGAAGACTTTCAAACAATATAGTATATTTAATTAATAGTTTGGCTATTTTGAGTTGGGAAAGAAACAGTGCGTAATATTATAAACTTCGGAATGATTAACAACTATATTAACGAGTCTGCATGCAGAATCTTATCAATTATGGATTTTAATTAAGTAAACGCGTATAATTAGCATCATGGATTTAAATATCTCAGAATTTTGAGGAAAAAATAAACATCTTTATAGCGGGTGTAGATTGGTATTAGCTCGATTATAGTATTAATATATGATACCGACACTTGATATAGCATCTGAAAGAAAAACGGATATCGGTACTGATACCGATATTATTAGGAGAGTATCGTTTATTTAGAACTATATAAAACATTACATTATATTATCACTACAAGGTGCAATAGCGGTGACATGTGTCTCGGTAAAAGTGAGACACAACTTAACTTCTTTGAATGATGAGATTGAGATACGTCGAGATGTATGATGATATGAATGTTAAACCAATGAGTATAAAACAAAATTGAAATAGTAATTTGCACTAAGATTCTTGGATATATAAATTTCCAATCGAGATACGTAAAGATTGAGATAACATAAGAAAACATAAAAACTAAACGGTTGGAGTTGAATCTTGATTTTTTTTTTGTGAAGGAAAGCTAGTTGGGTGGTTCGTTTGGGCCGTTATTATCTTCAACAGGATTGGCGTTGATGTTGTAAGCTCTTCCTCTTGCAGGTGGCCTAGTGGTTAGGTTTTCTTGATTTGCTTGGTTAACTGGGTTTGCTTGAGCTTGGGCGTTTATGATGTTAACCAATCGAGGGCACGTGTTTCTAAAGTGGGTAGGGTCGCCACAATTAAAACAAGCTCGAACATATGGAAACATGGGGTATTGGGGTTGTTGATATGTTTAGATCATGTTTTGTGAAGGGGGTGAGGTTTGGTTTTGAGAGGTGCGGCAAACCTTGCTCAAATGACCATAGCGTCCACAATTCGCACATAGTCGACAAGGGAAGGTAGGTGGATGGTGATAAAAACAGGTATTGCATTGAGGGTGAGGTCCAAAGTAAGGTTTCTTATTTGGGTAAGTTGAGTTGGGTGCTACTTGAGTGATTGGGATAGCTTGGAGGGGTATGGCTTGTGAAGTTGGTTGATTGTGTTGGGTGACAGCGAAAATTTGCCCATCTCGTTTTCTCTTAGAAATGGGTTGTGAAGAGGATTCAGTTCGGGTGGAGTTTGAGGTTTCGGTTGATGTTTTATCCTTCTTCTTCTCCTCCGTGAAGTCTTTATTACTATGCGGTTTTCGGTGAGCTCTGTAGCTAACTCCATTGCTGCTTCCAAAGTTGCAGGTGTGGTACTTATTACGGAGTCTTGAATTTTTGAAGGAAGACCTCGAATGTAGTGCTCGATCAAACGGTAGAGGGGAGTGAACAAGTTGGGGACCATTTGATTTAACTCAAGGAATCTCTTGTTGTACGTAGTATGGTCGCCTTCCTTTTGTTTCAAAGAATAGAACTCATCCTCTAATTTCTTGATTTCGCTTTTTGGACAGAAACATCTTGTCATGATTTCCTTCAACTCTTCCCAAGTCAAAGTCATAGCATCTTCAACACCTCGCTTGGCCTTCTCTGTATTCCACCATGTAAGTGCTATTCCAAGTAAACGACCGGTAGCATATCGCACTGTGCGATCATCGGGGCAATCGCAATTTAGAAAAGTGTTTTCCATTTCCTCAACCCAATGGAGGAGAGCGGTGACATCTTCAGTCCCTTCTTATATTGGAGGGTCGCAGGATTTGAAATGCTTGAAGGTGCATTTAGTGGTATTTGGGGGAGGGTTGATAACATTTTGATCTTCTTGGTTGATTGGGTTGACGGGATTAGCGGTAAGGGCTTGTTGAACTTGAACTACAATGTTGGGTATTACGGCAGCCATTTGTTGAGCGATTTGGGCAGCCATGCGCTCGCGGGCTTTTCCTGATCTCATCTTCCTACGAGCGAGACTAGAAGAGATCTACAAGGAATACGTATCAAGAGTATGAGTTGGACGTTTTAGGGGTCATGTGTCGTATTTAGGAATGAACATTCATAAAATAAATATAGAATAATAAATCTACTACATCCATAGGATGTCTTGAGCTTTGCTCGTAATTGAGCCTTGCATGCCGCCATACTTCACCTTCGTAATCATGTGGGGCCCCATGATTACCGGGTCTTTCATATGGTTCGCATGTGTTAGTCTGGTAACGTACACTAAAACCCGGAGAAAATCGAGAAATATGTATGTAACGTATGAGATTCGGAGTGCATCCAGGTGTGGACACGGTGACACCTCAAAGTGGGGTTAGTTCGAACGACGTTTGGTGTGGCATGCTTTGGCCTAATAGGTCCTTCGTACTCTGATCGTTAGTCCCCAGGTAGGCAAACTGGTCCGTTATATTGGATTTATACGAATGCCAACCTAGACAGGACGTTCCGACTACCGGTACTCATACCCTTACAGTTACTACATACCCGTCGTAGAACTCACTTTGATGAGATTGAAAAAAAATGAAAAATGCGACAAAATCTTGAATAACAGAAGTAGGATGATTTGAATATGTGAACATTGAAATATGCATGATGATTGTATATGTAAGCATGTTATGTTTGACTATAAGTATGATTCATTAAGTATCACAAAATATAATATTGGAAGTGTTTGCATGCTATTGTGTATGTAATAAATATGAAATAAATAAACATCATGAGTTTGCATGTAACCACATAAACAATTAAAATCTAATCAACTATAGTATAGGCTCTAAGGGTCTAATAACCTATCCTATATCCCTATAGTCAAAAGCTCTGATACCAATCTGTCACACCCCAACCCGCAGCGGAAAAAGGTGATCGGGGCATGATTGGGTTTTCATCAAAGCTCATGACATTTATTATAATGTTTGATATTTATTATTACAATTTAAAGGAGATCATACAATCAAATCATACAAGTACAACATGTTCTATACATCTTTCTAGACTTCATTATTTTTCTTCTAATGCAATTTCCTATGTGTTCCTTGCTTCATCCTGTCCACCTGTATCATGTGTAAAAATGGTTTTTGGGTCAACAAAAAGTTGGCGAGTGAATCCTATGAAAACATTTAAACGTGTTTATTGTATTGATTATAAAATAAAGTGCATAAGCACATATGAGTAAATGTAGATGTAAATTTATTCACAAAACACATAATATTAAATATTGCACTCACATAATATTAAATATTGCACACACATACAACAAATGATTGTTTTGAGGCACGTGTTGTTCAACTCGTCTCCCACGAGGAACTGATGGGCCTAATGAATGAGTTTTGAGGCACGCGTTGTTCAACTCGTCTCCCACGAGGAACTGATGGGCCTAATAAATAATTTGCATACAACTTGACAATATGTAATACATCACAACAAACAATATTTACATTCTAAGTTTAGATCATATAATGGTATAGCACGAGTTTGAATAAGCGAATTAATTTAAGCGACACATGATACACCCCAAAACATGAATAAAAAGGGGAATTTGTAAGAATTCACTCACAGTGGTTGCGTTTCTTGGATTGATGATGAATGCGCACGAATTTGGATTTAACCACGAGAGAAATTAACCTAAATAATAACATAATGGTTCGGTAAATAAGTGGATTTTATTAACAATTTTTAATAGGATTTTTAGATTTATTTTTGTAAGTTTAAGGTCATTTTCTAACTTTATAAATATTATTTTTAAGTATTTTTAATTGATTTTTAAATTAAATAAATAAAAAAATATAAAAATGTTGACTTTTTTTACTTTGACCGTTGACCGGGCGTTGACCGGTCGGACCGTGTTTATTATATGCGCTAAGTGAGGTTCGAACTCGTGACCTCCCGTACGCGTGCACGCAGCTCTACCAACTGAGCTACGTGTCTAACCCGAAATATTTCTGTTTTTAATTATACTTATATACTATTTAGATTAAATCATTTCTGTCTTTATTTAAAAACTTGATAATTGCTAGAACCGGTTACAGGAGCAGGATTCGAACTCGTCACCTGTGGTTTAACTTTGCACACAGTCCACCGTTGGACTGTGTGTCTAACCTGGTTAAAACACTGGTTTTTATTAAACCTAAATACTAACTGGAAGGTGTTCTCGGGCTTTTCAAAAAAAAATTGAGATTTATCACAGGACCCGGTTAAGCGCATGATTCGAACTCGGTATCGATAGCATGAAATGCACACAGTCCACCGCTGGACTGTGTGTCTAACCCGAGATATAACCCGATTTATATTAAATATATACACAACCTAAACTTCATCTTCTTCGTTAAAACAACCCAGAACTCTCAACCCGACTGTTAGCCCACATAATTTCGATTCCCGGTTTTAAACAAATGCATATAAACAGTATTGAAGAAAGTTAAATGTTTGTACCGATTGGGCGAGGTGTTAGACTTTTCGGTTTAACTCCGACAGAAAATTCCGGTTGACTTCCGATGAACTCCGGTGAAACAGAGACTGGTTTTCAAAATGCGGTGAGAGTGTGGTTATGAATTGAACGAGATTTACAATCTTCGGACTTGATATTTATAGTTAACATGTTCGACAGTTTTCGGTCAAGTGATTTGATCATCCTTCGGTTATGATTTTGACGATTTTGAATGAGTGGCTTTAAGGTTTTCGGTTATAACTGACGTTAATCGTCAATTACACTTGCTTGATTCCGGAGTTAAAGGAAACGGTCGTAAATCCGCGTATTTTCCGGCGAGATTCCGATGACAGCAGGTTATTCCGGCGAGGTGTTCTTGCTGATTAAGGACTTGTAGAGAGGTTAGCGAGTGTGTTGAGAGTAGATTCGAGTGAATAAGCGAGTTGGGTTTTCCTGACTGAAGGTATTTATAAGTAGAGGTGTTTCAAGTTTTCGGTTATGAAATTCTCGGTTTATGAATGAAATTGATTTGAGTTTTCGGTTATAACTGATGTTTATCATCAGTTATACCCATTTGCGATCAAATAGGAGCCGTTTCTTCCATAATTCCCGCGATTTGGTCTTGACGAGTGAATTCGGAAGTTGAAACTGAAGTTGCAGGTCTTACATTTTCTTACATAAGATTTAAATGTTTTCAATTTTAGCACTAATGTGCGTGTGGCGGAGTGGTGAAAGTTGTGTGGGTATAAACTTGTGGGTGACCCGGGTTCGAAACCCGGCGTTTCCACATTTTTTTTATTTGTTATTTTTTTGTTATTTAATAATTATGTTTTAAATTCTAATTTGTTTATTAATTATGTATCGTATAAAATTAATTTGAGCATTAAATACGCAACAAAATTTATAACTGATTATTCGGTTTAATAAACGAAGCGGGTTTGGATAACCCGGTTTTTGACAGATGTTACAATCCCACCCTGGAATTTTGTTTTAAGATCATCTTGGGGATGTGTAGATTTGAATTCACTACATTGATGACAAATGTAAGCAAGTAAGGAAGGGGAAATAGTAATTAACAGATTATGAAAAGTAAAGATAGGAACACTCACTTTTATGCAGTTTTCGAGTACAAACCATTCCATCTTGCTTTTTTCGATGGTTGAAAGATATTTGCTCTTCATTGTGCTTGTTGGACGACAATTAGACTCAAACACCCAAAACTTTTGTCTTTCAAAAACGACATCCTTGTTTCTATCTGGGCGATTGAACTTACTCTGAACATCTCGAAGATACATTGAACAAAATGTTAGAGATTCTTCAATCACATAAGCTTCAGTTATACAACCTTCCGGCCTTGTCGGGTTTCTGACATAGTTTTTTAGTTTTTTCATGTACCTTTCACATGGATACATCCATCTGAAAGCTATTGGACCTCCCACAATCACTTCATTGGGTAAATGCACAAGTAAATGAACCATAATGTCAAAAAACGTTGGGGTATAGATCATCTCTAACTTGCATAGGATGGTAAGAATGTATCCTTTGATTTCCTCATATCCTTAACCAATAGTGTTCTGGAGCAAAGTTGCTTAAAGAATATACAAAGGTCTACTATTGGTGCAGATGTATCTTTGGTCAAAAGCCCTCTAACCCCAATCGGTATCAAACGTTGCATGAGAATATGACTGTCATGAGATTCAACCCAGTAATGTTTGAATTGTTATATATTACCCTCTTGCTAATAACCGACCATGTGCTATGAGTCGAGGATACGTTACTGTTAAACGACTTAAAACCATCAGTTGCAAGCCCAGGGCGAACATTCGTGACTCCATCGCGAAGTTTAGGTACTTTCTATCAAAGTTTGCCATGAAGATCCATCAACTAAATGCCGCATAGTCACATCTTCTGAACGTCCGGTACTATGCCATATCATATCTTTTGGTGTGTGCCTTGAACAATACAAAGCCAAAGTCTAGGCGTCGAAGGAAACTATCGTAACACCTTGCGAGCTACCTTCGTGCCTTTTGTGTCTTTATCAACCCATCGGCTCTCATTACGAACGGGATAATTTTGCAACGACTGGTGTTCTTTCCATAAGAGAGCATAATCATTTACGCACGTGTCTATCATCTCATACGCCAAACCAGTATACTTAAATGTCTTCTTAGCTACATAATTCGAAGCGTAATCATGTTTCCTCTAGGCATTGAAACATGCAACAACGCGAGTAGATGATCAAATGAAATATTAGTCCAATGGTGCATCTCCATTAGATTCATAAGCTTTGCTAAAAAGTCAAGGGAAGAAAACTTAGTACAACCAGGATACATTTTTTGTTTCAACTTCCTCTACCAGGGCTTCAACATCGTCATCAACACCGGTAGAATCTCCACCCGACATCTGTTGGTTATGGTATGTATCTTCTTCCATACGCTCCCTTAATGTCTTCAATAATGTTTTCCATACCTTACTGTGGCACAACATTATCTACTTTTAACAGGAAGCCTAGGATTTTCGCCGTGATAGGACCACTTTATGTAGTCTTTCCAAAACCGATATAATGCAAATGGAGTCATTTTTGTCATGGTTGTTAAGCCAGAATTTTTATATTTATAACACGGACATCTAACTTCATCATGGTCGGGGATCACCCTTTCACACATCTCGATAAAAGACTTGAGTCCTTGCTCGTAGTGACGTGATTGACATGGAGAATCAATCCAGCTTTTATCGGTAGACATGATGCAACTGAAAGATAATTTAATTTAGGGTTTACAAGACAAGGCTAGGCTGCTAAACCCACTTTTTGAACACTTTATCTCATATATGAATATTACATGATTATTTATTTAATAAAAATTCGGCAGCATTTCCTCTTAACTCCCAAGTATATATGTAAGAATATATATACCTAAGGAGCAAAGAGAAAATAATAACCGAATCCTTCTTAAACAAACAATCATGTAATATGCATTCACATCCTAAAAAAGATAAAGTATTCAAAAAGCAGTTCCAAATTAAACGGGGACAGTCCGAAACTAATTTCTAAATCAATTTCGGGCGGGTATTTCTAAGCTCATTATGTTTAAAATGACGAATTTAATATCGGGCATGTTTTTTAAGCTTGTTATGCTCTAAATTATGGTTTATATTTCGGGTTGGTATTTTCTATTTTCGTTATGTTTTAAACGGTGATTTTAATTTCTACCAAATATTTTATAAGGTCGTTATGTTTTAAAAGATAATTTTGAGTTCGAGCGGGTATTTTCTATGCTCGTTAATTTTTAATTGAGTTGATTTCAATTCCGAGCGGCTATTTTATAAGCTCGTTATGTTTTAATTGATGATTTTAGTTTCGAGCGTCTATTTTATAAACTAATATAATAACTTCCAAGCAATGGCATATCAACTTCACAATATAACAATATATAATTTTTAAACTTAAACATACAATATATATAATTTTTTCAAACCTAAACATAAACTCAGAAATGACATATCAATTAAACATACTATATACTAACATACTAATTTATCCCTACTACAAACTTTTAAGCAACGGCATATCAATTACACATATATACTAAGATGTAACATTTGTCAAAAATGGGTTTTCTAAACCCGCTCCGTTTGTAATCGAATATCAAGTTATAAATGTCTCGTTGCGTATTTATGTCCAATTTACTTTTTAATGATGCATAATTAATAAACAAACTAAACTATAAAAGTTATAATTGATAAAAAGTAAAAATAAAATAATTAAAAAGAAAATGAGGCTGCCGAGACTCGAACCCGGGTCAGCCGGAAAAGAACTCAAAGCTTTATCACACACACACATAACCACTCCGCCACTTGTTGTTTTCTGTCAACTCTAGGAAACAAATAAATCTTATAAACAACCATAAATCAACCGGTTACGCCAACTGTAACCGAAATCGGTCACCAAACGTCCAAAGACGTTTGATTACTCACGGTTTACTGAGTTTAACCGATACACCGACAATTCCAATCAATTTTGCTATGAATGAAACTTGAATTCGGGAGTGAATCGGTTTAATAACAGCAAATTTTCAATTCTTGAATTACTTCAATCAAAGACCCCTCTCGCGACTCAAACACACTCTGCAAACTTCCAATTACATTTTCGCACAACTTTCAGTCCGCCGGAGAAGCTTTTTGGACTCGCCGGACTTTCGCCGGAAAACCGTATTTTCCACCAAATCAGTGAGTCCCTCAATTCTTTCGTGGTCAGTCAATTGTTAAGCTATTGCTAACCCAAACCTTTCAATCGGAATCAAATTCAGACGTCATTATCGGATAATTCCTGCTCGCCGAAAAACCTCTGAAAGTTCTTATCTTCCGCTGTAAAACGGTATGGACATTCAAACCTTCTGTTAACTCTTGTTTAGCACTTCAATTCCACAATTAGCTAATCAAAACTGTTAAATTGCTCGCTCAGTTGAAGTTCATAAAAACAGAGCCGACGCCTTGCCGGAATTCTGAGACAAATCATTCCTCCGGTATGTTTGCTTCGAACACCGTCTCTGTCATTTCATTTTAGTCTTATGAATGTTGTTAATCGTTTTAAAACAAGAAACAGTTGAGTAAATTACTGTCTGTAAAAATTAGCGAAGAAGATGAAGTGTGTTAACATTATAAGGTTAATTAAAATCGGTATTATAAACGGGTTAGACACACAGTCCAGCGGTGGACTGTGTGCAAACAATACGCACACGCCGCGAGTTCGATCCCTGATACACACACCCTCTCTGTAATAAAGATGTTTTATTTTTCTAACTGAACCGGATTAACTTACGTTAGATGTTAAGTATAATAAAAATCTGTATATTAACCAAGTTAGACACACAGTCCAGCGGTGGACTGTGTGTAACGTTATAGCACAGGTCCCGGGTTCGAGACCTGTTGGTGACACCGGTTCGATGATTTAAAACATTTTTGAAAATAAAAGAATTTTGAATAAACTGAGTTAGTATATAAATATAATTAAAAACAGAATTATTTCGGGTTAGACACGTAGCTCAGTTGGTAGAGCTGCGTGCACGCGTACGGGAGGTCACGAGTTCGAACCTCACTCAGTGCAAACATTATAAACGACCGAACCGGTCAACAAGTCAAAGTCAAAAAGTCAACGGTCAACCCAAAAAGTCAAATATTTTTATATTTTTATTTATTTAATTTAATTTAAAAATCAATTAAAAATACTTAAAAATAATGTTTTTAAAGATAGGAAATAGCCTTAAACTCACAAAAATATATCTAAAAAATCCTAATTAAAATTATCAATAAAATCCACTCATTTACTATATTTTCCGTTATTATTTAGGTTAGTTAATTCTCATTGTACAATTCTTCCAACTCGTGCGCATCTCACCATCTCCAACCAAACGCACCCAATGTGAGTGAATCTTTACA
This sequence comes from Scalesia atractyloides, assembly GCA_947069175.1. Classification (NCBI taxonomy): domain Eukaryota; kingdom Viridiplantae; phylum Streptophyta; class Magnoliopsida; order Asterales; family Asteraceae; genus Scalesia; species Scalesia atractyloides. Next base: position 81,346,758 of record CAMTDV010000013.1, read on the forward strand.
AATTCGCCGTTTTAATCACGTTTTTGGGGTGTATCATGTGTCTTGCCATTTATTATAATTAAATCATTGTGCATACATCATATCATGAACAAATGTGTATTCAGCTTGTTTCAACTGTTGTGTGGTTATTGTTTAGATTTAGTTTATTATTTTCAGTACATGCAATTTCATAGGCCGCCGCTCCCTATTACATTATGAGCGTTGAGCATGTTCCCCATTACATTATGAGCGTGAACCTGGCGTGCCAACATACGATCGGCTCCGTTTGATTGAGCCTTGATCGCACAGACATTCATTTCATCATGCAATACGTCGCTCCGTTTGTGAGCCTTGACGCACAAACATTATCATTTCAGTACTACATTTATCATATGCCGTTCGTTCTCCATTTTTGTTATGTATGTTATTGTATGTTATTATATGTTATTGTATGTTATTGTATGTCATTGTATGTTATTGTACGTTATAGTTTGTGGTTGTCATTGTTACTGATTGATTATTTACATTTGCTCACTTATGTTTATGCATAATTTTTCCTTGATAAAATAACAAGAAAATCAATAATAAATGTTTATCTAACAAGGTTCACTCGCCAACTTATGTTGACCCAAAACCCCCATTTTTACACATGATACAGGTGAACCAGCTGCAGCAAGAAGCACATAGGATTGGCCTAGAAGAATAAACTGGTTTAGAGCTTGGATTGTTTAGTTGTTTATTTTTCTTTGTATTACATGTTTGGATTATTGAGAATGTAATTTTGACTTTAATAAATATGAAACATATTAGTAAATATCATGAGCTTTGGTGATAATCCAATTATGCCCCGACTCTTATTCCGCTGCGGGTCGGGGTGTGACATAAGATACACATATTTTCACAGAATACATATAATTTATACATACGTACTAACATAGACCTACATACACACATACATAGACTTACATACACACATACATACTAATATACACCCATTATCACCAAATACACATAATTTATACATACTTACATACTAACATCCATGCACACATACATAGACTTACATACACGCATTATCACCATATACACATACAAAGACTTACATACGCACATACATACTAATATACACACATTTTCACCAAATACACATAATTTTATATACTTACATACTAACATACACCTACTTACAGACATACATTGACTTACATACACACATAAATACTAATATACACCCATTGTCACAAAATACACATAATTTATACATACTTACATACTAACACGCATACACACATACATAGACTTAGATACACACATACATACTTACATACACACATTATCACCATATGCACATACATAGACTTACATACGCACATACATACTAATATACATACATTTTCACCAAATACACATAATTTTTACATACTAACATACACCTACATACACACACTTACTAATATACACACATTTTCACCAAATACACATAATTTATACATACTTGCATGCTAACATACACATGTACATGCTTACATACACATATTTTCACCACATACACATTATACATTTTCACACACATTTACTAACATATACACATATACATACAAACATACATCCCTACATACACATTTACATACCTACACAAACCCAATTTACATAATTTCTCATATTTAAACAAAAAATTAAATAATACTAACCTTAAATCAAAGTTCCTAGTAAGTGGTGACGACAGAGACAAGGCGGTGACTGGAGAAGTAATGGTGGTGCTCTGATTTTTCTAGCATAAACACATACATACACAAAAATTAAAGGGTATACATATATATAACAAATTAAAGAAGAAATCAAACAAAAACTTACATTGACTAACCAATTTGCGCGATTTAGGTGTGTTGTCGCCGGTTGAGGAGAAGAGAATTGAGGGAAAAGTGAGAAAGAGATAGAAGAAGCCCGCATATCTACCTAGCATTTCGTTTAGGGTTTTAGCGGTGACATGTGTCGCCGGTATTGCCTGGAACATACCCAGCTGTTGGATCATGATAAGAATCAACGGTTGTAGCTAGTTGTGGGACACCATGTGGTCCAGCTGTCTTTTAGGGTTATAGTGGCGATAACGCGTCACCGCTATTGCCTCAACCGTCGCCGCTATGGCTTTGACACACCCTAGCCATTGGATCATGATAAGGAATGAGTGGCTAGGGTTAGATGTGGGACACCGTGTTATGGATCAACCAATAGTGGCGACATATGGCCCGTCGTTGTTGTTGCCTCTTTTTCTTGTTAGAATAATGAAAAGGTAAACAACGTCAAGATGTAAAGAAAAACTAAATGTAAGATACTTTTAATAAATTGTACGCTTGGTTACGATTACGTGTAAATTACTACTCACAACTTAGTTTTAAGAAAAAAATAAATTGAGATGTAATTATATAAAACATCATATATTGAAAGTTATTATAGAAAACAAAATAAGCTGAAAACTATAATAGAGTAATAAAAAAAATTAAGTGAATAAAATAAAGAATACCATACATACACGAATTTTAGTTTATTAACGTATACTAGGTTTGATTGGCGTCGCGCGTTGCGACAAAACGAAGCAAATGATAATGTTAAACAAAGGATATTTGAAAATAAAGCATATTGTTTCGAAAGCCAAGTATTAGAATCAGTTTTGTTTATTATCGTACCATAAACGATGCCAAATAAATACTCTAGTCTGAATATAACTTCGTTTTTAACAATACTTATATCAGAATCTCCGGAAGAAATAGACACAACTACGTACATGAGTAATTGTTTAATTAGCGAACCAAAGTTATTAAATAAATATTAAATTAATTAATTGATAAAGATAATATTATTTAAAAAAATGATAAAAGAATTATGAAAAACAAAAAGTAAATGACAAAAGGAAAAAAAGAAATATGTTAAAAGTGAATAGAATAATTAGGTATTATAATACTAAAATAATATATATATATATATATATATATATAATTTATATAAATAAATTAAGAACAAAGTCATAATGACCTGATATAAAAAATACAAGATTTATCGGTAAAATCCAAGCCACATTAGATATCATAAATGTTGCACGTTGTTGAACATCGATCATAAACCTTATTTAAAGGTTAGTACGACCCTTTGATGTTGGTCTGTTGAAGCACGCATGTAATTGGGCGATAGTTTTGGCATGTACATGTTCATGAAGTTCATAGCATGAGAAAATTTTGACGAATGAAGGCACAAAAGGGACCTTATGTGGCATTGAAGGTATATGATTGGCGAATGCCTACCATACTGTTTAATCTCTTATTTGATCCTCTTCACTACCCTCATAAATAGCACCGATAGTGGACATGGCTTAGTCTAATTCCTAGTTAGTGGACATGGGTTGTAAAAAATAAAAATTGCAGAGTTCGATAACATGAGAATTATAAGTAACATATATAATAACAGTTGATTGCATAAGGATGCATTCAAAATGCATATGTTTTAATTAGAGGTTGTGACGCAGCTTATTACCTGTTTACGTGAAGTAAATCCAAAATTACTTAACCATGTGGTTGACACGAAATCACTAGACCATGCATCTGTATACGAATATGGATGTGGGCAAATGTCACCAACTCATTTTATGCATGTTTTATTTTTTTTTTCTCATGACCAATCCATGTGCCTCTGTGTTGTACATAATGTAAGGCCCATCGAGCTTATAGTATTTGAGACTTTGTGATCACAGTTGTCACGCGCGGCCCGGACTTAGGATTTATACGTGACAGTCGGATAACGGTATCACAATTTGCAGCAGAAGTAAGGAGTAAAAGTACAAGTATTTAAAAGCTTGAAATTATATTAATAAAATTTATAGCATTGTGTTCCATATAAATATCCCACAAGGCAAGATCAAATAAAAGGACTTTAGATATCATAGGTCTTTAGTTATGGAGTCGCAAATTCCAAAACTTTATGGCCGAACCGTATCAAGCCTACTATTGAGGTTCGCCATCTGCGGTCAATCTTTAAAAATACGTCAGCTTTCGCTGGTAAATACTATTAACCAAGTCTTTTGAAAATCATTTGCTATATATATATATACATACATATGAAAACCATTTGCTAATAATTTATTATTCTTTGTAAAGATTTTTGTTATCGGTTTTACATGTTTTTCAATACAGTCGGGACTGGAAATCAAATGTCGGTACATAATCAATATACACACCATTTCATATTATGCGTCTGTTAGGTGTATTCCTACACCCCGAACCTATTTATTGCCATTACAGTTAATGAGTCGGGACGTCCGGACATAGTATTATTAACCCCTAAGTGTTTAGTGTTATTCAACCAAAACGAAATATGTCAGGTTATTAACATTTTTGAAAGCATCTGCCCATTTGCAATACCCGCTCCAAATGGCTATTGCCATATTCCAAGTTTTATAAATAAAATAGGCTAAAAAGTATTTACATGTGCTAGCTGTATCCTCAAAGTGTATTTATTTCTCGTAGCACTGTCGTATTCAAAGTATATTAACTTAGATGTGATTTACTAGAGGGCTCTATAGTCCGGGATGAACAGAATTTTATCCGATAGAATACGGGTCATTTGTAAGTCTTTTGACTTTGACCGGTTAACTTTAGAATAGTGCTCGGTTTCGCTAGACTAAGCGTTGACCGGATAGAATGTGGTTTATACCCGTACTAGTGATGGGTTTCGTGTTATATGGTTATTTAACCAAGTATTCTGATTTGGAAAGGTTTTGAAAATGTTTGACCCGATACGACTAGTTTATATGGTTTACACTATTTTAACTAGTCGTGTGCGTAGATACAAGTTTGGGTGGTCAAATGGGTTTGTGACAAGTCCGACAAGTAAAATTATATTTTATGATATTACACATTCAGTTTTGAAGTCAGAATACAGGTTTCATAGGCTTAGAACTTCATTTTTTGATTATTTGAGAAAAGGGTAGTTTTGACTTTTTAGAAATATAGTTTGACTCGACACTTGACCCACTTAAATGTGATGATCACGGAATATAATTGCAGGGAATCATACCGTACATTATGATGATAATGTGGTTGGGTTTAATTGAATTTTAGGTTGACCAAATTGGTCAAAACCGAAAATCAAAGCAAAAGTCAATCTGCTTGACTTTCGGATACAATCTAATTATAAAACTGAATTAACTATATGGAATTACTTACCTACATTTGAAGCACTTAAAACTCAAAAAGGAGGCTCCTATTAGAAGAAGCAAGCTCCACAAGGAAGTTTTGACAGTGAAGTAAAGAGGTGTGATGAAATATGAAGTTTAAGTGCCTATTTATAGTTGATCAAGTGAAAGGAGAGTGTGCCAAGTGTTACTAGGAGTGCATAGAAACTGATTCATGTCATGAGAGGTATGAAATGCAGGTAAATTTGTGGCAAAGTTCGAAAAGAGGTGGCACAAGGCTGAGAAGGCTGCTAACAGCCATGTTTTTGCAGTCAGCGCACCCCTTACGGACCGCAAGGGGTTGTGCCTTACAGTCCGCAAGGATTGTCACACCCCGACCCACAGCGGAATAAAAGTCGGGGCATAATTGGGTTATCACCAAAGCTCATGATATTTACTAAGATGTTTCATATTTATTAAATTCAAATTACAAACTTAAATATCCAAAACAAAATTCATACAATTACAAAGAAAATGAAACTATATAATTATTCCCAAGCATAAACTTGTTTATTCTTCTAGGCCTTCCTAAGTGTTTCCTGTCTCAGCTGGATCACCTGTATCATGTGTAAAATGGGGGAGATTTTGGGTCAACAAAAGTTGGCGAGTGAACCTTGATAAAACATTTTAACTGATTTCTTGTTTTATTTAATAAGGAAAATTCGTGCATTAATCACATGTGAGCAAACATATATGTAAACAATCACAAACCACTTTGGATGAGTATATGACATGAAATGATGATGTATTTGAGATCAAGGCTCAATCAAACGGAGCCGATCTAATGAGGCTCCTGATGCTCAACCCGTATCCCACGGGGAACTGATGGGCCTAATGAAATGCGTGCACTGAAATGATGAAATTCAATCTACATATAATTCACACAATAATTGATACATTTGATCACGGATATGATGTATGCACAAGTGTTTAAATAAAATAAAAGAATAGTACGACACATGATACACCCCAAAATATGATTAAAACGGGGAATTGGTAGAGATTCACTCACAGTGGATGCGTTTCTTGATGACGATGAATGCGCACGAATATTATGATTCAACCGACGAGGGAAAACTAACCTAAATAATAACGACATGATTCGATTAAATAAATAAATTTTATTTAAGATTATTATTTTTAATTAGTGCTCTTTAATGAGATTTTAAGATTTAATTTTATGAGTTTCAATGCAAATTTCTAACTTTAAAAACCTTGTTTTTAAGTATTTTTAATAAATTTTTTTCAATTAAATAAATAAAAAAAAAAATAAAAAGGGTTGACTTTGTCAGGTTTGACCGGGTCTGACCGGTCAGACAGCAAGTATTCCAGGCGGCAAGTGAGGTTCGAACTCGGGACCTCTCGTATACGTGCACGCAGCTCTACCAACTGAGCTACGTGTCTAACCCGAAATATTCTCTGTTTTAATTATATATATATACTAATTAACTTTAACCTTATTTAGTTTTTATTAAAAGATGATTTAATATGGCCGAACCGGTTACAGAAACCCGGTATCAACTCGGGACCTTCGGTTCGAGTGCGCACAGCCCAACCAGTTGGGCTGTGTGTCTAATCTGCTTAACTACTGGATTATATTCCTCTTATGTATATACTGTGAATTGATCTGATTATGTTTTAAAAATGTTGGTTTTATTTCTGTAAGTCGGTAACATGTGCGATTCGAACCCGGGACGTGTGTTTTATATTTGCACACAGTCCACCGCTGGACTGTGTGTCTAACCCGGTTAAATACACGATTTTAATTACATTAATATACAATTTAGTCTTCGTCTTCTTCACTAAGAAAACACAGAACAGTGAAAACGACTGTTTTGCTTAATCGACCAACAAACTTATACTCGATTGAAATGGAATAGGAAAATAAAGATTAAGGAATAAGATATACCAAAACAGAGAGTTTTCTTCAGATTTCCGGCAAGTTTCGTTGGCTCTGATTTGCGATTTCCGGCTGAATGAACTGATTTAACAGTTTCGATTATTGTGTTGAGCAATTAGATTATCAATCAAGAGATAGCAAGAAGGTTTAGACAATTATACCGTCTGAAGAACGAATGCGGTTTTCTGATCAGTGATTCCGGCGATATTCAGGCGAAAGTGAAGATCTCCGGCGAAGAGCTTTGGAAGGAATAAAGCTTCGAAAGAGAGTGCGGTTCTGAGCGAAATGTTTACAAGAAGTTTGGGTGGGTATTTATAAGGAGAACAGGCTGATTGGGTTCGAATTAAGGGTCAAGGTTCGCGGTCAATGATTTCCGACAGTTTTGACTGAAATTGATTGTTAGGCATCGGTTATAACTGATGTCGAAATCAGTTTACGCGTTTCAGTCAAAGAAAATAGCCATATTTGCGGAATTTCGGTTTTTTCGGCGACTGCGAGTTCTGGGCGCGCTGATTTACCGGTTTTGATTTTCGGATTTTACTTTAAGTGTTATATGTTTCAGCATTTATCACAAGTGAATGTGTGGGCGGAGTGGTGTGGCATGTGTTTTGTGTTTGCGGGAGACCCGGGTTCGAGACCCGGCGACTCTATTTTATTTTTTTATTTACTTATTATTATTATTTATTAATTATGGTTTTTAAATTCTAAAATGTTTATTAATTATGTATTATTTAAAATAATCTGAACGATAAACACGCAACGAAACTTATAACTGAATACTTGATTTATTAAACGAAGCGGGTTTTGAACCCGTTTTTCATAAATGTTACAGTATCCCCTACTTTTAGGAATTTCGTCCCCAAATTTAAGTAGTAGTGGTAACCGGAAAAAGATGCGGGTATTTCTCGCGCATTGAGTCTTCATGTTCCCAAGTAAACTCGGGTCCTCGTTTCGACTCCGAACGTACCCTGACAATTGGAATACGACTTAGCCTTAAACGCTTCTTTCTGAAATCCATTATTTCTACTGGTCTTTCAACGAAGTGCATTGATTCATCGACTTGAATGTCTTCTAGAGGAATATGGAGATTTTCATCGGCAAGGCATTTTTTCAAGTTTGATACGTGGAATGTGGGATGAATTCTGTTGAGCTCTTCTGGTAGGTCAAGCTTGTATGCTACAGGACCTACTCTTTCGAGTATCTTGAAAGGTCCTACGTAGCGTGGTGCTAGCTTGCCCTTCTGGCCAAAACGAACCACTCCCTTCCACGGTGATACTTTTAAAAGTACTTGATCACCAATGTCAAACTCCAAGGGCTTTCGTCGTTTGTCTGCATAACTCTTTTGACGACTTTGAGCCGCTAGAAGATTGTTTCGAATTTGAAGGATCTTGTCGGTTGTTTCTTGAATTAATTATGGTCCGGTGATTTGCGCTTCCCCAATTTCGTGCCAACATACTGGAGATCGGCACTTACGACCATATAAAGCTTCGAAAGGAGCCATGCCGATACTTGAATGATAGCTATTGTTGTACGAAAATTCCACTAATGGTAGGTGAGCGTCCCAGTTCCCTTTGAAGTCTATGACACATGCTCGCAGCATGTCTTCAAGGGTTTGGATGGTGCGTTCAGATTGACCATCAGTTTGAGGATGAAAAGCGGTACTGAGGTCTAATCGTGTACCCAAAGCGGTTTGTACGGCTCGCCATGTTCCTGAAGTGAAACGACCATCACGGTCTGAAATGATGCTTAATGGTACACCATGACGGCTTACGATTTCGCTGATGTAGATACGAGCTAACTTCTCGTTCTTGAAGTCCTCGCGAATCGGAATGAAATGAGATGACTTTGTAAGACGATCGATTATTACCCATATGGTGTCATACCCACTGGAGGTGCGAGGTAACCCGGTAATGAAATCCATGGTTATGTTTTCCCACTTCCATACAGGTATTTCGGGTTGGACTAGAAGTCCAGAAGGTCTTTGATGTTCAGCTTTTACTTTGGAACAGGTAAGGTACTTGGAAACAAAAACAGCGATATCCTTTTTCATGCCAGGCCACCAGTAGGTGTATCGTAGGTCTTGATACATCTTGTCGGCTCCTGGGTGTACAGAGTATCGTGTTTTGTGCACCTCATTCATGAGGAAATCACGAAGGTTATCGCGATCAGAAATCCATATGCGGTTTAAATAGTATAGAATACCGTCGGATTTGGTTTCTATTTTGAGTTCAGCTCCACATGACAGCTCATCGCGTACATCATTTTCTGTTACAGAAACATGTTGAGCTGCTCGGATTCGATCTTTGATGTCGGTTATGATTTGCGAACATAGAAGACGAATGGAGTTCGCATAACCTTTTCGACTGAGCGCATCAGCCACCACGTTTGCCTTGCCAGGATGATACCGAATTTCACAGTCGTAGTCGTTGAGAAGTTCGACCCATCTTCGTTGCCTCATATTCAACTCCTTTTGGTTGAAGATATGTTGGAGACTCTTGTGGTCAGTGTATATTTCACACTTAGTATCGTAGAGGTAGTTATATACTTGTATCCCTATTATTGTAGGCATTGTTTGTTTAGTTGTATCTTAGTTATCACTTGTTAAGTTCTTGTATAAATGTACATCTCAATTTATCAATACAATTTCATTTCACATTACTTTTACGATAATTGATAGTTCATCAACAATGGTTTTGTTAGCTTTCATGTAGTTTGTGACCTACTAATTTTGAGCCTTGGAAAATTGTTTTAACCGGCGTGGGAGTTGTTTTATGTGTTCTCTTGAAGAGGATGCATAGGTGGTGGAAAGAACTTTCGAAGCTTCAATGGAGAATAGAGATGACACATTTATGATTAGATGGGCGATTAGCGGCCAGAGGCTTCAATCAACATCCTAACATTGACTATGTCGAAACCTTTAGCCTGCTTGTCAAACCCATCATACTTTTCCTTATTCTATCCCTTGTTTCCCACAACTAGACCCTTTCTTAACTTGACATTAATAATGCCTTTTACAAGATACATGTTATCAAGATTTTTACATGGCTCAACCCCTAGATTTATTGATCCCTTTCATCCTTCTCATGTTTGTGAACTTCACAAAGCAATTTATGGTCTTCGCCAAGCCTCTTGTGGTTGGTATAATGAACTAAAAACATATCCTCTCTCTTAAGGGTTTTACCCTACATTCCTCAATGTCCATTCATACTATCGATTACTCTTTAGTTTTCTACCTTCACGAGCCCTTTTGTTCCTCTCATCACCACCTTCATCACTTTTATTGCTACAAAATTCTCCCTCAAAGAACTTGGCCCTTTATCTTACTTTCTTGGTGTTAAAGTCCTCCCACACTCTCACGATCCCTTTCTTTGCCAAACCAAATATATCCAAGACATCCTTTCTCAAGCCTAAATGATGATCATAAGTTGATGTCCACACTAATCAGTTGCTCATAACCACTTACATCACTTGGCGGTAATTATGTACCCTCACCCACACACTATCGTGCCCTAGTCAAGGCCCTACAATACTTGTCCCTAACCCACCCAGATGATGCATTCACTATCTACAAGCTATCTCAATTTATGCATGCTCCCTCTACTACTCACTTGAGTGCCCTTAAAGGCTACTACGGTATTCCTATGGGTGTTTTCATCATGGATTATAACTCTGTCATAACTCACTGCTACGTCTTTATCCTTTCACCAATATTGATTGGGCTGGTGATAAGGACACATTTTGAAGCATAATTGGTTATATTATATAACTTGGATCTAATTGTATCTCATGGAGCTCCATGCACCAAACTACCTTAGCAAAGTTCCTCCACTGATGTTAAATTTCAAGTTGTGGCATCCACCATTACTGTGGTTCAATGGCTCACATCACTTCGATTTGAACTTGGTTTTACATAGGCTATTACACCTACGATTTATTGTGACAACTTAAGTGCAACACACTATTCTACCAACATGGTCTTTCATTCTTGCATGAAACACCTTGTTTTGGTATTTCACTTTGTTCGTGAGAAAGTTCACAATGGTTCTCTCATATTCGCCCATATTGTTAGAGACGACCAACTCGTTGATGTTCTTACCAACCATTGTTACCAAGATTGGAATCTCCTCTTAGATAGTCCAAAGGTATCCAAGATTCAAATTCTATGTAGTATTATCCTATTGTTTGTCATATCAGCATTGATTATTTAGTTATATCTTAATTATTAGTCGATTTGTTCCTATATAAATTGACATCTCAATTTATCAATTCTTCATAAAATGTGTCTTATGTTATTGAGGACTTAAAGTCACTTATTTCTTAGATTAGAATATATATATATATATATATATATATATATATATGTGTGTGTGTGTGTCTGTGTGTGTGGGGGGGTGGGTTTGAGGATAATTTGAGAAGAAAATTTAATTGAGAAAAAAAGATTGTAAAACATTAAATAATTTTCTCTGATCTCATTTATTATTATCTTTGACTAATGGAGACTATCATCCTCTATAAAAAAAATCTACACATTTAAAAGTTATCCTACAGATTTAGAAATTTATTTTTCACGTACTGAAATTTATTTTACACAACTCATAATTTATCCTACACTCTAATTTATATATATATATATATATATATATATATATATATATATATATATATATATATTGTAAATAAGTTATAAATTTAATATAATTAGCTATTAAACATGCAGTCTACAAATTAATGATGTATATACCAATATACCCTTACAATAACATTACATACAAATTTAGAATACTAAATGAATCATTCTTATTGGTTGAAATTCCTTTTTATTTTCTTACAAAGAATTTTTCTCATTTGAACTATCAGTATACACACACACACACACACACTAGCAGGATGCTTGTGCGATACGGCGGGAGCGACACATCGCATTGCAATACTCGTTTTTTGTAGTTTTCTTATGCATATAATATTTATTGTAATGTTATTATGATAGATATACATCAAAAGCAAAGTAATCGGGTGATCCATTTCATTGTGTTGTGCATTGTTCGGTCTGTTCAGTTATTATCCTCAACCAAGCCGAAACCAAAGTCACAAGTTAATCTATTTTATTAATCAATCGGTTTTCGGTTAATCATTTCGGTTTATTCGGTTAGATTGATGATTTTCGTTTGGTTCGTTTAATTTTAAAAACCAAACTTGGGCTAAATCTTTGCTTAGAAATATATAAAATTGAGGTATAAGTACATGAAATGAAAATATAAATATATGAAATGGAGATATAAAATATTAAATATATGAACCGGAGGTATAAAATCTAGAAAATATATGAAAATATGAATGATTTGATTCGTTTTAGCTAATTTTGGTTAAACGAGAGTACAAAAAATTGATAACCGGTTTTTGGTTAATTCCGTTTTCAGTTATCGGTTAATTCAGTTTTTGGTTTATTTCGGTTCGGTTTCGTCTGTTTTCGGTTTGGTTTAGGTTAACGATTTAGTATTGCTCACTGATAACCGGTTTTGGTTAATAACCGATAGGTGCATGCGCGATGCAGCGGGAAACACAGATATTGCTACGGTGTGCATTGTTCGGTTGGTTAGATTATTATTCTCAACCGAAATCGAGGTCATTGATTCTATTTTATTAACCAATCCGTTTTCAGTTATTCGGTTCTGTTTCTTCAGATATATTGACAATTTTTTTGGTTTGATTCATTTAATTTCGGTTAATAGCTAAAACCAAACTTGGGCTAAAACTTCTGATTAGAAATACATCAAATTTATGAATAAATACATGAAATGGAGGTATAAATACATAAAATGGGGGTATAAATATAAACTCCACCATCGTCGTTGCCTTTAAACCTGAAACCCTAACCGCAGCCATTGTGTTTCAGATCTACGAAGATTACCACCATACTGTGAGGAGTTTTGTTATGTTCTAGGGTTTCAGAAGGTTTCAAGGTTCTGAGGGGTTTTTTCCAGATCCTAAGTCTGGCCACACCATCGAAATGGGAAGGGGCCAGAAACTAGAAAGATAGAGAGATGGTGGTAGTCAGTTCAGGTGATGGACTGTGATGGTTGTCGAGGTTTGTGCATGTGGTGGATGGCGGCTAACGGCTGTGGTGGTGGTTGAACTAAAGAATACATGTGATGGTTTTTGGAGATGTGGTGGTGCTGGTTGCCGAGGATATTGCTGATGGATGTTACCTGAGATGATCGTGATGATTGTTATAGGAGGATGATGGTTGTTTTAATTCAGAGAGAAAGTGAAGAGGAAATGAGTGATATGTATTTTGTTTTTTGGGTTTTATTTATCAAGAAACATTTAAAGAAAAGCGTGAAATGACTAGAATACTCTCATGTGACTAGGCTTATCTGAAAATTTTAATCTGGTTAGTGCAAAAGGATGTAAAATGTAATGAAATTTACAAATAAATGATTGTAACTGTAATTATTGAAGTTAAAGGTCATCCATTGCAATATGATACAAACATAAAAAATGAAAAGTGTAATTTACCTCTTATCTTTGTTAGTAAAACCCCAATACCAATCACATGTAGACTACACAATAAGCATATGAAATTCTGAATATTTTTGTGGTATTATATGATTAATATATAATAATAATTACATTTTCTTGGTATCTTAGAGCAGCCTCTTGCATATATCGCTGCTAAACAGGACAGACCTTATGTAGTTGCCTGGTTGTAAGTCGGGGCCCAAACAATGTTCCAATTTTAGGCATGTCTTGATACACTCAAATGATTCAGTTGACTTGGAAAACAAGAACTACGTTAGTCTTTGTGTTACGTTAGTCTTTAAAAAAGATGCGTGCTCCCCATTGAAGACGATGGATGAGATCAAACTTTCTTTGTTTAATTACATCAAATACAAGACTAAGTTGTCATGCTAGTGTTTTGTTTTATTTGATATGGTTGTGTCATAAAAAAAATCAATATATTACGTATAAATTTATTATAATAAGTTATCATGTTGTGAAAAGTTGAATGAAGCATTAGTAATACAATAAATATGTGGGGTTGAGGGGTTACATCAAGATGTTGAAAGGTTCGCATAATGTTACGTGGCCAAAGTCTTCTGATAACAAGATAACATGTCGATGAGCTGTATGAAAATAACAATTTAATTATTTTGTTATGTTTTAAATTATTAGTAACCTTTATAAAGTATCTTTAAGGATATTTATTGATATTTTTTCTTTTTGACTAGATCCCAATCTCATGTAATTATAGGAGGAACACGTTTCTAACACACCTTGATAATAATCGGGGCTACAAGCCTTTTGGTAGGTATTTGAAATCACATAAAAACAATTTAGTAGTTAAAGATTTTGTAAATACTAAATAACAATGAGCAAGTTATCCAGTTTTATTTGGGTAGTAGAGGCTCTTGTTTAGTTCAAATCGTGACATAAGATAGATTAGAATTAACTTGATATAATTTAAAAGTATGATTATTGTAGTTCAATAAAAAACCAAAAAACAATTGAGTTCATCTTTGATGAGTAGTTATTTAACATTTGATGGAGAAGATCTTGTGATAAATGGCTACCTATTCAAGAACAATAATGAAAAAAAACACCCTTCTCAAACCAAGTCATAGAGAGACGAGACGATAGGTTCAAATTTTGACGATGAGATAATGAATTAATATGAGTGATGACGTTATGAATATAAAATGGTTTTTGACTGATGCGATCTTGGTTTAAAATAGCGCGAGGCACTCCGAAACGTTTTGGTTCTAAACGCTTTAAGCGAGGCGAGAACTTCACATACGTAAGGCGAGAACTTCTCATTTAAACCCTCCCTATATTATATATATATATATATATAGAGAGAGAGAGAGAGAGAGAGAGAATAGAATAGGGCTTATCGTACGATCGTACGCGAGCGTGTTATAAAAAAAGTGTGTGTATGGAATTTGCAGAAATCGCATGTTGGTACATATGCAATGAAATCGCATGGGGGGAAACGAAATCACATGTTGAAAAAGCCTCGCGTACGCAATGTACGTTAAGCCTAATTGTACGTTAACCGGCCTATATATATATATACACACATAAATATAATGAAAGTGTATTGTACAATTTTGCTTAATGTACGCTGCAAACGCTGATGAAATTATAACATGCGTGATTATTTTTATAACATGTGTGATTAGGTTTTTACCCCATGCGTGATTTTTTATTTTGTGCATGCGTGATTATGTTCATGCGTAATTATGGTTTTCAACATGCGTGGTTAGGGTTTTTGAGTTTTATAATGTGATTTCATCTCGTACACATCGTACGTTAAAGAATATTGTACGGTAACCAACCTATATATATATATATATATATATATGGTGAGGTTATTATGAGAAAATTTATCACCCTATGGTGATAATTTTCTCACAATACCCTATGGTGAGGTTATTTTGAGAAAATTTAAAAGTGTGAGAAGGATAAGGAAGAATCTAAACCATTAGATATTTAATCTAATGGTTGAGATCATAGTGGCAATTCTGTAAATCATGTTGACTATTAAACTAACTAATTTTCTAGATTAAGGGTATAAAGGTAAATTTAATATTTTTAAATTAAGAAACTAACATTAATAAACATGCAATGTTCCCCCTTTTTTTAAACATCAATAACTTTTTATACGTAACTCTTTTTTAAAACAAAATTACACCATAATAACGAGTGTTTTTTTGTCTTTAATATGAGTACCATATTGATATACTTATGTAGAGTTATTTCTGTTTTTATATATTTAGGGTGTTATTTCTGTCTTAATTCTGATTAAAGTGTTGACTGGTGTTATATTAAGGTGTTATTTCTTTTATATTCTATGTTAGGGTGTTCTTTATAAGATGTGTGCGTTCAATATAACTGTTGTGGTGTTTTTATGAGCTATGATGTTATTTTTGTTATATTTCTGTTCTTTATAAGATGTATGTCTTCAATATACATGTTGTGGTATTTTTATGAGTTAGGGTGTTTTTATGAGTTAGGATGTTTTTATGAGTTATATTTCTGTTCTTTATAAGATGCATGCCTTCAATATACATGTTGTGGTGTTTTTATGAGTTAGGGTGTTATTTCAAATTCGAAAATCCCTACAATAACTGCCAAAAATCGGTTTGCATATATTCATTCCATAATTAGATTTTATTAGTTAAGTTACACTTATACCCTTAAACTACCAAAATAAAAAGGGACACATGTCACCTCCATAATCTTTCCCATCCTTCTCACACTTTTAAATTTTCTCGCATGAACCTCTACCTATATATATATATATATATATATATATGTGTGTGTGTGTGTGTGTAAAATTTGTGTGAAACGTGTTTCAAAAACCCGCACTGTTATTTAATCAAGTATTCGGTTAAATGTTCGTTATGTAATTTGTTAGTATTGATTATCTTATTTTGTTATAATTAATGTTAGAAAATTTAAAAATCAGAATTTATAATTAGAAATAATATATAAAACAAAAGGAAATGAACTAAAATAAAAAATAAAAAAAAATGAAGAAAAGGGACAAACCGGGATCGAACCCGGGTTCACCCTCACTTGTGCACACACTAAAACACCACTAGACTACACACATTTATTGTGTAGTTTGGGAATCGAATAATAATTATAATAGAGCAGGAGTGTCACCTGCAAATTCAAGAACCAGCATCAGTAACCGCCCCTTTGATTTAGTGAGTAATCACTAATTATCGGTTTCAAATCGACAAATAAACGATTCTAAATGGCAATTAACGATCAAACCTCAATCAAATCTTTTCATGACCGATCGTTATACAAATCACCAATTTAAATTTCGGTTTTAACAATCGAAATCAAGGCATTCTGTACAGTCTATATATACTCAAGGAAAGATTGATCCAAACTCGTTCATTCATCTAGAAATTTCTCTCAAATTCCTCGGTCGAAGCATTCTGTTATGTTGGTCGCCGGAATATCTCACTGGAAACTTGAGTTGCCGTCGATTGGTAAACATCTTTTAATTCTTGTTTATAATCTGTGCAAACTCGTGTAGATAATGAAGCAAAATAATTACTATCTAAGTTTAAATTTCGAGCTGAGGTTCTGGGTTGTTTTGTTGAAGAAGATGAAGTTCAGTAAGTATATAAATATAAAATAATCTCGGTCTATAATGGGTTAGACACCCAGCCCAGTTGGTTGGGCTGGGTGCAGAATAGCATAATGATCCGAGTTCGAGCCTCAGTGTAGGCGGCAGTTTGTTTGGT
Source organism: Scalesia atractyloides (assembly GCA_947069175.1). NCBI lineage: Eukaryota > Viridiplantae > Streptophyta > Magnoliopsida > Asterales > Asteraceae > Scalesia > Scalesia atractyloides. The sequence continues at coordinate 81,364,123 of CAMTDV010000013.1, forward strand.
TTAAAACTTTTTAGAATTATTAATTTTCTGAATAAAGCATAAAGAGCATAAGATTAATAAAAATCTTGTTTCTAATGGGTTAGACACGTAGCTCATTTGGAAGAGCTGCGTGCACGTGAATGGAAGGTCTCAGGTTCGAATCTCACAACACGCGTCTAATTCCACATTAAAACAGGTCAGATTTCCTCCTCCCCTGTCAGATCTGACAGCATATTTTTTAATGTATATATATTTTTTTCTTTCCTTTTCTTTTAATTTATTTATTTATATTACTTATATATATTTTTTTGTTAAAAATTAATTAAAAACGCTTAATAATACAATTTAGAAGGATATAAAAACCACCCAATAATAACCTTAAAATCTAACAAAAATGATTAAATAAAAATATTAATTTGTTTATATTTATCGAATTATTGTATTATTATTTTAGGTTAGAATTCATTCGTCGATCAAACTCTCAATTCGTGCGCATTCATTATCATCAAGGAACGCACCCACTGTGAGTGAATCCCTAAAACTCCTTTTAATCACATTTTGGGGTGTATCATGTGTCGTACACGTTTTATTTATTTTTTAACACTTGTGCTAAAGTCATTATGTGATCAATTGTGTATTTCTTTTTGGTGTGGTTATGTGTGGATACATTTTATCATTTCAGTGCAATCATTCATTTAAGGCCCATCAGTTCCTCGTGGGATACGAGTTGAGCATCAGGTGCCTCGTTAGATCGGCTCCGTTTGATTGAGCCTTGATCTCAAGTTCATCATTCATCATGACATGTGTTCATTGTGGATATTGTGTCGTTTGTGATTGTTTATACATATGCATATGCTCATTTATGATTTACGCACAATTTCTATTTAATTAACTAATATAAAAATTGTTTAAATTGTTTCTACTTAGGTTCACTCGCCAATTTTTGTTGACCCAAATTCTTTGTTTTACGCATGATACAGGTGAGCAAGCTGAGGAAAGAAACACAGGATCGACCTTAGAAGATTAAACAAATCTATTATGTTCTGAACAATGTCTTAATTTCCTTGTGCTTGTATGATTCCTTGTGTTTGAATATTTGAAGTTTTAATTTTAATTTAATAAATATGAAATTTATTAGTAAATGTCATGAGCTTTGATGATAACCCAATTATACCCCGACTTTTGTGTCCGCTGCGGGTCGGGTTGTGACAATATATATATATATATATATATATATATGTGTGTGTGTGTGTGTGTGTGTAAGATTTGTACATATTAATATGACATATTCTGTTTGTTAATTAATAATAAACACAAAAACATGATTATAAAACACACTTGAACACATAAAAAATATAGTTAAAACATACATTGAAGTGGAAACACACTTAAAACATAAACCTAAAAATAGTCTTTAATCAATAATCGATGCCGAAGAGTGGGGAATCGGCTGAACATAAGAGGTCGCAATGTTCTTTTTAGGGTGAAGTACCCAAATCTGACGTGATTAAAAGTTGTTAGGCCCTTGTGAAACCCTATTGGAGCTGATTTATAATATTGGGTCGAAACAAAACCCAAATCTGACCGGGCCTGAAGTGTCAGTTCACACACGCCTAGCTTCAGGTTTAAGTATCGCCTTGAAATGCTTAACGTAAATTACGCTTCAGGGTAAAAAGAAGCATTTTTCCTAACGGCCTCAGGCACTTTAAGCGCGCTTTTTTAAACCAAGGATGCGATTATATTTTCATGACAAATTCTAATTCTGTGAACTAGGGTCAGATTCTAGCTGATCATAGACCAACCAATCAAAAGGCTTGAGTTGCATGTTTCATTAAAAGAGAAGCACGTTTTTTTAGCAGATAAAATTATATAAATAAAAACAGACTTGCAAGAAACTAGCCGGGGAAAAAAGAACAAAAAAGGTACTTTTAATTGTTGCCAACAGAAAGGTCCCTTACAAAATCAATTTAACATGTAAAAAGGGATTACAAGTAAAGCTGGATAAGCTCATCACTAACCACAGACGGTGTCAACACACCCAGATCTGTGAAAAGCAGGGTTAAATATTGAGGTGGGGTGTAATCCCGTGCTGATGTTTCCACCTCAACCTTTGATGGTATCGGTACACCAAAATCAATTGGCCGTGCGGCTGGCACCATGTCCTTTTGATCCAACGGATACAAACGAGCAAACTGCAACGTATTTGAGAACATCAATAACTATTTGTCTATTTTAAGTTGGTTTTTAGTGTGATGATAATGATAATGATAATGATACCTTGTAGCTCTCGGCTGCAACATATACAGGTTTGTCCATGGTTTTAGCGACTAACGCAATCTGATAAGTTCCCATCATGTTAATGATGCCTCCACTTTCAACAACTCCATCTGCCCCAACAAATACCATGTCCACTTCATCCATACTGTATGCTACAGCTGAATCGATCAACAGTTTCACAGGTACGTCAACTTTTGCCAGCTCATTGGCAAATCGTAACCCTGTCCTATCTGGCCGCCCCTCTGCATTTCACTTTCAAAATTTACAACTATCATCACGATTTTAAACACAAGACCGAATGGACCTTATTACTTTTGTTAACCAAAATATGATGTTTGAAAACAGACCTGTGCAGAGAACTCGAAAGACTTTCCTACTTTCTGCTGCAGTCTTCAAAATTTCAAGTACAACTCTTGAAAAACCATGCACCAGGATTGTACAACCATTGAAAATAAAATCTTGACCAAGCATTGCGATAATCTTCCGAGCCTACGAAAGTAAATCTTGACTAAAAGCTTTCTGTGCCAAGTAATTAGATACATACCTTGATTCATAAAAAAGTACAAACCTTATAAGAAATCTCCCCAAACTTCTCTGCACGTTCAAGGAAGCGAGACTTGGCTGAATTAAAATCTTCATATTCAAAAGCTGATGTTCTCGTTATGTAACGCATAAAAAGATCACAGCCAGCTGTCAATGAGATGGATGTTCTGTCCCATGACTGGAAATGTAAATGTTCAAAAAATAAAATTTCTCAAATGGGCATCGACCCAAGTCATAAGCTTCATCATTTATCACAAATATGCAGGATAAAGTACAGATAAAAAGATGAGCCACCCTAACAATCATAAAGATAAAGAAAAGAAAAACAAGAGAATGCATGGTGCAAAGTACTGAACTTAAAGTGCAACATTTTATGGGTCAAACGCTTGTTTCATATAATGGCAAGTGAAAATGTTTTTTTTCTAAAAGTCCATAACATACTAATTGTGGACCTGGTTAGCTTAAAATGTATATTATAGCATTCAACTTCTTTTAATCAAGTTGATGGCTGATGGCTCAAACCTTGGTTATCAAAAGCGAGCTCCTTTCCCGCCTAGGCGAGATTTCAGGGTGAGTCAACCATGCTGCACTCTTCCCTCCTAGGTAACTAAAGCCACGTGTCTTTTTATAAATCCTGTCTTTTATATATAGAACAGATTATATTTACAGATCTTTATATTTTTTTGAAATCATATCTCAGTTTAATCTTTTTAAAAGATATATTTGAATTTTAAAAAAGTTAAGAGATATACATACTCTTCTGCTCTCTTTTTTTGGCCGGCAAAACATATTGTAGTACAGGTATTATCAACCTTAATCCAATTCTACAGTGTATTCATTGGTTCATAAAAATTATTTCATATGTTTTTAGCATTTAAATTTTGATTCATATAGTCCAGGACTACAACAGGTTATGGCTTCTCATCGGTAGTAGATAGAAGAGATGATGGGTTCTTAAGATATGTTTGGCCTAAAATGCCACCACCATTGTGTTTGAGGAGCAAGGACTGTGGATGAGAGCTCTACACTAGGAAAACCAAAACCAAAACAGTAAGTTCAAGGGGGGCAAAGAAAAAAATATCAGTTGGTATGAGGAATCGAGAGTTACATAGGTTTTACATCTCACTTCAGTTTCTTGTCATATCAAAGCCTTTATCGCTTCCAGTTTCAAAAATTGTAATTCTTGCTCTTTTTAATTAACCTTATACAGGTTTAATTGTATTGTCCAGTATGTATGTATGTATGTATGTACATAGTAACTTGTATGGTTGTTTCAGCTACAGTGCAGTGCAGGATACCTCTGCATTAATAATAACCTAATCTATGGAGAATAAGAATTATGTCCCCAAAAAAGCATATAGTTAGACAAAACTACTATTCAATTACCAGAATGACTATCTAAATTTCTACTAAATAAAGGCAATTTAGAAATTACAACAAAACACGCTTTCTGATAACTCAAGTAAAAGCTTCTGAAATGGAAAGCACAGACCTTGAGAGAATCCGAAGCCGATTTGAGTTCGCTTTGAAGCTCGGCAATGGTATTAGCCTCACTAGACCTAATAACAGAAGCCAAAGCCCTAATAGCCGCCACAGCTTCAGCCAAATCAGGCTGTTTCCTCCAGTTATTAAACTCCTCAATCACACTAAACGGCTTTTCAGAGGCGCTAGACCTGAGCGAAGTGTCCGAATCGGATGGCTGATCGCGTCCAACGGCGGCTTGAGCCTGAGCCAGCCAGTCGCTGGTGACGACGCCGTGGTGAGCCGCTCTTGTTTGATAGTAAGCAGATATGTTGTTGATGGGGTTAGGGTTGGTGTCAGCCATGTGGGATGACGGGGGAGTAAGATGGCGGCTTTCGGGGTTAGGAACGATGTCGTTTTGGAGAGGATTGTCGTTCCTGTCGAGAATGAAAGAAGCAGATCGCCACCACATTTATTTTTCAAAAAGGTTCTCAGACGGCCAAATGAAAACGATATTCTCACGCTTTTACCAGATTCCGGTAGGGATTATATTTACCTAAATAAATAAATACTCTTCTTAGTCTCTTAATATGCTTTCTAAGTGTGTTTTTGTTAGGAGTCGTTTTTATGTTTGAATTCAAGGATAAGTTGGATATTGGAACTTCTAATCAATTGCTTAGGTTTTTTTTCTTTTGTTGGTTGTTTATCCGATCAATTGGTTCGGTTTCGGTTTTGTTTTTTTTTCTTTTGTTGGTTGCCTGGCGCTTTTTCACAACGAGGCTTGTGAAGCAGTCAGGTTTCTAGAGGCCAAGTTGAAGAAAGCCGAGGTCACATTGAGGATCAGGGGAAGATCGCTGCCGTCAAGACCCAGCACTACGAGGATAAGCTGAAGAAGGTGACTCAGGATGCTGAACTCAAGTTAGCCACCGTCCAGGTTAACCACGAGCAGGGAATGGTCTCCTTCAGGGATGACCTCAAAAATTCAATTGTGATCTCGTTTCTTCAGGCCAGGATCAAGATAGCTTATGCGGCCAAGGAAATGGGCTTTGAATGCCCATCCTAGACTGTAGATACCTAAGAGGCCAAGCTGAAGGATCTGGGAGGTAGCCCTGTGGAGTATCCTGCTAAACCTGGGGCTGGCGAGTCCTCTAAGGCGGCTGAGGCAGCGACGGAGGCAGGTGGCAAGGCTGGTGAAGATGGTGGAACAGGTGCCAGTGGAGATGATGGTGTGGTTGGTGCTACCCCGTGAGTGGGCAGCAAAGTGGGCGATGATGGATGTTATTGCTTAGGCCGGAGCCCACTTTTTTAATTCTGATGGTTAATATATGTTGAACAATTTGTATGCTGAACAATTTACTTTTCCAGCACTTTCGATTTTAGAACAATATAATGATCGGAGGTGGAGGGATCCTAGTGTTTCAGGACGAAGCCTTCAATCGTTAACGTTAATATGCTTTTGAACAGCTTACACCCTTGGTGGATGGGTTTCGATTTGAAACGAGGCCAAGGGAGTAACATTTTGACTTGTTAGTATGAATCTAATCTTTTGACCTTATCCTTGTGTTATATGTTGTTTGCAAAAAGTTGGACTAAGTATCCTGGTCAGGATATTAGTGGTTTCTATATTGCTTTCCATTTATGTTTCAAAAAATGCTTTATAAAAATTCTGTAGGAAAATTTTTCATAGTTAATAAATCCCATTTATTCAGATAAGGCCTTTAAATTTAGAAAAATAAGAATCCATACCAGAGACGTTTAAGTAGAAAGTTTGTGATAAACCTTAGGATCATTTGTAATGTCCCAGCATGAAATATTGTCAGCATTTGTTACATTCAGCCCTAGCATAGATGTCCCCTGTCTGTGCAGGATCAACATGTTGCATCAGGATATATTTTGCTTATGTAATCCTTCACTGGTAATTGAGCTTTACAATTTTCTTCCATCAAGAGAAATATATTTAAACATAATTGTGTTTTAAGACACTCTTGGGATTATCCAAAATCTTGTGTTTCACTAGGGATAAATCCATTTTTCATGCGCTACAGGTGGGAGTGTATGAACTCCAAGACTTAGAAAGGTGTAACCTTTAAACCTTAGAGAGTATGAAAATACACTTCACATGAGAGAAGGTAATCAGTCCTCATATACCATAAGAATCCAGTATATAGCGAATAATGACGAAATTGTCAGCCACTGTTACATGAACTGGTCCAGCCATCTTAAACTATATTCGAATAACGTACGCTCCAGGCGGAGTGTTGAAACTCAATTCGAGAGAAAGGTGAATACCTTTAAACCTTAGAAGGGATGTAACACCTTAAACATGAGACAGGGGGCCAATCCTCTAGTCTTTCGATTTATCTTGAGTAAATATCCTAGAATATCATCCTGAAACGTATCCCTAAAAGACATCTTCAAACTAGGGTGAGAGTGGGTGTTAGCTTAGCTAACACCTCTCCGATGCTTAAGTCAGTATAGGGTTTCAAAAATAATAAATAATAAATTAAATAAATTTAAATAAGGTAGGGTTCATACCGTGCCGAGTTAGAATTTAAATTCCAAACTCACTTGTAATAAGCTTTGAGGTGTATGGCGTTCCAAGATCTTGGTAGCACATCCCCCTCCATCATCTTGAGCCTATATGCTCCCTTTTCGGATTCTGATTCTATCTCATATGGTCCTTCCCATTTTGGGGCTAATTTCCCATCGGCAAGATTAGTTGTGTTCTGAAATGCCTTTCTCAATACCTAATCCCCAACTTGGAACCTTCTTGTCCTTATATTCTTGTTGTAAGACTTGGCTATCCCCTACTGGTATGCTGCCATTCTTAGTTTTGCTACGTCTCTTATTTCATCAACGGTATCCAACTCTTGGCATAAGGCTTCAGGATTCAAATCAAGATTTCGTAGATTTGATCTAGCTGTAGGTATCATCATTTCAGTCAGAATCAGTGCTTCCGCCCCGAATACTAGTGAGAATGGGGTCTGCCCAGTAGCATTTTTTGCAGTTGTTCTATCTGCCCATAGGACAAATGGTAGTTCCTCAGACCATTTTCCTTTTTTAGCACCTAGTCTCTTTTTCAAATTATTGACAATTATCTAGTTCGAGGATTTTGCCTGCCCATTGGCTTGAGGATGCACCGGTGTTGATGTAATCATCTTTATGCCCCAACTCTTACAAAAGTCTGTAGTCCTCTCGCTGATGAACTGAGAGCCATTATCACAATTTATCTCGGCCGGTATCCCTAATCTTGTTAGTATCTTCCTTTTTATGAAGGATACCACTTCTTGATCCTTGACTTGGACAAAAGCTTCTGCTTCAACCCATTTAGAGAAGTAATCTGTCATTGTTAACATAAAACTTTTCCTCCTCGAGCCTTAGGAAGCTTTCCAACTATATCCATCCTCCATTTCAAAAATGGCCATGGGGATGTAATAGGATATAATGGTTCTGCAGGTTGATGCAATATGTTGCTATGTCTCTGACATGCATCACATTTCTGGGTATATTCCATAGCATCCTTTCTCATAGTTGGCCAATAATATCCTATTCTCAGTACTTTTGAAAATAAAGCTCTGTCTCCAGTATGGTTGTCGCAGTCTCCTCCTGGAGCCTTATGAAACTTTCCCACTATATCCATCCCCTATTTCATAATTGACCATGAGGATGTAATAGAATATAATGGCTCTGCAGGTTGATGCAGTGTGTTGCTAAGTTTCTGACATGCATCACATTTTTTGGTATATTCCATAGCATCCTTTCTCACAGTTGGCCAATAATATCCTGTTCTCACTACTTTTGAAAATAAAGCTTTGCCCCCAGTATGGTAGCCGCAGTCTCCTTCATGTATATCCTGGAGTACATCTTTGGTTTCGGGATCCTCCAAGCACCTCAAGTATGGTCCTACAAGAGATTTCTTATACAAGATATTATTTATTAAAGTAAAACGTTAATACCTTCATTCTGAAAGCTCTAGGATTTTCATCCTTTGGGACATCTTCCTCTTGTAGGTACTTAACGATTTGAGTCATCCAGGATTCAAGATACTTCTTAGGATAGCCATCACCAGGGTCCTTGATACTCGATACTTGTTTATCCTGAGATTTGAAATGTTCCATTTGCAGGGTGCAAGATATGAACTATTGATATCCAAGTTCCTTTCGGTATCCTGATAGTAGATCCTAAGTTTGCTAAAGCATCTGCTTCAGCATTCTCTTCCGTTGGTACCTGTTCAAGTGAAAATATTTCGAAATATCCTCTAATTTTTTAACAATTACAAGATATTCGGCTAATTTTTCGCCTTTTACTACATAAGATCCATTGAATGGTTAGTAACTAACAAGGAATCAACATATACTTGTAAACATTTAATATTCATATCTTGGCTACTTCTAATCCTACTATTAAAGCTTCATACTCACCTTCATTATTCGTAACAGTAAACACACATCTAATGGCCTGGGATAATATGTCCCCCTGTGGCGATTTTTGTAGAATTCCTAATCCTACACCTCTTATATTGGACACACCATCAGTATGTAGTGTCCAAAATTCTGAGCTCTCACCTAGTTGTTGTACATATAGATCAGCTTCTTCTTGTATATCGCTACTAAAATGTGACAACCCGTATTATTTTACCCAGGTGAACTATAGAAAGTTTACTTGTAAAATATATGGATTATTAATTAATAAATAATAATAACCTATAATGAGAGAACACGCACGCCTCACCGCAAATTCAATACACATATCTTTATGCAGGCGTGTGTATACGTATATATAAATATATATATATATATATTCGTTTTGATTTAAATTAGTAATATGATTTAAATGATATATTTATCTGAATGAGTTTATTATAACGTGATAGGCACTTGACGTTAAACAGGTCCGTATACATGCTACACACCTAACCCACCTACACCTAACCCTAGCCCCCACAATAATATTCTCTAATCACATCTATTTTCTAATTTCGTTCACCACATGTCACACACACTTGTGTGTGTAGTTATCAGAGAAATTGAGAGAGAGAGGAGGCGGACGACCACCCATCCACGCGGCGGTGGTGGGTGGTTAACAGTAGCAGCGACAACAGCGCAACAGGGAGCGACGACAGAGAGTCCTCTCGGTAGCGAAGGTGGCTCGGGGCGGAGAGGGTGTTTAAATACATTGGTTATGGGTTTCTTAACTCCGCATATCATAACGGCACACAAATCGACGGCGGCGGCGCGGCTGAATAGGGAGGTGATGAAGGGAGAGACCGTGGTGGGTCGGGTTGTGCCTTCAGACTGCGTGGCAAGCTTAGATCCGACCAGATCTGGTGGATCTCTAACAACTCAGTTTATGGTGGTGTTGGTTCAAGGAAACGAGTGGTTCTTGGTTCGATTATCTTAGGGGTCTGTTTAAGGATGAAGGATCGGGCTCTACACGAAGCTATGGTTCGATTACGGCTAGGGTAGTGGAAGATATTTCGATCACTTTGGTTTGACGATGAAGCTTCGACGCCACGCTCTCGTTTCCTACAAAGCTCGGTGAGTAGATTTCGAGTTGAATACTTTTATCTCTTTAGATTAGCAAGTCAGGTTGTATATTATGTGATAGGTAAGATGGTAATGGCTGAGGTAGTATTTTTAGGGTCGAAGGCGACTGTTGGCGACGGAGATAACGCCCGACCACCAGATGATCGTGGTGGATGATGGAAGTGGCTCGGTTTCGATGTTGGGTGGCCTTTAGGTCACGAGTTAGGCTGGTCAACCATGCAGAGCTGGTCAAACTTCGGGTCAGAGCAAGTCAACATCGGGCAGCGGTCAACTGCGTTCAACGATCAGACCTGGAATGCGTAGTTAGAGGCGTGTGTGTGTCGGTTATCGAACGTGTCATTCGGCGAGGTATATTTGTGTACCCAACTATCTATTTGTATATATTTGTGTAAATAATGTCTAACGCATGTAACACAAACGGGCTCTAGAACCCGACCCCACTAGCCATTACGGTTGAAATGTAAGCATATTATTTGTACGCGGAACGTTCGAACATTCGGGTGGTATGTAAATTCATAATTTGGACTATATTTTTATATGTATAAACTTGAGCGAGACATTTAATGTAACTTTCGAACACTTGCTTATTGAGATTTGACGACAACTTGTGTTGTCGGGTTGTTACAAAAACAAAGGAAGCTCTGCCCGATTTTCATAAGAATCTATAATATAACTTATGTGTTTTGAAAACAATCGAAAGCGTATAGGGATTCAAATAATGTTGTAAAAATAAATAAATATAGAGTATATATTTATTTCGGATGACGTCTACGACTCACGAAACAAGTTTCATCTTGGCATTCCATCTTATCGTGGACGTTTTATTAAAATAAATATAAGAATCTATATTTGTTTTAAATGTCTAAACGGGATACGAAACATAACAAATGTTTATATTAAACGAACATAAGCATCGGAAACATTATAGTAGTATCTAATGGACAAATTAAAATAAATAAGTGTGTAAATTTATTTTTGACAAATATTAAACAAGATACGAGTATATCCTTTGGTATACCATTCGACTACGTGTATTCACACTAAAAGTTACAAAGATGTATTGTGGTATAAGTATATATATACACGTATCCTTACACATTAAATTACATACATATCTTTGTATAAATATATGTATATTCGCGTACACATCTACGAGGGTATCTCAACTTACTCGTGGTAACGAGTATACCATCGGGTCATAGGTTAGTGAATCGATAGAGCTCGAGCACACATGAAACAACTTTACCCTAGTATTGGTTACTTACTATGTGCTAATATTATTAGGGATGTCTTGGTGATTATTTGCTTGCTATGCCAGTTCGTGTCACTGACACATGACACTTTTGGATTTAACACGCACCCTAAGGTGAGTTCACGGCCCCTACTACGGTAAAGTAATGTCATAACGTTACGGTAAGGTAACGTCACAACTGTTAGAGTTTTTGTTATATTAGTTATGGTCACAAAGTAGCATTTAGCACATGTCAGTCCCCTTAAAACTTACAATGCCGTTAGTATTGGATTATAGCAAGGGAATTTTTAGTAGTACTACTGGGCCCGACAAGCCCCACTCGAGCTGGTCGCGCCAGCTAGACCGAACGTCGAAGGTCACGAGTGTAGAATTTGCCTAACACTTAGCCATGGTTGGTGATAGACCTGGCACAACAGGGGCAGCAACGTCAGCTTCGGATCAAACTCTTTGTTGACATGACTTAGGTTAGCTACCTACAGATATAACAAGTAACTGCTAAACACTTCAACTTACTGTTTCGGGTTTGAAATAGTGGAAACTCTTGAGAAACAACTTTCTTATAACTATAACCTAAAACCTGTGAACTCACTCATCATTATGTGTTGACACTTGTTCTTTGATGTCTTTCTCAGGTTGCTAAGGTCTCACACATCAGGATTAGGATGCATTATGGAGTCATATTGATTTTATCAAACAAATAGACTCAACTTTAAATTACATTAGCTATTTTGGTTTTGTAATTGTTACGCTTCCGTAACTCAATTGTACATACAGTATTTTTCTCAAGAATGAGTAAACAGAATTTTTTTTTAAACTCATATAGTGGTCGTTCAATATGACTAATGACTGTGATCCTGGTTTGTCACGCGCCTCGCGGTAGAACACCGCATGTGGATTTTGAGGGTGTGACATAAAATCAGCCATAAAGCCTGCTAAGGCCTGAGACTTTATAACATTCCTAGGTTCATACACTAAATCATAAGTACTTAGTTTCATATACCACTTTGCCATTCTACTAGACATCTCGGGTTTTCTAAGCAAATTTTTTAATTGGATAGTTGGATTTAACAAGTATCCTATGTGTTTCAAAGTAGTGTCTAAGTTTAGTCGATGCCATACCTAAAGCTAATATTATTTTTTCTAGATGAGAGTATCTAGTCTCAGCATTTAATAAACTTTTACTAACATAATAGACAGGATACTGCTGACCTTCATGATCTTTAACCAAGACTGCACTTACTGCATTTCCTAACACTACAAGATATAGAGATAGGGATTCACCATCTTCAGGCTTCATTAGAAGGGGTGCACTTGAGAGATACTGCTTTAATGCTTGTAGAGCAGCTTCATGTTTTTCTCCACATTTAAATTTCTTGTTCTTTTCGGGATATCATAGAATTCTTTACATTTTTCAGAGGATCTTGATATGAATCTGTTTAATGCTGCTACCCTTCCAGTTAATCTTTAAACATCTTTCATATTGGATGGGATTTGAGATCTAGAATAGCTCTGATCTGCTCTGGGCTTGCTTCTATTCTCTTTTGGTTACCATATATCCCAAGAATTTTCCTGGCCCCACTCCAAATTGGCATTTTGTAGGATTCAGTTTCATGTTATACAGGTTCAGGATATTGAAGGCACTTTCCAAGTCTTGGGGATGATTCTCAGCTTTCTTATATGTCACCACCATATCATCGATGTATACTTCCATAGTATCCCCCAATTTATCCTTGAACATCATGTTGACTAGGCTCTGATATGTTGCACCTGCATTTTTCAAACCAAATGGCATAGCAGTATAACAATATATACCTGTAGGTGTCAAAAATGTTGTATCCTCTTGGTCGGATGGTTCCATTTGGATTTGTTGAAATCCTGAGGATGTATCCATGAAAGTCAGCATTTCGTGTCCAGCAGTTGCATTTACCATGGAGTTAATGTGAGGTAGTGGGAATGGATCCTTCGGACATGCTTTGTTAAGGTCTGTGTAATCAACACTGACTCTCCATTTCCCATTGTTCTTCTGCACTACCACTACATTTGCTAACCACTTTGGGAATTTGACATCCCTTATCATCTTGGATTTCAACAACCTCTCCACTTCTTCTTGGATGATAGCATTCCTTTCAGGAGCGAACTTTCTTCTTTTTTGTTGAACAAGCCTGAAAGATTTATCAATTCCAAGTTTATGGGTTATAATATCCTTTGATATCCCTGTCATATCCTCATACTTCCAGGCAAATGTAGACATCCTGCATTCTAAAAAGTTAATAAGTTGTTTCTCAATATCCTCAGGAATATTGACTCCTACAAGCACTGAGATATCTGGATTATCTTCATCAAGGATGATTTCTTGACATCCTGTTCAGAAGCTTCCATAATATCCTGTGCTTGTATCTTTGATTGCTATCGTTCTCGGGATTTTGCTGATGCCTTCATCGAGGAAGAATAACACTCTTTTGCTTCATGCTGGTCACTTTCAACCTTCACCACTCCCCAAGGAGTAGGTATCCACATTTGTAGTAAGTGGAGGGTATGGCTTTCATGTCATGAATCCAAGGCCTGCCTAATATTATGTTGTAGCAGGATACTGAATCCATAACACAGAAGCGTTGTAACAAGTTCATCCCTTCAACATAGACAGGTAGCTTGATTTCCCCAATAGTGTTCTTCGTTTCCCTACTGAATCCTACAAGTACAATGGATTTTGAAGTAATCTCAGCTTCTAGGATATTCATCATCTTCAATGTATCCAACTGGATGATATTGACTGAGCTTCCATTATCTACCAGTATCCTGCGGACAAATTGGTTAGCAACATATAAAGTAATTACCAACCCATCATAATGGGGATCCTGGATGTTATCCCGATCATCACTTTCGAAAGTTATCACTTTATCATTCGTGAGCATTGTCATTCTTATCGGCTTATCTCCCCTTTCTGCTTTAGCCTCTTTAGCATGTCTTTTGGCCGCAGAGTAAGAAGTTCCACATATGTCGGATCCTCCAAAGATAAAGTTGATTATCTTTGCATCGGGTGGTGGAGATGTAGCTCTTTCAGGATTCGTATCAGTATCATGGGCCTTGTTCTTCTTTCTGCCAAGAAGTTCCTTTAGGTAACCTTTACTTAGTAAGTATCTGATCTCTTTTCTTAAGGCTATACAATCCTCCGTCATGTGCCCAAAATCTTCATGAAAGGCACACCACTTTGATTTGTCTTTCCAATCAGCATTTTTCGGATTCTTTTTTGGCCATCTTGCTTTGTCCCCTAATCCCTGCATAGCATACATTAGTTCAGGAACATTTACTTGAAAACAACATTCTAAAAGTTTAGGACATTCTTCATCATCCTCATTCTCAATAGCACTCACTCTTTTGTTGTCGTTCTTAGCATATGGCTTGGATAAGTATTGTTTGTATGAGGGTTCTGACTTCTTATTCGTCGATTCATATGTTGAGGATGTGTTCATCATTTCCTGCATTTTCCTATCATCTTTGAGCCTTTTGTATCTCAAGGCCCTATTTCGAGCTTCATCCAGATACCTGCAAGGATTCATTACAAGGTCTTGGTAAAATTGAGAATCCTTCTGTAACCCCATTTTAAACGCTTGTACTGCCGTGGCAACATCAAGGTTTGGAATATCCAGGGATTCTCTACTAAATTTATTAACATAATCCCTCAGGGATTCTTGTGATCCCTGCGTTATCCTGTAAAGATCACTCGTTAGTTTCTCAAAGCTCCTGCTACAAGAAAATTGGCGGTTAAATAAGTTAACTAAATGAGGAACAGATGTAGTCGAATGAGGTGGAGCATTCAAAAGCCATTTTAAGGCTGATCCTGTCAAAGTGGAACCAAAGCCTTTGCATAAGCATGCCTCTTTGAGTTCTGGTGGGATTGGATATATTTCCATCCTTTCCCTATATTGGGCAACATGCTCCCCAGGATCCGTCGTCCCATCATATAGCTTCATGTTAGGAGTCTGGAATCTCTTTGGGATTTCTGCATACAAATTGGGTAAGCAAATCGGGATATCTTGTGGCTATCCTGGGATACTTTTGTATTAGGCTGCACTACCCTAGGCACACTTGATATCATATCCTTCAATTTTTGAAGTTCTCTGGTTAATGTTGATGTTACACCTGCATCCTGCAATAATTCAAGATTATTAGTAGCAGGAATACTGGTGTTAATAGATGCGTTACGAGCCTGGTGATTCTGGTCATATCCGAGACCATATCCTGGATCCCTCACGGTCGATATCCTGGCCGTTGGGGATATTTCCAATATATTGCTCTGGGAGTGACTCGGTTCATGTTGCCTTGATTATCTTCGGTGAATGTTTCTGAACTAAAGTTCAACATCCTGGGCTATAAAGGAGTAGTTGCATCCTCAGCAGGTTTCTTGGAGTTTGACTTCAAGAGTTGTATCTCCTTCATTATAACCTGGTTGGTTTCCTGCTGCTTTTTCATTTGATCCTGTATGCTTGTCAAACAAAGACAAAATCTTATCATTAGAAGCAAAGACAGGAGTTCTCCCTAAAATTCCAGATCTGGAAACATTCTGAGCAACAGAAGTGTCTCGAGGTGTTTGGCTTTCATTTCTCCTTTGGGAAGCTTGAACTTGTGGAGGTGGAGGAGACAATGAACCAATCGCAGTAAAGGTTGAAGCGGGCATCGAAGAAGAGCTCAAATTTGATTGAGAGGTCATTGAAAATAGTTTTGTAAAAAGTTTTGAGAACAAAAAACCGGTTAATGATCTTAACAAGGTTTTGAATAAAAATAGCACTACTGCCCCATGGTGGGCGCCAAATTATTTTGGTCAAAAATTACCGAAGCAAGTAAGTGATCAAATTTAGTTTGTGAGGTAGTGTGCTATAGAGATTTGCAAAAATGTGTTAAATTGATTAATAAAGAACACAAGTTTAGGATATAGTTTCAGGATAACAAACTATATCAATTATCAAGCAATGAACAATAAAAGTAAGGATTGACGCAGGATGTACGAAAAAAGCCCTTGATCTATCTAGATCGCCGACACAAAACCTCGGGAGCTGACAACTGCCAGCTGCCTTTGTTCTTCTTGTTGATTGAAATATCAGGGTACAACTTCAGGATAATGCACGGATCAACTCTAAGTGTTACAATGATTGTGAAATGTGAGTGAATTATTGTGAATATAGAGAGTAATTGGTGTGTGTACGAGATTACATGTGTTTTTCTAATGATCCGACATCCCCTTATATAGTTTTTAAATTCTAACTGAATATCCTACAATTCCGG
Source organism: Scalesia atractyloides (assembly GCA_947069175.1). Taxonomy (NCBI): domain Eukaryota; kingdom Viridiplantae; phylum Streptophyta; class Magnoliopsida; order Asterales; family Asteraceae; genus Scalesia; species Scalesia atractyloides. Next base: position 81,380,461 of record CAMTDV010000013.1, read on the forward strand.
GATACGGAGAATATCCCCTTGTGACCGTTCCTTTCTTTCGCTATCAACATTCATCTTTCAACCACTTTGAGCGACTCTTCGAGTAGACCTAGTCCTTGTTAACGTTGGTCACTTGCAACTGAAGTATACAAACAAACCATTAGTGACGAGCAAGATACTTCTGCAAGATTTTACCAATATCCTGGTTCAGTTTCATGGCCGCAGATTAGAAACATAAAGTCAGGATATACTATCGGAATATAGGTTCAAAATTCCACCCATAACATATATCAAAGCCCAAATAATAACCAATATGACGCGTCTTGTTTTGAGGATCTAGAAGTAATGTTATATGCAACAAGAAATTCATATTATTTAAGTTGTTTTGATATTTATCAAGTTTTTTTTAATAACTACTTGAAAAACCTGTTCGCACCGGAGAAGTCTACAGTAAGCAAGGCCAAGTAACCATCTGCATGAAAGGAGTTAAGAAACCTGTTCGCACTGTAAAGCACCGCCTCTGCCCCTTTTGGTATCCCCACCCCAAATTGAAAATCCTCAAGTACTGGGCCATGTCTTTCCCGACCTTCTTTATCGCCACTTTGAAAACCAACTTTCACCAAATACCCCTCACAGCAATAGGCGGAATTCCTTTATCGGGCTTCAACAAGGGGGTGGAGGGGGGGGGGGGCAAAGTAACAAACTCAGCAAGCACTTTAGGCAGGATCCCGCAAGCCATAAGTTGACAACTTCAGTAATGCTCGTAAGCAAACTAAGGAAGTCACCGAGCCCTCGCCACCAATAGCATCTAACAGGTGTTACGCCCGCATCCCGTCCCTACCACTGGACGTCCCTTTAGGAAAGGATCGAATACATTTGAGCACACACACTCCCCATCAACAACAAGAGTAGGTTGTGCCAAAGGGTTGGAAGGAAAGGACGGGGGCGGCACCGCTGGGTGTTTATCAATAAGAGCTTTTAAGGTCGAATCACCTAGAGGGACAACTCCACTAGAGCATAGGACCTTAACCGCAACCGTGAAATGTCAATCCCTGACATTCTGAAGACATTGCTCAATATTAGGGTCCATTTCTTTGTCATCCTCTTTGTTGCATTCTCCCCAAGGAGCCCCCGCCTCTCCCACGCTATCCAATAGGGAAGAGACCAAATCATCAAACCCAGACCCATCTTTCCAAACTGCAAGCGCGTGCAAGGTGTTACTACACTGCAGAGATTTCGTGTTCCCTGATACCCGCTCTTGTCTGGAGGATGGTATGACCACCCGCAAGGTGCAACGCGATAGCAAAAGCAATTGGACCCAATTGTCGATCGATCCTTCCGACGCCACCACTTTGCGCAAAGCACCTGTTAAAACCTGAGTAAACACTAGCCGACAACTGAGGGGAATGCTTTTAACAGTCTGAATAGGAAGGGAGAAAACACGCTCGTGGAGATTAACAACACCCTAGAGCCCTGCTAGATGACATGGGTTTGTGTCAACCAACACTTTGACATAGTAGAAAACATATGTGAATGCACCAAATATATATGATGCTAAGTTAATTACATATACATTTTTGTGGTATGCATGTTTTACGGATGTTATCACTTAGTATAATAAATTACGGGTTTAGTCCTATTTTTTGCTCCGCATAACATAGATGATCCTAACTAATATTAAAAACAAAACAATAATAACAATAATAAAATTTAATTTAAATTAAATACTCCTAGCCCCCATCTCTAGAACAGTCGTCACCCCTTAACCGCGTCACTTTTCGACAACCCAACCTACATCAACTTTTTGGCAACCCATTGTATATCACCATTTCCAATTCCTCATTGTCTAAAGAAACTTCATTAGCGCATCCCTTTCTTCATTTGTGTCTTCTTTGGCAGGCACGCCATTGCAAATTCAGTGAATACTTTGAAGGGTAGATACAAGCTCATAAGTCGAAAGGTATTATAGTTATTTAACCAAAAATAAAAAATAATAATTACAGAAAAATTTAATGTACATACATTTCAAGAACAGCGGGGGCTAAACTTGTAATTTCTTATATATGGGGACTGAATCCGTAAAATATGTATACTATGGAGACTGTATGTGTAACTAAATCTAATATGGTTTTAAACAATAACATGTTTCTACATCAATAAATATATTATTATATTCTTAAAGACACAATGACAATTTTATCATTCAGTACGTTGTTAGTTGTTACCATAAGTCATATTAGTAAACAGTATACATAACTTAGCCCATCACTTTTAATATAAGGATTGCGTTGAAAAAAAAATGAAGTTATATATTTTCACAAAATGGTATATCAACTTAATTAACTTGTAATGTTTATTTTGTTGATGGAATCACAAATTGTGGTGTGGGGGGGTTGCATGTGATGGCATAAGGTGGCTTTTTATTTTTGTTTGAAAGTGTGTTTTTTGTCACAAGTAATGATATTCTTTTTATAAACAAGAAGTTATCCAAATAATAGATACGTGTTAGACTATACTGGAATCCACGGCTAGGGTCTTTAACTTGATCAATTCTATTTGGGATCCAATGAAGATAATTGAACAAACTTGTCTTGTATTTGTGTAAAATCCATATTTGTAATAGTTAGGTATCATGTGGTATATAGAAATTTATAGATTCAAACGGACTAAACTCTATATAAAATGGATGTAAACATGAAAGATAGTATTATTAAGAGGTATTAATAAAATGTTCTTAAAGAATTAGAAAGAATACACAAATAAATACGAGCCTAACACGCTCCCTTTTCTCTGTTCAATGATATCCATACTACCTTTTTGTGAGAATCCCACGGTTCATATATATAGGGTTGTCTGTCAATAAGGACGAAGACACTAACAATGGTTTGCTTACCACATCTACAAAGATTGGCATTAGAGAGCAACGATATGAGTTTTTGTGACAAGGGATTCCCAACGAGATTGAAAGGGAAACTCTCTATAGGGTTGAAGTTTGCCAACTAGAGTGTACTAAAATGATTGCCGGCTATCAAGAAAACACAAATGCAGAAGTTGAAGGTGGAAAGATGAGGACATTTAAGTGAATGTGGATAAAGAAGGAATTTTTTTTTTGGATAAATTAGGGGTGGCAAGCTTTTCATATAAGATAAGGGTGAGGAGATCAAGATGATCTATGTAACATCTTGACCTAATTAAAGATGAGTGTAATATATAAAAATATTAGAAACCAAACATCAGTCCATTAATTTTCTAACCGTTATATAACATGAAATTTAACATACACGGTTTTAGAACTTTATAATGTCAGCTTAGAATAGGTGATATGAGATTATGAATCCATATTACGGTCTATGATCTTAGCTTATGAGGTTAATATAGATTTAAAAATAAGCTTTGAATGTGAGGTCCATGGGCTTCAAGAGGGTATTTCAATAAGTTAAACGTATACAAAAACTTTTGAACAAAGTTAGATTAAACAATAACAATATTATGGTGTCTAATAATGTTAAAAAAAAATGAAACATATGTATGCATTCGGATAATCTTGAGTGGTCTAGATGTTTACACATATTTAAAAAATAATGTTGTAACACATTATGTATCCCCTTAATTTTGGCTAATATTTTAAACCGCATGTTTTCAAGTAATACACCCATGTTAGACAAAAAAGATTGACGAATACCCCTATATGTTATGTGATTATTCAAGATGATTTATGTGTAGTTTGCAACAATCATGCCACACAATCTTCTTATAATATATTAAACATATACACTTTTTATTACACGTCTCTATGTGCAAACGTGACAAGAACTGGAAAAGAAAATAGGATTCCCTTTATAAAAAATGTCAAACTATTACCAAAGTGGTTCATGCATATTTGAACTAGAAGATTTAAATCTTTTAAAGGACACTCCTCTTTCTTTATCTCTTTCTTTGTTTTGTTAGTCTAAACAGGTGGTTCGGGTGAGTACCAATACAACACCTTGGCTCTCTCTGGTGATGGATAAAATAAAGTAGTTGAATGAAGAAAAAGCAGTGACATACAATTTACATTTACATAAAACATATATATATATATATATAATATATATAAATAATAATAAAAGTCGTCTTGTTCTACGGTCCCTCACAGTCTCGATCTTCGTTGTACGATTCTTCCTTCCTTCGTCATCCAGATATTCATCAATTCTGAAACCGATTGCTTGCCCAAACCATCTAAACGAAAAGGTATTCAACCCAGCCCCCTTTCCCTCTTCTTCTTCTTCTTCTTCTTCTTCTTCTTCTTCTTCTTCCACTTGACCTAATTTTCACGGACTTCCTCGATCCCCTTTTTCTCATCTCTCCATTCCTAACCTCATCGCATATACACGATACGATTTACTTTTCTTATTCATCTGTTTATTTAATTTTCTCTGTTTGGGGATATTTAGCCATCTGATTCAATTCACTAGGTAGGTTTCCAACTAGTTCACTACATCCAGATTCGTCTTGGACTTAAACCGATTTGATTTGAATTGTGATCCACACACATATTTTTTTTAGATTTAGATCGAGAGTTTAAGATCAGAATCATATGTTATACAAAGTACAGGTTTTTATACTTGACTGTGTGAGGGATTTAGTTTAATTGCTCTACCGAATCAAGTTTTGTGTATTGAAATCTGATATGGTTGTAGACAGATAGATGAGTATTTCACAATGAGTGGTGATAAGAGGGTTATCTATACTCCATGGATGCAACGGACAACCCTTTATCTGATCTGTTAGGTGCGTTGAAATCCTGGGGGGTCCCTCGGCGGTCTGAGCCGGTTAACGTGTCGAGGGACTTTTGGATGCCCGATCAGAGTTGCAGGGTATGCTACGATTGTGATTTGCAGTTTACTTTGTTCAACCGAAGGCATCACTGTCGATTTTGTGGTCGTGTTTTCTGCGCCAAGTGTACTCAAAATTTTGTCCCTGCAGCATCGTCTAGTGATTCGAGTGTTGTTAGGGAAGAGAGTGGGAGGATCAGAGTCTGTAATTACTGTTTCAAGCAATGGAAGCAAGGTGGCTTGCCTGATCATGAGGTCCAGGACAGTAATCTGGATCTCAGCACTTCACCGTCTGCTGCTAGTTACATCAGTACCAAATCCAGTGGCACTGCTGACAGTAGTTGCATAACTTTTACATCTGCAGTCAGCTCTTTTCAACAGCATCCTAATCATTGTCAATCTTTAGTAATGGAATCAAATCTAGATGAACACAACTCAGTCGCAACAAAGAACGATGAGCAACAAGGTGATGCGGGAAATCATTCTCCTACTCGATCTGAGTTCTGCATGAACAGGTTTTTTGTTTTTACATGTTGTTTGCTTGATCATATTGGCTGTACAGTTGAGAATGAAGTTTTTGTTGAATTCGTTATATATCTGTGTATTATTGACATCAGGGGTGATGACTTGGAGGATGACTTCGCTTATTCAAGGCATCTTTCACAGGCTGATAATGCGTATTTCGATGAACTTCATCTAGATGACTATGGGTCCCGCAAGGTGCATCCAGATGGAGTAGCTGCTGATGCAAGCAGCTCTTCGTTACAAAACAGTTTCGAGAAAAAAGAAGATGAACATGATGTTGGTGATGAATGTGAAGCATCGTCATCCTCTTTATATGCTGCACAAGACATTAATTCTGAACCTGTAGATTTCGAGAACAATGGAGAGCTATGGCTACCTCCTGAACCTGAGGATGAAGAAGATGAAAAGGACGCTCTTTTATTTGACGATGATGAACATGATAATGGTGATGGTGTTGGAGAGTGGGGATATGGCAATTTGGGGAGTGGGGAAATTTCGAAACAGGGATAGGTCAAATGAAGAGCACAAGAAAGCTATGAAGAATGTAGTTGATGGACACTTTAGAGCTTTAGTATCTCAGCTGCTGCGGGCTGAGAATCTTGCTGTAAATGACGAAGATGATACAGAGAATTGGTTAGAAATTATAACATCACTTTCATGGGAAGCTGCATCATTGCTAAAACCAGATACAAGCAAAGGTGGTGGAATGGATCCTGGTGGTTATGTCAAGATTAAGTGTTTAGCAGCTGGACGTCCTTCTGACAGGTATAAGTTTTGCATCACTACCATATTAATAATTTTTAGTTGCATTATAAGCCAATGGTGTATTGAGGAATGTAGCTGTGAGCATTATCAATCAGTCATTGCCATTGATGATGACTTCTATTCATCCTTCATTATGAGTTACTATGCTAGTCATACTTGCTACTTGAATAGCAATGTTATATTCTTGAATATGAGATGCTATTATTCTTTAGCTATCGCTTGAAAAATAACGTTGTGAAGAATGTTGCAACATTTTTAAGCCATTACTAATCAGATTCCAGACTTCACATTTTGTTTTTCTTGAGAGTCTACTCTAAATGCTGATAACAACATTAGTTCATTGATACATTCCTATTTGGGTATCCCAGGAGGGTCCTCTGTCCTCTATGTGTTTTTTAAGGTTTTGCCTTTTTGTGTATCCTTCTGTTGATTCGTGGCTTACACTAATTAGTTTGTGATAAAAGGCTTCTTGTTGTTGTCTCATTTGCACTTTCTCTTCTCGTCATGTAATGTTCCGTGTTTTTCCAGTATGGTGGTGAAAGGAGTTGTTTGTAAAAAAAATGTGGCGCACAGACGAATGACATCAAGAATAGAAAAGCCAAGATTTTTAATTCTTGGAGGGGCTCTGGAGTATCAGCGAGTTTCTAACCTTCTTTCAAGCTTCGATACTTTATTGCAGCAGGTTGCAATTCTTTTCTTCATTTTGATCCTAGTGTTAGTTGAGTTAAAGTATCACTTTAACCTTTTACCTATATGATATTATCTTTTTGTTTAGGAAATGGATCATTTAAGGATGGCAGTGGCAAAGATAGACGCACACCAGCCTGATGTTCTTCTGGTAGAGAAATCAGTTTCACGTTATGCACAAGAATACCTTTTGGCGAAAGATATATCCCTTGTGTTGAATATAAAAAGGCCACTTTTGGAGCGAATAGCCCGTTGCACCGGTGCTCAGATAGTCCCTTCAATCGACCATCTTTCATCTCAGAAATTGGGATACTGTGACATGTTCCATGTTGAGAAGTTTGTAGAAGAACATGGAAGTGCAGGGCAAAATGGGAAGAAATTGGTAAAGACATTGATGTATTTTGAAGGCTGCCCAAAGCCCTTTGGTTGCACAGTAAGAAATTGGTAAAGACAAAATGTAACCTTTTTTTTTGTGTGTTACAATTTTTTATTTAATTTTGTCAGATATTGCTGAGAGGTGCGAGTGGTGATGAACTAAGAAAGTGAAGCATGTGGTTCAGTATGGAGTTTTTGCAGCGTATCATTTGGCTTTGGAGACGTCTTTTCTTGCTGATGAAGGAGCCTCACTTCCAGAATTGCCCTTGAATTCTCCATTAACTGTTGCACTTCCCGAGAAGGCGTCAACCATTGACCGGTCGATTTCGACAATACCTGGTTTTACTCTCTCCATGAATGATGCTGAACCATCTAGGTCAAACAGTCTTCCTATGTCGGAGGTGTTTTCTTCTATAATGAATCAAAAGTCACAAACAATGCTGTTGCCACTTGCGGAATCTAATACTCGTAAGTTTCAAAACAAACCTCTTACTTCCGTTGTTGACAGTTCCAACCCAATGTCCGATGGTTCAGATGCAACAAAGGAGTCCTCTGAAGCAGTAACGACTAATGGCGACTTAGTTAAAAGTTCACCCCTTAGTGATGACATGGAACATATCGACCATTTTTTGGATGGCAAGAACGGTGGTGGTGGTTCAAAGGAAGAGTTCCCTCCAACACCATCAGATCATCAGAGCATTTTGGTGTCGTTGTCATCTCGGTGTGGTGGAAAGGGACTGTGTGTGAACGGTCACACCTATTTCGCATCAAATACTATGGAAATTTTGATAAACCGTTGGGACGTTTCTTGCGAGATAATTTGTTTGATCAAGGGTATAGATGTCCTTCATGTGAGATGCCTTCAGAAGCACATGTACAATGTTACACGCATAGGCAAGGGACATTAACGATATCTGTGAAGAAATTGACAGGATTACCCTTACCAGGAGAAAAAGATGGTAAGATATGGATGTGGCATAGGTGCTTGAGGTGTCCACGGGTTAACGGGTTTTCTTCCTTCGACCCGAAGAATTGTGATGTCAGATGCTGCTTGGGGTTTATCGTTTGGAAAGTTTTTGGAACTTAGCTTTTCTAACCATGCTGCTGCCAGCAGGGTTGCTAACTGTGGCCATTCTCTGCATCGTGACTGCCTTCGCTTTTACGGGTAATCTTGATTCCTGCTTTATTATTAATTGTTTTCATTGATATATATGAAATAAATACTTGTATTGCAGTTTTGGAAAAATGGTTGCTTGTTTTCGGTATGCATCAATTAATGTCCACTCAGTTTACCTTCCTCCTTCCAAACTTGTTTTCAAATTTGAGAATCAGGAGTGGATACAAACTGAAGTCAATGAGGTTTGACTTTTGATCGAAAGTAACAAATATTTGAGTTGTGACTGAATTCACTGAAATTGTGTACTTTAATTGTATATAATGCACGTGCAGGTTGTTAGTCGGGCTGAGTTGTTATTTTCCGAAATTCTGAACGCACTGACTCAGATTTCCGAGAAGAAATTTGGGAAAAAGTCATCTAATAATAACACAAATATGTCACAATCAAGACGTCACATTGCAGAACTGGAAGAGATGTTACAGAAGGAGAAAACCGAATTTGAGGTCACAAATCTTACTTCTATTATAAAGTTTTGGTAGATATATGGTTAACGACTGTGATATAACTTTTTTTTCAGGAGTCGCTTGAAAAGATATTAAACCAGAAAGGCCAAGGCATGATTGATATTTTTGAGATCAACCGATTGCGAAGGCAGTTGGTGTTTCAATCTTACGTGTGGGACCACCGACTAGTGTATGCAGCTAGTGCTAGTAGCAACGGTCCTCGAGGTGACCCAGATAACTTAAAATCTGAAAATGTGGATAAACTAAATGGATCACATCCTGATTCAGATGCTAGTGAGACTACTGATACGAAGCAAATTCAGTCTGAAGCAACGGTGGATTCAAGCCCTAAAGAAGAAAACAGTTCTGATACAGGCGTTGATAGGGTGGTTTCTGAAGGGCAGTTATCCGTTATGGCTAGTTTATCAGACACTCTAGATGCCGCATGGACTGGTAACCTCCCGGGGTCTGATCTGAACGATACAGATGATAAGGGTGATCATGCTGAAGACCATCATACACCATCATCACTTCTGTCTCCTACACCGTCTACAAAAGGTTCCGAAAGTGTAGAAGATTCATCAAGCTGGTTTAGCATGCCGTTTTTAAACTTCTATCGTTCTTTAAATAGAAACCTATTACCGACTAGCCAGAAACTTGAAGCCCTAAACGATTATAAGCCCGTTTATATCCGGGAATCAGAACTCCAAGGTGGTGCACGCTTGCTTCTATCCGTGGGTATTAACGACATTGTTGTCCCGGTGTACGATGACGAGCCAACAAGTATCATATCCTATGCGTTGCTGTCCCATGATTATGTTACACAGATGTCTGATGAACTAAAAGACGGGGAGTCTATTTTTTCGTCGCAATCTGCTGACTCAGCGATGTTTCAGTCTTTCAACAGTTTTGATGATGCAACGCTGGAATCTGTTAAAAGCGGCGGGGACGAGAATTTGTTGTTATCCATGTCAGGATCTCGTGGGTCCCTGGCTTTAGATCCGCTGTCATACACAAAGGCTTTGCATGCAAGAGTTGAATTTTCGGATGATGGTAAAGTGAAATACAGTGTGACTTGTTACTATGCAAAACGGTTTGAAGCGTTAAGGAGGCTGTGTTGCCCTTCTGAGCTGGATTATATAAGGTCTTTAAGTCGGTGTAAGAAATGGGGTGCACAAGGTGGTAAAAGCAATGTTTTCTTTGCAAAAACTTTAGATGACCGGTTTATAATTAAGCAGGTTACAAAAACGGAATTGGAGTCGTTTATTAAGTTTGCTCCTGCTTACTTTAAGTATATTTCTGAATCAATTGGTACTGGTAGCCCTACATGTCTTGCAAAGATTTTGGGCATTTATCAGGTATGCGTCTGTTTTTTGTGCTATTAATCATTTTGTATTAAAATGTGAGCGTTTTGTTTTTGTTTTTGTGTGTAAAGGTGACTAAGCAAATGAAAGGGGGAAAAGAGATGAAAATGGACGTGCTTGTTATGGAGAATCTTCTGTTTGGAAGGAATTTGTCACGGCTTTATGATCTTAAAGGATCTTCAAGGTCACGTTATAATCCTGATTCGAGTGGGAGTAATAAGGTTTTACTTGATCAGAATTTGATTGAAGCAATGCCAACGTCTCCGATATTTGTGGGTAATAAAGCTAAACGATTGTTGGAACGAGCTGTTTGGAATGATACTGCGTTTCTTGCGGTATGTTGGTTTGCATGTTTATATTAGATATGAAGATGCTATACTGATTATGTTTGGATGATGGGTGTTTGCAGTCGATTGATGTGATGGACTATTCATTGTTGGTTGGTGTGGACGAAGAGAAACACGAGCTCGTGCTTGGGATTATTGATTTCATGAGACAGTACACATGGGACAAACATCTTGAAACATGGGTCAAGGCCTCTGGGATTCTTGGAGGGCCGAAAGCTTCTCCAACGGTGATTTCACCGAAACAGTATAAGAAAAGATTTAGGAAGGCAATGACAACGTACTTCCTAATGGTGCCCGATCAGTGGTCTCCGCCTGCTGTCGTGCCAACCAAGTCCCAAGCGGATCTCTCTGAAGCGTTGAATGAATGAATGGTATTGGTGTATGTATATTTTGATGATTGTCAGATATATATATATATATATATATTTATAGTTGCTTTTACAATTCATTTTTGAGCATCAATCAGTATTCTCTAAAAAGATGGGTGTTATTTGTTGCTTTCATGGTGGTGAAGAAAAAATAGCATGCAAAAAGTGTTATTACAAGAAAGTTTTGTACATTTGTGTTTGTTATGTGAATATTTGATAGTCATTTGGTTTTATTGTTGTCAATATGGAGTGTTGCATGCTTAAGATTGCAGGATGCATATGTTGAAGGGAGGAAACTAAGATTTTAAAAGCTATTTTGATTTGTAGGTGGTTTTACAAAAAGTATAAGCGGTTATAGATAATTTTTACACTGTATTGGCTGCTGGGCAATCCTGTGATTTTTTTTACCCACATTCAAATAAAAAAATTTCTAAAAACTAACCACCAATTCTCCTTCAAATAGTACTAGTTAAGATAGAAAATTAGTCGATCTTTTCTTTATTATCAAAGTTATGTATCCATACACTTGGCCCTATGTACATGGAGCATTGATTCATAATCCAGGCCAAAAAGGGTAGTCCGTGTGTGGCAACCAACCCCAACCATTAATGAATCTTCCGACAGTAAAATGTCTTGCCTCATTCTTATCCTTGATCACACCCCACCCTTTCCACCTAACCCTCTTCTACGTGTTCGAACCGGGCCCCGAGTTTTGGTACTCTTGATAATACAGCGTATCCAACGCGAAATCCCCATCCCATGGGCACCATCCTTCCTTATCACGTCACTGATTATCGAATCCATCACCACCGTTCTTGAAAACTCCTTCCAAGGCCTTCCAAGATACGTTGGAAAATCCTTTTGAACCGCCTTTAGCTCATTAGTCGCTCGGATGTTGCATTTGTGAATCACAATGCCCGTGGCTTGGTTTTTATCCGTCCGCCCTTGTGCTGTCACCATGTTACCTTGGCGCGGATTGGGCTTGTGGTTCATGATGTCGCAGGACTGGAAAACGGCTGCTGCATTGCCGAATATGAAATCGATTGTGCCTGTTATGAAGCACTTGACGTAGAACTGACGGTTAGAGTGTGCGTAAAGGGTGTCTTGATAGCCTTCGAAGCCACATTTATAGAAGGCGGATAGATCGGAGGCAACCGTAGTGCCACTGCTTGATGGCCTGACGCCCCTGCCGTATTTTGAAAGGTGATATCTCGTGCCAAGAATCCCTCGCCCAACACACCTATTTTCATGATTTTTCCATACGTTCAGACGTGACAGAAAAATTATTTTTTCATTCCTCAAATTAAACTCCATGCTAAAATTAACACATTGATTAATTGTTTGATGCATGCAGAGCAGATGAGAGCTAACCTACGGTTGCGGAGGTGGTGGTAGTGGTACCATCGCAGGCTGCGACGTTCTTGTTCCCGGTTATAATGGTTTGATCTCTTCCGTCCCCAACAAACATTATGTTATGTTTGCCTCTTGGAACATTAACATACTCCTTATACGTCCCTGCCGTTATCTTTATAACATATCTGCTACTGCTTTTGTTCGGGGCAGCATCCACCGCAGCCTGCACTGTCGTAAAGTTTCCCTTCCCGTTCTTTGCCACAATTACGTTTGGCCTCATTCCCACAGACTCGAACAGTTTTCTGTCTCTCGCGGATAACCACTCGGGCCACATAATCCCCTTCTTCGCCTTTAACTTTCGACCAACTGGTTTATTGAACTCTTGGTTGTTAGCAATATCTGTGTCCGTCATGGTCTTAATCATAGCCAAGACGTTGCTACACATCTTTCCCCCTAGCTCCTGGTCTTGGATAGTAATTAACTTGTGTGACTGCTTACTGCAGTCAGAATCATTGGGGGAGAGGGCGTCTAAGCAGGTTTCCTTGTTAGTGATGATGGTGCTCGTTAGTGTATTGAGGTCATCGGCGTATTGGTGAAGGGACTTCTTGGTTGGGTAGTCTCTGAGGTGCTGAATGACGGTGTCGAGTAGGTCTAGATTTGCAGCTTCCATATCTAAGCAGTCAAGAAGAGCCATTTTGGCATGTTGGGTGGTGGTTGTGAGGTGGGTGATGGTGTGGATGTTGGCTTCAATGGTGGCCTTTGTTTTGTTGAGGGTGAGTTGGATGACATCTTTTTTAGTTGCGATGATATTGTTGTGGGTGATATGAATATCTGAGAGGGTGTGGTAGCATATGTCCGGCTGCATGAGGAAGTGATAATATTGTTGGCATGATTAAGGGAGGGTAGTACTAGTGAAGCATAAAGAAATAGTAAAAGTGGCATTATGTTTTTGTTGCTGGGCTTGGACATGCAGTATGTTGTTTTAAGAAGAGAGTAGTTTTTTTTTTTTTTTTCTTATTTGATTGGTAGTGGGTAAAACGCAAGTAGTAATTTGGGTTGGGACTGGAAGTTAAACGTACTGTTCATAATCACCCAGTAACATAACTTCTCGCTTTTCATGTTCCATACATCTTTATGTTACACGTCAAACATGAAAACGACTTCTTATGTGTGTATTAATTAATTATCTTTTGTGAGTGTGTGTGTGTGTGTTTCTTTCTACTTTCTAGGTTACTACTTACTTAATACCAAATTCATTGTTTATGTCCATTGATTGTTTCGTAGCAGGCTGTATTTATGGGGTTTACTGATTAGGCTAACATTCGTTTTTGGATGTTTTAAGAGGGAAAACCTCCTTAATTACCTGCACATTTAATTGATTAAAGTATTCTTATAGATCAAAGACTCCTTCCACAAATTTACAACAGATTATTGATGTCTATTCTACCAATGGATTTTCAGTTGCTAAATTCCTATACAAGCTTAAAAAAATTGTTCTCTTAAGTCACTTATATCCAAAACCATGTAAATATTCAAAAGTCAAGGGGTTGCAGCCCGCAACCCGTTTACCTTCTACTTGTTTGTAATTGGTTATTTTGAAACGATAATAAATATGTTCTTTCTAATATTACACGATAAAATATCCAAAAACCCTCTCCAATTAAGATTTATTAACATTAAAACATGGCTAAGATTACAGGCTACATCACCACATGTGTTAGGAATCTGTAAGACCCCAACTATGTTACGTTTGGAAAATGTTAAGAACCAAGGATTGATCACCAAAAGTTACTCTTGGTAAGAAAATTTGCTTAGAATTTTTAAGGGGCCTTAATAATAATAAATGGTAAAACTTATTTTCACATGGTGTATACGGGCCGTATAACGTTATACGGCCCATATAGAATAAAATAAACTAACAAAGGCTACTGGTACAACTTTTGTCAGTTTATTTTATTCTATACGGGCCGTATAATGTTATACGGCCCATATATACCATGTGAAAACAAGTTATTTGGTCGTATACAATGTATACGATATTTTTATACGTGTCGTATAAAGTTATACGGTCCGTGTACTTTGAATTTTTTTTGAGTTAATATTCACAAATTAGGGTTTCGATTTCGTATTTTTTTAAAATTCACGTACATGCATTTATTACCAAGAATTAGACAAAAAGTAACAAATGAAATTTTATACTTTTTAAGATTCACTGTTCGTTTGTTTCATGTTTTGATAATTTGTAATGATGTATTAATATGATTGAATTAAATGCATGTATGGACTCAAGATAAAGCAGTTGGTATGTGTTCCGAGCGAATATGTCCATACATGCATTTAATTCACTCACATCATTTACAAATTGTTAGAACATGAAATATATAGTGTTGGACTCAATTTCTTACTTTTTGTATTGATTCTTGAGAATTAAATGCATGTACGTGAATCTTAAAAAGTACGAAATCGAAACCCTAATTTGTGAATATTAACTCCAAAAAAATATGGTGACTAAACCCTTAAATATATTACTAAACTCTTAAAACTCACTAGCACAAGAAACCGACACGTCTTTTTGTTTCTCATTAAGCAAAGCAGATGCTGTCTAAAAAACATGAAGCCCGGTGAATAACCAACAATGTTAATCTTTGTTATATATATTAACGACTAAACCTTTGAATCCCAACGCTTCTCCTTACAATATATCCGGAGTTTGTTGGGTTGTTTGCAGCTAGGGTTCAGAATGCTTGAAATAAGATTAAACCATGGCGTCTAAACCCTTGAATCCCAAATTCTAATGTCATACAACTACAATCCTACATTATTGAACATAATCCCAGATTGTCTAAAGAAGCGCTTTTTTCATGTATCATATGTTGGATAGAATATAGGTCAACTAGAGGAGATGAGTAAAGAAAAGTCAACTAGAGGACGGAAGCTATCAACGTGGGGATGAGCACAGAAAAAGGAAAAAAATGGGATTTGTTTCAACGTTAAAAAATTGCTGACATCGGTTGTCAAAGTTAACTTTCAGATTCAATAATAAAAGATGGGATTTTAACATGGTGTCGTTTTAGGGGATTTTGGTTTCACTACTTTATTGATAATGACTGTATCACCACCATTTATCTTCTGTGATACGTCTTTCTTCTTTCAAAAACTCACGATCCATAATCCTACTACCGGAACCCTATTCTCAAAAACTGCTTCACCTTTTGAGAGCTGATACTTCTTTATGGTATATGAGCTTCTGCATAGCTCCTGTGACACTTAACTTTCCAGTGATAGAGCTGCATAGCTCTTGTGACAGTTAACTTTTTGTCAATCTGTTGGAACTCTAGCCATATCTCAGTTATCTTTTCTTTCCATTTTCTCTGTTTTCCGATCAATCATTGCTTTTCTCCACTACCCTCTTCTCATCATCTTTCAATCATAGTCTGGTTACTGATTCTTCTTTCTGACTCATTTATCTACTTTTCTGGTGAACTGTTTCATCTTCTCTGGCGATCTGTTTCTGACCAGTTTTCTTCACCTGAATCATGACTACTCCGTAATCTCCTTTATCAACAATGAGTGAAAATTATTCAAATTCAAACAACATATTTCCTAATATGACTAACCTGATGCCAATAAAGTTCGATGATACGAATTTCCTAAGTTGGCAGCATCAAACACTTAAAATATGAAAACTTTAGGCCTCCTTCAATTCCTGAACTAGAATCACACTCCACTGACTAAAAATGATGCTCAAATTTCTTGGGAAAGATCTGATGTTTATGTCTCTGCCTTTATCACCGCTAACCTGTCTCCTTCTTTAATTCATGTGGCTAGAGGTACCTTATCTTCCACTGAAATTTGGCAATGTATTGAAGAATTGTTTCACCAACAAGCTTTTGCCAATCAAAACCTTTATCGAACACAATTTCGCTCTCTAAAACAAGAAAACAAAACTATTACAGAATTTTGTTATACTGCAATGAATTTGTTTAATTCTTTGTAAGATATTGGTGATCCAATAAAATATGGTAGTTTAGTGTGACAAATTATCGAACAAAGTTTCTTTCTCTAAAACAAGAAAACAAAACTATTACAGAATCTTATGATACCGCAATGAATTTGTTTAATTCTTTGTAAGATATTGGTGATCCAATAATATATTGTAGTTTAGTGTTACAAATATGAGGATTACATCCATATTTTCGAATGTTTGTAACAAATATTGAGAATCAAGATGTGAAACCTACCTATTGCCAATTGAAAGCAAAATTGTTAACTCGTGAAGTTCGTTTAAAGTAAAACATCTACTCCACTTATGTTCCAATTGCTGCTATAGTAACAATGAGTATCAATCAACCACCACACTCTACAAATTCATTGATACCTCTGTTGTTTGTCAAATATTTGATAAAATCGGGCATAAGCAGCAACTTATTTTCACGATTTTTCACTAGCGAATCAATCCGGTCAACTTGGTGGTGGAAGATGGAGGTCTGACAATATGGGTAGGAATGGTTATCGCGATGGTTATAATGGTATGTCTGTCACCATTATTGATGTTGGCTATGGGTATCTTCATTTATCTTGCCAAACTCTTTAACTTAAACATGTTCTTGTATTTCTTAACATTACCAAGACTTACTTTCTATTATTCAACTTGTTATTGAGCATCCTATTTTTGTTACGTTGGGATCGCCAACTCCCGCTAGATCTAACCTTTGTACCGTGGTCTTAAACAAGATTAATGTTGCTTACGTCTACCCTATTCGCACATGATCTAGTTATTTCATTCCCTAGCTTATCATACCATAGACATGTATTTCCCACGATAGTTGTAAAATAGTAAAACATTTTAAGATGAAAGGGGGACGTGAACTCACTAGATTGCTTTCTGTGAACCCGGTTTATCTCATGTACTTTCCCTTGGTTTGTATCACAAATTACAAACGTGTTAGGTTTTGTTAGACACTTCGGTCTTTGTAATGATTCATATTCATGTTTCTTGTCTTAAGTATTTGTTAAGACTTGTTCAGCATTATGTTCCATTGAGATGTATTTTCAATGCATGATGTTAATATATATTTCGTCAAATATACATATATATATATATATATATATACATATATATATATATATATATTATATGCACACTTGCATCTCATTTGTTGCATGTACGGGCCTAGCCCTCTAGTCTCCGTGCCTCGCACGAGTAAGATGTATGTGTCTCATGAGTTCTCATAGTCGGGTTCCACCCGTTTGCCTCGACGATGCCATCGTTAGATATGTTCCATATATATAATTCTTTTTAATTATATATAATTCCAAGATCGATGTATTAGTTAAAATATCACATTTTAACTTGTATGATTTGTATGCACTATTTTATATATCATTTATGATTGTGATGGGTTGTTAAAATAATCTATTTTTAACATGTCTTTATATATAATTATTTGTGTGCATGGGTTTATCGTATACATGACCAAGTGTAATAATTGCTAAGTATTATACATGTGTATCTTCCCAAGTATAGGTATACTTGTATTGTGAGTATTTGTGTATTTAAATTCGTATTCCCATGGTTATGTATAATACTTGTATTATGGTATTTTCACCAAGTGTTAGTGGTATATGTTGGCATGTATTTGTACGTATACGTATATTCTTGTATTCAATACCCACAATTTTTTATATTCTTAAAATATATAATTTTAAGATATGTCCAAATCAATATATGTATGTTATACTTGGTAAGTGTTAGTATCTTAAAAATAATATATTTTTAAGATTAGTTCTAGAAAAATATATATTTTTAGTTTCCACCAAAACAACATATTTTTAAGATATTTATGAAATATATATTTTTATACACTTCAAGAATAATACGTTTTTAGTATCGACAAAATGAGATATATTTTATATAGTTGTAAAAGTATATATTTTGTCATTTGTTCGGTTTTGAAAGTAATATTTACCAAGCTTCGATATATTATATATATTTTGTCTGAAATCCTTATATAGTCCAAGTGTCCAATTTGTCCATATTTTGTCTCCAAGGTATAAATATAGATATATATATATATATTTTTGTAAGTCTTTGGTTGCCAAATTTTATTCTATTTGTTGGTGTGTATTATTTCAAGTCCCTAATTTTATATATAACTAATACAAACAATATACACATAGCACATGATTTAAAAAAAAGGGTAAATGCACGGTACCCCTGACCGTGGGAGGGTTCTCCCTCCCCAAGCTAGCTTAGCCCCATAGCTGCCTGGCGGTTACTACACAGCAAGATTATTCGGGCCGAGCTGGACTCGAACCCGCGTCCTCCCGTTTGGAATGGGTGAGGCTGGCCACTGGGCTGACACCCCGTGGTTCTTAGCGCATGATTTTTATGATCACTAAATATATATTTTTCAATATATTTATATCCATCTTTATTTTTAGAAAAACCATAACTTTTTTTTATTTAAATTTTATTCAAAAATATGAGGATTTTTATATTTATTACTTTTAAACAAGTTTACTTGTAAGAACTTTGTTAAAATATATTTTTCTAAGTGTTTAAATTTTATAAAAAAGTTGCCATAGTTTCCCTAGATTTAGGAGGTTTCCCATGTTTAAAAACATGTGTTTAAGCTTTCAAAACTCATCAATTTAATAACAACAATTTCCTTAAGTATAATATATGCATTTAGATGCATTTTTCATGTTATGATGAACTTAAAAGTTAACCAAATCATGTAGTATTTTAACCTTGTGTTTAAGATGTTCATCCATCTTTAAAAAGAGGTTTTGTTTCTAATATTTACTAACTTTGTATAAAATCATCTTTAACAACTTGTTCACATATTATTTTAAGAACATCACAAATCATTTTAATCACTTTAATAAGTTCATTCATCATGTTTAACAAGTTCATCAACACTTTGATCATGGATCTTGTAAGATCCATGTGTATACTTGCTAGATCTATACTTCTAGCAAGTATACATATGATAGATATCATCCATAGTACAAAATAAACAACTACATCTTCATTACAACTTCAAGATATGTGTTATTTTCTTTAGATTAAGTTACTAGTTCATGTGTTTATCTTTTAAAGGTGATGCTTTTAGATGGTTTAACTTATTCATTAACAATATACTAGTAACAAGATATAAAATGGAAGATTAGGAGGCTCACTACTAGCTCTTGTGGCTAAGGAAGTGGCAAGATGAACAAGGTGACGAAGATGAAGCAAAGATGGTGGATAATAGCTCCCTAGAGTGGTCCTTCAACTTCCAATGCTTGATCCTTCTTTAGTTAGGCTTGAAACACCCTTGATTATGCTTGGATTAGCTTGAAAATTGCTTAAAGATGGAGGTGAATGGAAGTGTGTTGTATCCATGAGGATGAAAATTGCTTTGATCTTGGTGAAAGTGTTAAGATAAGGTTTAGTTTAGTGGGTTACTTATGTTGGCCAAGGAACACAAGACCCTTCATACAATGGAAACTTACTTCCAACATTAGGGGACAAGGGAGACAAGATTGTGGGTGGCTAGTGGGCCCCACATGGCCGTCCAAGGGGTGTTTGGTTTGTCTTTAACTTGTTTAAATTTTCTAGTTAAGTTTAGGTTAAGTTAAGTTAGGGTGTTTAGGGTTTTAGGGGTTTTTGGTGTAATTCAAGATGTATGGTTCCACACACTAACTTAACATTGTTAAATAATGTTAACTAGTCCATAAGTTATGTCTAGTTCGTGTTCGATTGCTTAACGGGTGCTAGATTCGTTATCAGGTCCCTAAACGGAGGTTTATGTAATTGTAGGGATTTTAGGGACTTTTAAGCAACCAATGTGTTTAAATGATTTAAACTAGTTGTATGATGTTAAAATATTGTTAACTAGTTCACAGGATGTGTCTGGTTGTGTCCGGGTGTTCGTTTCGTTGTCGGTTCGTTAAAACTTTAACTTTCAAGACTTGTATGATATGTTATGTTTTTGTGCCAACTTGATACTTTCAATAGCTTTTAAGTAGTGTATGATGTTTAACACCATTTATGAATCTCTATTTTACTGAATTATGCTGAATTGTCACTTAGTGTATATTTTCGACAGTTTTCAGTGCATGTATTGTTTCCAGAAAGTGTTAGCATGAATCCTTGTTTTCCTCATGTGGGACTTAATATACAGTTTATTGTCACACCCCAACCGATGGCGGAAACATCGGGATGAGACGTAAACGAGATTGCTCATTGCTCACAACATTAATAAGTGACAATAATTAATTAAACCATATTTCATTTCATAAGAATTGTCAAATACATTAATGTAACAAAACAAAGAAACAACATAACATTTGCAAAGTCATAACAAAATTGATACATCGACATTAAACCTAACGTCTAATTTGTGTGTATCTAGTCCTTGCTATATTGTTTTCATAGCATCAATGCGAAAGCAAAGGCGAGTACATAAGTTTAGGCATAGCATACGTATACGAATAAGTTTAAACAATCCACATGGCAACCAAATCTATACAAGAGCAATATCAAGGCATGCAATACTAATAATCAAACCCTTAACGCAATCACGATGTTTTAACATGACCTCACGAATAACACGATGGAGGTGGATGCGTGAATTCCTATAGCGCTAAGCATGTCAAACGAAGGCTAAAAATAGTTAATGACTAAAGCATGGCATAACGAATATCCAAGACAAGCATCAAGTATAAGATTCAAGTTTTCATGTATATGGGATCGTTGTGTGTATCATAAAGTTTAAGTGTTCGTGATTTTGTATATGGAAACATGTTACACCCGAAAAAGTGTTATAAACAAAAGTGGGTCGAGTGTACTCACGGTTTTGCTAAGTCTTTTCTACACTTGAAAATCCGTGAAGACGTTGGTTCGAGGATGACGCCGAATTATCCTACAAGAGGAAACAAGGCGTATGAGTATAGAGTTTCAACGGGAGATTAGGAGTTTTTCGAGCATGATTAAAAATAAGTTTGATAAAGTATTATGATACGAAAGTATTCACTAAGATGTAACACTCGTTCTTGACACTATAGTAACTCTTACGAGTTGGATGTGATTTCATAGGTTCGGGACCTATTAGAATCGTGACAAGGAATTACATGCTTTAGTGTTAAACTTAATAACTTGATAGGTGATTATAAGTTCATTATCAAGGTTTCGGTTTTAGAATTATAATAATTTATATATATCATTATAATCATGTAGGAGGTGGGAGGATGAACCATCCACTTTGTAACCTCTGGTGTCATGTATGTCAAGTATGAGGTGGGAGGTTAAACCATCCACTTTGAACCTCGGATTATGTTCACCACTACACAAGTTACCATTGGTAACAAGGAGGATACAAGAACTATAAACTATACAAAAATGATAAGGTGTCATCTAGATACCAAGTAGTCAAGTATTCAACAACCCGACGAGCACACGAGGACAATCGTCAACGGCTTTGTGGGGTTGTGACACTTTAAGTCTAGCAAACTATCTTGGGATCTTGATGAAAATCATCAAGTGATGTGTGGTCTCAAGTTAGGATAGCCCAAGCTTCCTTGGTGGACACACATGAACAAGTTTAAGAACTTGCATTACTTGTGAGCTCAATGCTCTTCAAAAACAAAAAGATTGGAGTGATTAAACACTCCTATTTACAAGTTTAACAACCTAGGTTAGTCCCCATAATCATACATGTGATTAGGAGTTCAAGAACACTAGGATGAATGAGAAAAGTAAGAGATTAAACAAGTTTATGAGAACATAAAGTAAAACAGTCCACTTTGGAACCTTTTTCTGGTCATTCCAGAGCTTGGTTTTCCATGGAAAACTAATGGAAATGATTCTTAGGTTAATCCAAGCAAGTTGGAAAAAGAATGGAAGGATTTTGTTAAGAAATGAGTGAGTTATACTCACTTTTGTGAAGATGGGTAATTCTGCTCGAAAATATGATGTTGCAAGGATTTTGAGGTGATTTGAGAGGGATTAGATGGAGTTTAGATAGTGTAAATGTGTGGAAACACTTGGGTTTTATAGGAGAAGGATTAGGGTTAGTTAGGTGGATAATTAATGGTTCAAAGGTGTTTAAAAAATTTCAAAACCCAACCCAAATCCCGCCCACAACCTGCTGTCCGCCCCCTGTTCGCGCCCAGCTCAGCCGGAAACAAAGCTTAAAAGCTTTGTTGTCCGGGTTTATTCCAGATATGGGCGCATGGCGGAGTGGTTAGGCGCTGTTTGTTTGAACCGGGGATCCCGAGTTCGAGTCTTCGCGGATCCCGGTTTGTTTTGTTTATTATTATTATTTTTTTATTTAAAAACTCTATAATTTAGTTTCATAACTGGTAGGAAAGGCCCCTATAGTTCAAGATTTCATTAATTACCCTTTGGACCTTGGACTTATTTAAAGAAATATTAACATTATATTCTAAATATATTTACAAAAAAAATTAGCATTTTAATTTTCGTAAAATAACACAATTAATTTTATTAACTAATTTAGTTAATAAAATAATTAATTAATTTAATTAATTAACTTAATAAATGAATATGTATTTATATTTTCGTAGCGAATTTAGTTTAACGATCAAGAGTTTCACGTTTAAGTCTCGATTACGCATACATACCATGTTTGCAAGTTATGACACGTTTAAGATTGAGAGTACCACGAATATGTTTACATGTTTAAAGTATGAACAAGTATAAGTGTTACATGACTATGATTAACATAATATGGATAAAATACGAGTTTCTCATTACAATCCAAGTCTCGGTTTACAACATTTACAACGAAAGAAGAATACAAGATACAACGCTTACTAAAAATAGAAGTACGATACAAGGTTTCCAAATATAGAAAGTATAGAAACGCGGGGCGTTACAGTCTCCCCTCCTTTAGGAAATTTCGTCTCGAAATTTAGGAAGATGTAACGAAGAGATATGGATACTTAGTCTTCATATCACTTTCAAGTTCCCAAGTGAATTCGGCGCCACTTTACCTTCTCATCGAACCTTGACAATAGGAATACGACTGCGCCTCAGTTGCTTGGTTCCTCGGTCCATGATTTCGACCGGTTTCTCCACAAAGTGCAAAGTGTCGTTGATCTGAAGATCTTCGAGTGGAACTTGAAGTCCTTCTTCGGCTAGACACTTCTTCAAATTCAAACATGAAACACAGGATGAACATTGCTGAGCGTTTGAGGTAGATCCAGTCGATATGCTACCTTGCCTATCCTTTCGAGAATCTTGAAAGGACCCACATAGCGAGGAGCGAGTTTTCCTTTCTTACCAAAACGAACAACACCTTTCCAAGGTGCAACCTTGAGAAGCACGTGGTCACCTATGTCGAATTCCAAAGGTTTTTGTCTTCTATCAGCATAGCTCTTTTGTTGGCTTCGAGCTTTGAGCAAGTTGTCACGAATCTGTAGGATCTTGTCCGTCGTCTCTTGTATAAGTTCGGGACCGGTGAGTTGTACGTCTCCGATCTCGTGCCAACAAATAGGCGAACGACATTTGCGACCATACAGTGCTTCAAATGGACCCATTTGAATACTTGCGTGATAGCTGTTGTTGTACGAGAATTCTACCAAGGGTAAGTGCAAATCCCAGTTGCCGCCAAAATCGATTACGCATGATCGAAGCATATCCTCTAGAGTTTGAATAGTACGCTCGGTCTGACCTTCAGATTGAGGATGAAAAGTGGTGCTAAGATTCAAACGAGTGCCAAGGGCGGATTGGAAAGTTTGCCAAAGGCGAGAAGTGAAACGAGCATCACGATCAGAAATAATATCAAGAGGAGTACCGTGACGACTAATGATTTCACTCATGTAGATACGAGCCAATTTCTCGACTTTGTAATCTTCACGAATGGCGAGGAAGTGTGCGGATTTGGTCAAACGATCGATGATAACCCAGATGCTATCGTGACCAGACGAGGTACGAGGCAATTTCGTGATGAAATCCATGGCTATGCTCTCCCATTTCCAGACCGGAATTTCTGGTTGTTCGAGCAAACTGGAGGGACGTTGATGTTCTGCCTTGACTTTGGAACACGTAAGGCATTTGGAGACGTAGAGAGCGATATCACGTTTCATTCCAGGCCACCAATAGGATGCGCGCAAGTCATGATACATCTTATCAGCTCCAGGATGAACGGAGTATCGGGATTTGTGAGCTTTGTCCATCAAAGTAGTCCGAAGATTGAGACGACCGGGAATCCAAATGCGACTATGGTAGTAAAGAATACCATCAGGCTTAGCTTCGAGTGGGTTTTCGATTCTACAATTCAACTCGTTATCGAGGTTACCCTCGTTAATGACGGCAAATTGTGCTTCTCGAATCAACTCATTGAGTTTTCCCACGATTTGGTAGCAACGGGCACTCTTGACATAAGTCTTACGACTAAGTGCATCGGCCACGACATTCGCCTTACCAGGGTGGTAGCGGATATCGCAGTCGTAGTCGTTTAACAATTCTACCCAACACGTTGACACATGTTGAGTTCCTTTTGATCAAAGATGTGTTGGAGGCTCTTATGGTCGGTAAAGACCGTACACTTTGTACCATAAAGGTAGTGTCGCCAAATCTTTAATGCAAAAACAACTGCACCAAGTTCAAGGTCGTGAGTAGTATAGTTTTTCTCATGAATTTTGAGTTGTCTCGACGCATAAGCGATTACTTTGTCCCGTTGCATGAGAACGCAACCAAGACCCTGGTTAGAGGCATCGTAATACACGACGAAATCGTCGTTCCCATCGGGGAGAGTGAGAATAGGAGCATTACAAAGCATGTCCTTGAGCGTTTGGAAAGATTCCTCTTGTTCGGGACCCCAAACAAAAGGTTTATCTTTTTGAGTCAACGAAGTCAAAGGAACGGAAATCTTCGAGAAGTTCGAGATGAAACTGCGATAATACCCAGCTAGGCCAAGAAACGAACGAATTTCAGAGGGCGACTTAGGTGCAATCCAATTCTTCACAGCTTCTATCTTTGCAGGGCCAACATGAATACCAAGTTCATTGACGGTGTGACCCAAGAATTGAACCTCTTTTAGCAAAAATTCACACTTGGAGAATTTAGCATAAAGACGTTTTGTTTGCAAAAGCTGAAGAATAAGACGCAAATGTCGTCCATGTTCTTCTTTCGTCTTGGAGTAGATTAGGATATCGTCATGAATACAATGACGAAATGATCGAGAAAAGGCTTACACACACGGTTCATGAGATCCATAAACACTGCAGGGGCGTTGGTCAAACCAAAAGGCATGACCACGAACTCGTAGTGTCCGTAACGTGTGCGAAATGCGGTTTTGGGTACATCTTCCTCGGAAACCCGAAGTTGATGATAGCCAGAACGGAGGTCAACCTTTGAAAAGCACTTTACGCCTTGCAATTGATCGAAGAGATCGTCAATACGAGGAAGTGGGTATCGGTTTTTTACTGTAAGTTTATTGAGCTCACGATAATAAATGCACATCCGAAAAGAGCCATCTTTCTTCTTGCCGAACAACACGGGAACGCCCCAAGGGGAAGTACTAGGGCGTATAAAGCCTTTATCAAGAAGCTCTTGAAGTTGGCTTGATAGCTCTTGCATCTCCGAGGGTGCTAAACGATTGGGAGCCTTCGCGACAGGAGTTGCGCCAGGAATGAGGTCAATACGAAAATCGACAGCTCGAGGAGGCGGAGGACCAGGGAGATCCTCGGGGAAAACAGAAGGGAACTCACAAATGACAGGAACATCACTTATGCTATGACCTTTGTCTTTCTTTTCCACAACGTGGGCGAGAAAGGCAAAGTACTCCTTACGCAAGTACTTGTTCGCTTTGATGCACGACATAAGCTTGAGACCCTTAGAAGGTTTCTCACCATAGACGTGTAAAGAGTCACCTTGAGGTAGGGGAAGACGAATGAATTTCTCAGAACAAACGACTTCAGCACGAACTCGCTTAAGCCAGTCCATGCCTACTATGACGTCAAAGCTACCCATTTGCATAGGTATAAGGTCGATGGAAAACTTATGATCGTTTAAGATTTGGGAGCAACCAGAAAGAACAGAGTCAACGGAGATGGTCTTCCCATTAGCGACTTCGACAACAAAAGGATTAGGCATTTTAGTTCGTTCGCACTTAAGCAAGGGTTCAAATTCAACGGATACAAAACTTCTATCCGCGCCAGTATCAAACAGACAAGTAGCATAGATATGGTTCACAAGGAACGTACCAGTGATGACATCATTCGAACTTTGGGCTTGAGCTGAGGTGAGAACGAAAGCTCGTCCTTTTGCAGGTTTGGTTTATTGTTGCTGCTGGTTGTTGGTGCGTTTCAGGCAAACGTTGGAGAAATGGTTAGGATCGCCACAATTGTAGCAGGTTCGACCAGGTGTAGCTTGGGTTTGGCAGTTTGGGTTAGGATTGGGTAAAAGGGCTTGGGTTTGCTGGTTCCGGGGTAGGTGACAGTAGTTGGAGAGGTGTCCCAACCTATTACAGTTGGCACATTTTCGGCATGAGGTGCCAACAGGGTGATGGTAGTTGCAAGTGGTACACTTGGGGTGAGAGCCAATGTAACCTTGTCCAGGTTGGTTGGTTTTTGGGTAGGCGGGAGTGACGACAACATTGTTTTGAGAAGAAGCCTTCCGCTTCTTGTTCTTGTTGTGGGGCTTTTTGGCTGGAGGGGTAGGTGATTCGGTGGTGTTGGCAATGGCTTGGTGCGCATGCCTCGTAGGGACCTTTTCGTAGGCCCCCTGAAGGATGCAGTTATGGTTGAGTTGGAGGGTTATGGCATAGGCTTCCTTGAGGGTTTTCGGGTTGGCTGCGGCTACATGGTTCATGATCACCGGTGAGAGGCAACGGATGAGCTTGGCAATTGACTTGGGAACAGTATCGACTTGCCCAGGGCAAATGATACTTAACTGTTTGAAGCGCGCAATTAATCCTTCAGCGTCGCTCCCATGTTGTGTGAGATTCCAGAACTCGTTTTCAAGTTTCTGGGTCTCATGGGGAGGACAGAATTGCTCCTTCATGAGCTCCTTAAGCTCTTCCCAAGTCATCGCATGGGCTGCTTCGTTGCCAGGCGTGTTTCGTTCGGTGGTCCACCACTAGAGGGCTCTCTTACGGAAGACCCCGGTGGCATTAAGGGTTCGGAGTTCCTTAGGGCTGCCGCCCTGAAGGAAGATAAGCTCCATTAAATCAAACCAATTGATCATGGCAGTAACACCATCCATGCTAGTGAATTCCACTAGTTTACAAGCCATGAAATGCTTGAATTGGTAAGATGGTTTGGGGGTATCGGCTTTGGAATCAGCGGATGATTTAGGTGTGGCTTCGGCGTGTATGGTGTGGATTTGGCTAACAATGTCGGGTATGATCTTAGCCATTTGCCCGGCCATTTGTTCCGAAACGAGCCCAATCAGTTCTTGCTTCGATATCGAGTCCTCGTTGTTGGATTCCGTATGGGAATCCGTCTTCTTGGACTTCTTGAGGCGGTTCAACGAGTTACGGAAAGGAGGCATCTAGAGGATGTAAACAAGACAAAAGCATGAGACTTGATTGTAATAAAGAAAATAGGTTTTGCATGCATGAGTATTAATAAAATTCACATAAGTTTCACATAAGAAGCATGTGTTCATCAAGTATGGTTCACATAGTTTGCATGAGTTCAACAAGTATAACATGTATACTCACGTATGAATACAAATAAAGAGTATAAATTTAGTTTGTTCACGAGGATTAGTATTGTTTTTGATTGAGATAAACGTGCGAGTGTGTAACGGTTTGAAATGAACGAGGTAACAAGTATCAAAACACATAAAATTTGAGTCACATAAAAAGAATAGGCTCGTAAAACATGGGAATGATTCGGGTAGAGAATCGTCGACAATTCCAAAGTGAATCGAAGATCTTTTCGAATTAGAGGAACGTGCTTTGGCCTATAGGTAAAATGCTCTCATCGAGAAGCGACTAACGACATTTTACCCTTCCAGTTACTACACGACTCTAACCGATCGGAAGATCGAGCGCTTGGCGAGAGCGAAAATCAAGGAAAGGGACTTAATCGACAAGGTGCGGGTTTCACCCCTAACTTGACGATTTCGTACCCTAAGTGTGGTTGGTACTTACCAAACGAAGAGCAAATTCCGATTCGTTGGTAAGGGTCCACTAGAGTTTTGAGTTGGAAATTTTCCATCAAGGTTTGGATTTCACTCCTAACTTGATGGCATACTTGCGTGCAAAAAGAATAAGTATAGCGGATTGAGAGTCGTTCACCAAATTGCGGTTTTCACCCTATTTTAGTGAAGTCGTATCGTTTATATTACGAGTGTCTTTAAGCGTCCGAACGTGTATTGTGTAAAAGTGTCTTAGGAAGACACCATGTATATGTATTAAGACCAAAAGGAAAGAGAGAAGCAAAGTAGGAAGCATAAAGTTTTAAGCATAATCAAGAATGGTCACAATGGGTACTTAGAACTATAGACTAGGTCGAACATGGCAATTCTACCTAATTCCCTATAGTTATGGCTCTGATACCAATCTGTCACACCCCAACCGATGGCGGAAACATCGGGATGAGACGTAAACAAGATTGCTCATTGCTCACAACATTAATAAGTGACAATAATTAATTAAACCATATTTCATTTCATAAGAATTGTCAAATACATTAATGTAACAAAACAAAGAAACAACATAACATTTGTAAAGTCATAACAAAATTGATACATCGACATTAAACCTAACTTCTAATTTGTGTGTATCTAGTCCTTGCTATATTGTTTTCATAGCATCATCTCCTTCAACCTGTAACATGTTTTAAAATAATGTCAATGCGAAAGCAAAGGCGAGTACACAAGTTTAGGCATAGCATACGCATACGAATAAGTTTAAACAATCCACATGGCAACCAAATCTATACAAGAGCAATATCAAGGCATGCAATACTAATAATCAAACCCTTAACACAATCACGATGTTTTAACATGACCTCACGAATAACACGATGGAGGTGGATGCATGAATTCCTATAGCGCTAAGCATGTCAAACGAAGGCTAAAAATAGTTAATGACTAAAGCATGGCATAACGAATATCCAAGACAAGCATCAAGTATAAGATTCAAGTTTTCATGTATATGGGATCGTCTGTGTGTATCATAAAGTTTAAGTGTTCGTGATTTTGTATATGGAAACATGTTACACCCGAAAAAGTGTTATAAACAAAAGTGGGTCGAGTGTACTCACGGTTTTGCTAAGTCTTTTCTACACTTGAAAATCCGTGAAGACGTTGGTTCGAGGATGACGCCGAATTATCCTACAAGAGGAAACAAGGCGTATGAGTATAGAGTTTCAACGGGAGATTAGGAGTATTCGAGCATGATTAAAAATAAGTTTGATAAAGTATTATGATACGAAAGTATTCACTAAGATGTAACACTCGTTCTTGACACTATAGTAACTCTTACGAGTTGGATGTGATTTCATAGGTTCGGGACCTATTAGAATCGTGACAAGGAATTACATGCTTTAGTGTTAAACTTAATAACTTGATAGGTGATTATAAGTTCATTATCAAGGTTTCGGTTTTAGAATTATAATAAATTTATATATATCATTATAATCATGTAGGAGGTGGGAGGATGAACCATCCACTTTGTAACCTCTAGTGTCATGTATGTCAAGTATGAGGTGGGAGGTTAAACCATCCACTTTGAACCTCGGATTATGTTCACCACTACACAAGTTACCATTGGTAACAAGGAGGATACAAGAACTATAAACTATACAAAAATGATAAGGTGTCATCTAGATACCAAGTAGTCAAGTATTCAACAACCCGACGAGCACACGAGGACAATCGTCAACGGCTTTGTGGGGTTGTGACACTTTAAGTCTAGCAAACTATCTTGGGATCTTGATGAAAATCATCAAGTGATGTGTGGTCTCAAGTTAGGATAGCCCAAGCTTCCTTGGTGGACACACATGAACAAGTTTAAGAACTTGCATTACTTGTGAGCTCAATGCTCTTCAAAAACAGAAAGTTTGGAGTGATTAAACACTCCTATTTACAAGTTTAACAACCTAGGTTAGTCCCCATAATCATACATGTGATTAGGAGTTCAAGAACACTAGGATGAATGAGAAAAGTAAGAGATTAAACAAGTTTATGAGAACATAAAGTAAAACAGTCCACTTTGGAACCTTTTTCTGGTCATTCCAGAGCTTGGTTTTCCATAGAAAACCAATGGAAATGATCCTTAGGTTAATCCAAGCAAGTGGGAAAAAGAATGGAAGGATTTTGTTAAGAAATGAGTGAGTTATACTCACTTTTGTGAAGATGGGTAATTCTGCTCGAAAATATGATGTTGCAAGGATTTTGAGGTGATTTGAGAGGGATTAGATGGAGTTTAGAAAGTGTAAAATGTGTGGAAACACTTGGGTTTTATAGGAGAAGGATTAGGGTTAGTTAGGTGGATAATTAATGGTTCAAAGGTGTTTAAAAAATTGCAAAACCCAACCCAAATCCCGCCCACAACCTGCTGTCCGCCCCATTGTTCGCGCCCAGCTCAGCCGGAAACAAAGCTTAAAAGCTTTGTTGTCCGGGTTTATTCCAGATATGGGCGCGTGGCGGAGTGGTTAGGCGCTGTTTGTTTGAACTGGGGATCCCGAGTTCGAGTCTCGCGGATCTCGGTTTGTTTGTTTATTATTATTATTTTTTTATTTAAAAACTCTATAATTTAGTTTCATAATTGGCAGGAAAGTTCCCTATAGTTCAAGATTTCATTAATTACCCTTTGGACCTTGGACTTATTTAAAGAAAGATTAACATTATAATCTAAATATATTTACAAAAAAAATTAGCATTTTAATTTTCGTAAAATAACACAATTAATTTTATTAACTAATTTAGTTAATCAAATTAGTTAATTAATTTAATTAATTAACTTAATAAATGAATATGTATTTATATTTTCGTAGCGAATTTAGTTTAACGATCACGAGTTTCACGTTGAAGTCTCGATTACACATACATACCATGTTTGCAAGTTATGACACGTTTACGATTGAGAGTACCACGAATATGTTTACATGTTTAAAGTATGAATAAGTATAAGTGTAACATGACTATGATTAACATAATATGGATAAAATACGAGTTTCTCATTATAATCCAAGTCTCGGTTTACAACATTTACAACGAAAGACGAATACAAGATACAACGCTTACTAAAAATAGAAGTATGATACAAGGTTTCCAAATATAGAAAGTATAGAAAAGCGGGGCGTTACATTTATGTTGGACTCCCATCTAAGTCCTAATCTGCTGTTTAGCTGAGTGCTAAAGCTGTGCTGTCACAGCTTGTCTACTAGTTGTTCCGGTGCATGTTTTAAACTGTTTTTGAATTGTAACCACTAAAACGAATAATATGCATCATGTAATTTATGTTGGACTCCCATCTAAGTCCTAATCTGCTGTTTAGCTGAGTGCTAAAGCTGTGCCGTCACAACTTGTCTACTAGTTGTTCCGGTGCATTGTTTTAAACTGTTTTTGAATTGTAACCACTAAAACGAATAATATGCATCATGTAATGTACTCAGCGATTTTTCTAGGTGTGTCATGTAATCATGCAGTTCAGACGTTCAAAACACATAATTGTATAATATAATTTACTGTTTAAATGTACGGAAATTACCCGAAAGTAACAGATGTCACATTTTTTTGGTAATGGTCAATCTTTACCCATTACTCACATTAGTAATATTAAATTATTTGGTTCTCTTGACCTTAAAGATGTCATGGTTGTGACAACCCGTGATTTTGAGGTAAAAGCCGCTTGTTTCGTAGTTATATGAATAAAAGTATATATTTAGTTTGTTTGATAATTTATATATATAAACGTGTATTCGAACCTAATCCATATCAAGTTGAACCAACCCGGACCGTTTGAACCAAAGCTCATGACTCGTGTGTCGATCACACGATTCATTCCACTCGCGTAGCTCAGAACTTACGAGATCCAAACTATAGCATGAATATTAATTGTATACTTATATATTAGTGGGTTATATATATTCTTATAATTAGTGATTATGAAAAAGAAGATAATACTAATAATAATAAAGTATATGTTGCAAACAATTAACTACCACCACACCTTTCACTCCCCTTGCGTTTTATGTGGCTGCATACAGCGGCCCATACCCCTTTTGAATTGTTGTGCACCCCAAACACCCCACAACTTCTTAGTTCTCGACCCAGATTATTGCTCCAAACCGCCTCACCCATGCTTTCTTTTAGGATACGTAACTTTGCATGAGTATGTATTAGAAATAAAGAATAGAAACAGAACCCTAGCATCTCCCTCAAGACTTACGACAGCAGGTGGATGCAGGTGGATACCCCCCCACCGTCGCAACCCTCTCTCCTCTCGCTAACTCTCTCTCGCATCTTCTCTCGGTTAGTATGTTCTTTTTTTTTATTATCTTTGGTTTGTAGTTCTCGAATCTCGGCTGCGTTTTTCTGATTCTTGTTGAGTGTTTATGTTCTATGATGATATTGGTAGCATAGGATTGCTAGATATGATTGTTGTTGATGTTATACTCGATTAAGGGTTCGGTTAATCGCTAAGGTTACGAGCATGAGATGGATCTTAAATGGTTGTGGTTAAACCTTGCTGTTTTGACAATGTAGATGACTTATGGTAATGATATTCTGCTGTAATTAAATAGTATGGATCGTTGGGTGCGTTAGTTATTCGGTTGGGGAGACCGGGAAACGAAAACAGATAGCTGTCATGCAGTTACAGCCAACTTTACTCGGCTGTAACCGGTATGGATCGTTGGGTGTGTTAGTTATTTGGTTGGGGAGACCGGGAAACGAAAACAAATAGTTGTCACGCAGTTACAGCCGAATTTACTCGGCTGTAACTGGGTCATAATTTAACGAAAACTGAATTTTCTTGACTTCATGATTAACTTCCATGAAATACTTTTCAAACCCAATTGGAATCGCATTTTTTATGTCTTTTGATATTTTAAATGATTTATTTTGTGTTAAAGGTTCAGGCTGCGTTTTTCATCAGAATTTGCAGCCCATTACGAGAGTCATAAGTCAATGTAGGAATTGAGTTATGATCTGAAATTTTTACTGTAAGTACTTCCAAGTGATTCCAAAAATCTCCAACTGGAATTTCGTAAAAAGAATAAACTTAGATTTTTAAATAAATGATTCTGCAAACAGGGTCAGATTATGACGAATCTGATCACTGCTTGGCGCAAGATTTTTCACGGAAAATTCGTAAGGAGTTTGGTCACCAAATTTTTACACAATAGTCGATGCCTCGATTGACACGTCCTGTAATATTTCGCGAATTTTCCTGTACACGAACTATTCCTGAGAACACTTCGAAAACTGTCCGAAAATGCATTATATTGCTGAATTTTTTGTTGAAGAGTATTTTAAATCTTTCGTGACACTTGTGTTGTCACTAAGTGATGTCGTGATAGATGCATGCATGATAATTAGTATTGTATGATAAAATGTGCTACGTGCTAGGTACTTGTAGGATTTGTGTTTCCACGTGAGCACACACACTAACTCTTAAACGGTATCATTTTAGGACGTGATTGACCGGTTCCACCTTGTGTATTTTTTTCCATTCCTTAATCTGAGCATTCAAAGGTGAGTTCACTACTCTGTTACAGGCATGCGTCCCGGGGGGACAAACTACTATTCATTGGAGGAATATTTTTTTTAAATGTTGTAGTCTAAATTCGATATTAGTTAATAAACTTAAACTCTATCATGAAAGTCCCTACTTACTACTGAGCTAGTTACCTGGGAGGCAACGGGGGTATTAGTTGATAGTGCTATTAGGCTTGACAAACCTCACACCGTGCTGGGAGCCGGGCGTGAACTAAGGACCTTAAACACATGGCCAATGTTGATAGGCATTGATGAGGGCAAACAAACATAACAGTCACATCGGTATCGAGTTTATTATTCATAGCATGTATTTAAACTAAACATTTACCTGTTTTACGTTAAATAAAACTGTGAACTCGCCAGCTTTTTTGCTGATACACTTGTCTGCATGCTTGCAGGGCGTTAGGTACTTCATGCATGGGAACTTGCAGTCTGAGGAGTCTGAAGTGTTATGGGCGTGTTACTTGTGGCAAGTATTTGATATTTTGCATTTTAAAAATACTTTGTTTTTGGTTATGTTAAAACAATGCATTTGCTTCCGCTGAACATTACTCTGTTTAAATCGTTAAATTTGAATTACACTGTTCATGTTGGACATGACGTTGGTGTTTTATGTTATTTACTCTTAGTTCAACATGATTAGTGGCTAGATCCTGGTATGTCACACGTCTCGCGGTAAAACTTCGCTGGTGGTAATTTGGGGATGTGACATTGGTGGTTCCGCATATCACCAAAAATCTACTTTCAATCAACAAATTAACTGAAGACAACCTTGTTGATGTTGTATTTTCTTATCCTAATTTCTTTATTAAGGACCGACAAACCAAGCAGATCCTAGCTCGCGCGTGTCATGAAGACGACCTTTATGTTCTACACAACACCCATCAAGCCTTAGTTACTAAATCTAAATGTCCTAAAGCCTCGTTTGAGTTATGGCATTCTCGTTTAGGGCATGTCAATTTTGATATTATTACAATGTTGAAAAACAATGGTCTTTTATCTTTTACTTCTGTTTTGCCTAAACCGGGTGTTTGTACCCTTTGTGCATTTGCTAAATCTAAAGGGTTACCATTTCCTATCAATAATAAACATGCTTCTTTCCCGCTCGAATTAATTCATTGTGACTTGTAGGGACATTCTCCCATTAAATCGGTTGGAAATTTCTCTTACTGTGTGGTCTTTGTTGATGATTTCTCTCGATTCACGTGGTTGTATCCTTTACGGGAAAAATCTGAATTTGTTGATGCTTTAACAATATTTTTACCTGTTGTTCTGGCCGTTATTAATAAATGGCCCTTACACCAGTTAGATGTCAATAATGCGTTTTTGCATGGACATCTTCAAGAACAAGTTTATATGGAACAACCAAAAGGCTTTCTTGACCCACGATTCCCTTCATATGTTTGCAAATTGAACAAGGCCATTTACGGTCTAAAACAAGCTCCTAGGGCGTGGTTTCAACGCCTAAGTGAGTTTCTCACCAAAAATGGTTTTTTGTGCAGTCGATCGGATGCATCTCTTTTCATTTTAAACGAGATGCATGTGTCATGTATCTTCTTGTGTATGTTGATGACCTCATTTTGACTGGCAATCAACCCAAAACTTTCACCTCATTTATTTCCTATCTTCATAATGAATTTGCTATCAAAGATCTGGGGGAACTTAACTATTTTCTGGGACTGGAGGTTACCTATACTCAAAATGGATTACTTTTAAATCAATCTAAGTACACATTAGATATTCTCAAGCGTGCTAAGATGTTAGAAGCAAAACCTGGTTCAACTCCATTAAGCACAAATGTTTCTTTTGTCTCTGCATGTGACTTTTTTCCAGATGCTACTCATTATCGGTCTATTGTCGTTGCTCTACAATATTTAATGATCACGAGACCGGATATATCATATGCTGTCAATCATGCTAGTCAATTTCTTCATGCTCCAATAGTTGATCACTACCAGGAAGTCAAACGTATCTGAAAGGGACGTTTGCCTATGGTCTTCATTACACTCATCGCTCGCATACATCTTTACTTGGTTATTCTGATGCTGACTGGGCTCGCTGCTTAGAAACTCGTCGTTCAACGTATGGTTATTCTATATTTTTGAAGAAAATCTTATCTCTTGGAGTGCCAAGAAGCAACCGACCGTTGCTAGATCAAGTTGTGAATCTGAATACCGAGCCATGGCCAACACTGCTGCAGAAATCGTTTGGTTAACTCATCTTCTTCAAGAACTTCATGCTTTACCTCCGAACAAGCCTACTATATTGTGTGACAACCTAAGTGCCATATTTCTCACTCAGAATCCTGTCTCCCACAAGTGTATGAAACATATTAATCTAGATTATCACTTCTTACGTGAACTTGTTACTACTTGAAAACTTGCTATAAAATTCATTCCAACCAAGCTTCAGGTGGCTGACATTTTTACTAAAAGTCTTCCAAGTTCTCAATTCAACACGTTTCGTCAAATGCTTCACATTGGTCCCCCACCGTTCAACTTGAGGGGGTATGTTAGATAATATTTACTTTGTGTATGTTTTTGTAATTGTTGTATTTTCTAGGTACCTTGTTATAATATGTAGGCCTATATATTGTATCTTTCTCTTCAGTAGAGGTATCAAAACATTTAATCCTAACACTTTGCATCTATTTTTGTTTCTTCAGTTTTATGTACATACGTGAGTGTGTGTTTTGTGTGAGTGGAGAGGGGCCTGAAACCAACAATATGCATGAATCAGTAAGAACTCTTTAAAACTCCACGCCTGAACCACCCGTGAGGTCTTTACTTTGTTAGTATGTACTCAAATGCATAGCCTCATAAGGCACAACTCTTTCTTCAACTGACTTTGATCAGGTGCATGAGTTATTCGAACAGTTCCAAATTTAAACCATCAACCGGTAAAAACCAAACCGTTGGAATCTTAAATAATTCGATTTGTTTCGGTTTAAACAATTTGGTCAATTTCAACAGTCATATACCGCCCCTGCTGCGGATGGTGTAAAGAACCCTGAAATTATCATAGTTGATAGTTCGATGATAAATTTATGTTTTTCTATTGTTTAGTTTATGGGTTTTTTTATTTTAATATTTCTTATCATCTAGAATGGTTTTACTTAAAACAGCTGGATCAACAATCCCATAGGTGTGTTGGCCAAGAACAAAAATCCCCTGAATGTGATAGACAAGTATACATAGGAGAGCTGGGCTGCAACTTTGGGGTTTAGAAGAATGATGAGACAGCTACTATTAATGATTTGTTCTTTTGATTGCCTAATATATTTTCCAGATGATACATCCTAATATAATTGCAACATCTTTCTTATTCCTTCCGGGTATGTAATAGTGAGTTATAATAATAATATAATATAATAATAATAATAATAATAATAATAATAATAATAATAATAATAATAATAATAATAAATAATAATAATACATATGAAATTGATGGTGATGATACAGTACATCCTGCACAAATTAAGCCCAATGGCTTTTATTAGGAACTAAAATTATTACAGGAACGCCATCAATACACATAAGTAGCAAGCATTACAAGCCAAGCGAGTAAGGGAAGCCAGTAGACTGCAACCAACTACCTCCGTCAATGAAGCTTCCAGGAGTAAAACTCTGGGCTTCTGCATCACTTGTAAACACACCCCACCCTAGACATGTGACCCTTTTAGATGTGTCAGCCCCAACCCCTGTGTTTTTGTACTCTCGGTAATACAACGTGTCAAGCGCGAACTCCCCGTCCCACGGGTACCATCCTGCAGGGTTGATCACATCAGTAATGGATGACTGCATCACCACGGTTCTCGAATACAACTTCCACGGCCTTCCCAGATATGTTGGATAACTCACTTGAACAGGTTGGAGGTCAGAGGTTGCAGCAATTCTACATTTCTGGATAACAATGCCCGTGTTTTGGTTAGGGTCAGTTCGTCCTTGAGTTGTGAGCATATTCTTTTGCTTGGGACCGGGGAGACGGGCTTGGATGTCGCAGTCTTGTAGGACAACTGCTGCATTGCCAAAAATGAAATCAACTGTGCCCACCACCATGCAGCTGTAGTAAAACTGGCGATTGGAGTGGACGTAAAGGGTGTCTTGGTAGGCTAGGATACCGCATCTATAGAATGCCGAGAAATCAGATCCAACACGTAGTGCAACAGCTTGTTCCCCAGACGGCCCTGCGGCATTTTGAAATGTAATATCTCGGGCCAAGAATCCATCACCCACCGCAGCTGCACATGAGTATCATATATCAAGCATAACCATGTAAACTCCCAACACAAATAGTTTGATGCTACATGTATGTAGCCTATATTTATATGTTTGTTACATTTTAATAAGTGAATGGGTAGCATTGTTTAGAAACTGTATTATACGATTAGTTTTCCATTTCTCTTTATTGACTTTTTAACCTTCTTATCTCCTTTTTGGAAAAGTTACAACCAAATGACTTTATCATTTCTCCTTTTCCATACATAAAAAAACTCATTTTCACCTTATTACCCAAACACTATTTCATAAAAACTCCGTTTCTAAAAAGTGAATAAGTCATAAGCAGGTAAAACAAGCTCATCCTGACTAGTCCAAACAACTTAATCCGTAGATGCTGTCAGTTCGATTACAGGAAAAATAACCGGGCACATATGAATTGGTAGGTTTTGAGTAAACCTGACAAATTGGTCAAAGCCATATTATACTCGGTCCATTGGGTTCAAAACCATAACCGGTATACCGACACTTTCAAAACATTAGTGGACATTACAAGCGTAAAGTGGTTTTATATTTTATTATAATATTATCTTTTTTAGGTGAGAGAGTGGTTTTAGTGGTTTTATATTATTTTGTTATTTTAGGTGAAAGTGATTTCATTTTGAAAAGCCGAAATATTCAAAGTGGGTGAAAAACTTCATATAAAAGTACAAAATAAAACCAGCTGCTTTGTCCCACTGATAAGTGATAATAATCCCTGTCTAAAGAAAAGAGAAGGGGCATTTTCAACTCTCTCTTAAATTATTTTTAGTAAATCAATCAATTTAACTCCAAAATTCAGAAAATTTGCCAAGTTACATCAAAACAGAAGGTAAGTCGGGCAACAAGCTGCGCCGCCAATCCTTTCTGAATTGCAAACCCTAACCTTCCAAATACAAACCACTGCCCCCTTGGGCTTGAACAATTGCTGTAGACGACCCGTTGAACCCTCGTCAAGAAGTAGATAGCTTCTGGCGCTAGGGAACCAAAAGTATCAAAGGCAAAAGGGACAAAGACATGCTGGCTCTTTGCGCAAGCTTTAGCGTGCTTATCCACTTTCTTTGATTCTGCCTTTCTTGCCGCTTGTCCAGCTACAAATCCGTTTTCCCTTAAACCAACCAAAGGGGAATCCCCCGTGAGGTCAACACAAGCATGTTTCCCCCAGCCTAGCCAAAGACGAGAAGATCCGCTGGTCGCAGAGTAGATCTCCCTTCCATAGGGTCCGTGAGGAAATTCACAGGGGCCTCTTTCTTAGCCGAAATGCCAGCTCTTCTTAAGATGTCCCACAAAGCATCACGCACCCAGTCGTGCCGATATTTGAACCCAGGGAGCTCTTTACAGTGAACTGCATGCTCCCCGTATTTATCAATACAAGCTTTAGACATATCGGGCAAGTTTCATCTTCCGGGTACATAGGGATCATCAACCGGTATTTGAGAATGGTTTTATATTCTACTGCAGACATACATTATCCCAGCCCCTCAATTGGTATAACGGTCAAAAATTCATGAGCATGGGGACCTTTCAGGCACTCAAACACCGCCTTCTGGCGGGATGACAAATCAAAAGCTTCTCCCAGGCTTTGAGCGATTTTGCTAAACAGAGCATTCGCCAAAGTTTTTTGTGGCTTCGAGGGGGCGGTGTCCTTATTAGAAAAACCGCCAATATCCAAGTCTGGGAGAGAGACATTTAAGCGTTCAAGCACCTGCTGATAGTCCGGGTCAAGCCCGACGACCTCACAGTTTCGAAGGATATGATCCTGTAGTTCCCAAGACTGAGCTCTAGACGCCACAAAGGCATAAGCCCCAACATCTCGAGCTGAGAAGAGGCCCAAACCACCTTGACGCATTGGCAAAGATGCCAGACGCCACTGGAGGTCACCAAAGAAGGGGCCGCCACCACTACTATGTCTTCTATAGCCTCTCTAAGGCCATCATCGAACCGAGATACCGCATCCACCATAAAATGCGGTTGACAAGTCCGTAACCCAAAAAGTAACTTAGCGACCCCCATGCACGACCTTAACAAAGGAGTTCACATTGGGAATCTCTCAGGCAGGATAAGAGTTTCATGAGGTCAACTGCCCCCGAGGCTCGCCGCCCTGCCAACTCCTCTAAAATTAAAACATGTGTCATAAAAATATCATTATAACTTACGCCAAATGATAAATAAATGTACTACGTGGATCAAGTTAATTATCATTTTATTTTATAAATATAAATAAATATATAATAGCTATGTTTTATTTTCATTTGTAACTATGGGTATTTAGTATTCGAATCAGACTTAAAAACTCGAAATTCGATTCAAAGATATCGGCTTTTGAATATTTGAATTTGATTAGAATTCAGTAAAGAATTTCGAATCGAAAACAAATATGGGATTTTCTGGATTCAACGTCACATTGTGTATTTTATTTTTTATTTATACATATATACACATCATCATATACATATAAACATAAACATACATGTATATATCACACACACGACTACAAAAGAATTTTCAATCTAATTATCAACTCAATAAACAAATACCCTAAAATCACTAAACGTCTAAAATTCTAAATTCCTAAACTAATAATTGACTTCAAGTTTATGTATGCGTCTAGTTCATTTAGTTTGTCACTTTGTTAATTTAATGGCTTGTTATTTGATTTTGGTTTCTAGAGCAGTTTAGTAATAAAGGGTGTTTGTTGTTCGGATCGGAATCGAAAAACTCAAAATTTAATTTGGTTGAATCCGATTCGAGTTTAGTAAACGAATTATAAACTGAATTATAATCAAGCTTCAGATTTTTAAATCGAATTCGAATCCTACTCAAATTCAATAATGGAGTTTGAATCCGAATTTAAAATTTTAAAATTCGAATAATTTGATTTGAGTATTTGAAATTTGATTAGTTGAACACTCTTGCTTTCATAGTCGTAGTCTTCATGTTAGTATATAATGCTTTCAAACATTTACATTCATAATTATTTCAGAGGTACAATAGTATTTTAAACTAAGATAAAATCATGCATATAGATCGCAAGGTGCAATATTATATACCTACCTATTCGCTCTTTGATCCATGTAATGCATTATTATATTAGTCCAGATTATTATATTTTTTTACTCTCCCGAAAAATTCCATCGTTTATATGAGAAAGCATCATGATTCGGAATGTACCTTATAGCCAAATTAATAACATAATCTATTAATCTATATCTTGATCTGGGCCAAAAAAGAAAAAAAAAATAATAATAATCAAACAAACAAATAAATAAACTGTTGAAAGGCAACCTCACATGCATGTGATTCTTTCTTCTTTGAAACACAAAAATACCATACCTTGACATCGTTTATGTTTTCTCGTAATCAGTACATTGCTACACATCTTTCGTGAGACAAGCCATCCAAGCAGGTTTCCTTGTTGGTGATGGTGGTACTCATGTAAGTTTTAAGGTCGTCTGCATGTCGGCGAAGAGGTTTCCTTCTTGGATACTCCCTGAGGTCTTGGATCACCATGTCGATTCGTCGTAGGGTTTCAGCTCCTAGCTCTAAGCAGTCATGGAGAGCGGCTTTTGCCCGGTTGGTGAGATTGGCGTTGGTTGCGCGGTGGGTTATGGTGTGAAGATTGGCTTGGATGGTGTCCTTTGTTTTGTTGATGGTGAATTCGATCAAATCCTTTTTAGTTGCAGTTGTGGTGGGTGGGATGGTGGAGTAGCAAAGGTGTGGATACAAGGTGGCGGCACATAGCGATAAGGATCCATGAACAACGTCGGAGGTGATTAGTAGTAATGATGCAAAAAGAACTAAACGTTTAAACATTCGGCGAG
Source organism: Scalesia atractyloides (assembly GCA_947069175.1). Taxonomy (NCBI): domain Eukaryota; kingdom Viridiplantae; phylum Streptophyta; class Magnoliopsida; order Asterales; family Asteraceae; genus Scalesia; species Scalesia atractyloides. The sequence continues at coordinate 81,422,432 of CAMTDV010000013.1, forward strand.
AATTGAAGCTGTTTGATTATGATGAAAGTGTGGTGATGATGATGATTTATAAAACTGATCATCATGTCGTCTTGCATATTAATAATTACCAGAAAGTTAAAGGTGCCAAGATTATAACAATGAGATTTAATATGATTTTTTTTTTTTTTTTGATAATTTTGGTCGTTCATATCCAGTACATTCTCTAGTAATTGGGTTCAAACGTTGAAAAACTATTTTCCCTAAAATAACATTGATTTTGTTTTCATATAGCTGTAACTTGTTCTATATTAAGATTTTAATTAGACTTTGAAATGAATGTGAAATGAAATGAAATGAAGCATGCATAGATTCTGTGAACTATATAAGATAATGTAGAAAACGCTTTTGGGATTAAGAAAATAAAGATGATACATTAGTTAGTTAGTTAGTTAGTTAATGTTAGTCAATTGCCATCCTATTAGTAGTACGTATCCCTTTGGTGACCCTCCCTCGTTTGGTACGCACAGGTTATATACATATATATGCTAAGGGCAATAATGGAAAAGTTGGTGTTATAAGTCCACATCTTCAACTAATTTCGCCAAAATCAATTATTATACAGAGTTAGGCCGAAATCTGAGTTTGCTTCTATTACTTGTGCTTATTGAACGCACTTTAATATAGATTGTGACATTAAAGTTGATCAAGTAATTGACTTATGATATAATTGTGGAATACAACACACCAGAAGAAATCCATTCATTATCAAAGGGAACAAAGAAAACAAGATCATGAACAAATGCTTCAAGCTTATTATTGATGACCGTTACAAGCACCCTCATAATTTGACTAACATGCCATTTAAAGATAAAAGTTTGACTTGTCAGCCTATATCTCCATCTAGTGTGTAATTCAAAAGTTAAAACCAAAAACATCCAAATTTAAGCACTTCTGTAAACAGTACACAAACTTAGACCCAGGGAAAGACTTTGTTAACTGCTACATTCTCTTTTGTATCCACATACTCAACTGTGATTTCCTTAGAACTAACTCATCACATCCTTAATGAAGTGCAGCTTAACATTAACACACTACTAGAAACCTGTTTTTTTTTTCCTAGAAAAGTTTCCAACAAATTTCTCGCAACTCCACATTTACCACAAATTTCCAGCAAATTTCTGCCGATAAGTGAAAACAAAGAAGTCATCATTGTTTCCAACAAATTTCCCAAAATTTATTATTTGTTTATAAAATAGAAAAAGTTGGTTATTGCTAACGCCAGTTCCGACATATTTGCGCCAAATTTGGTTGTCGCAAAGGTTCTTGTTTTCTGGTAGTGATATGTGATCTTTTATGAAAAACTTGATGTTTTGACAAGTGAATAGTGTTAGAAATAACCCGATCATGTGGCCTAACAGATCATTTGAGTAACTTTACTAATATGACACAACTACAAGTTCCTAAAATTTACTTGATGAAAGTAATTGTTATAAGTTAAAAGGACTTTACGATTTCCCTTTAGATGCCTTTAATAGAGAGAATACTAAGAGTTATTAACCAACCATGATTTATGATCATAATCATTGATCAATAGTGATAGTCATGGCTTATATATAGTTGTATAAAGAACTCTTTTAGGAACACCATAGATACACTTTCTCTCATCATCCCATCAATATTAAGGCATCATAACGGGAAACGCTACGGCTTTATCATCGTCATCTAAGATCATAATTCCATCAAGTAAGCATCTCTAATTTTATATTCACGATTTATGTTATTGCTTGAATAACTTGATGAAAGTAATTGTTATAAGTTAAAAGGACTTTACGATTTCCCTTTAGATGCCTTTAATAGAGAGAATACTAAGAGTTATTAACCAACCATGATTTATGATCATAATCATTGATCAATAGTGATAGTCATGGCTTATATAGTTGTATAAAGAACTCTTTTAGGAACACCATAGATACACTTTCTCTCATCATCCCATCAATATTAAGGAATCATAACGGGAAACGCTACGGCTTTATCATCGTCATCTAAGATCATAATTCCATCAAGTAAACATCTCTAATTTTATATTCACGATTTATGTTATTGCTTGAATAAACATGATTAGGGTTCTACGATTTTAACACATGTTTAAAGATATAATCAATATGTGGTATCAGAGCAATGTTGATTATATCGTTTCAGTCATAATAATTTATTCAGGCTTATCAGTAAAACGATTTTGATAAAGATTCTGAAATTAGAAACTGAATTAGTTGCAATTTTAGAACCTATTTACGATTGCATTGTCTAGAATTAAAACTTGTTAGTGGATTATTTTAAAAATGATTTTAAAACCAAGAATTGTTAGATTATTATAAAATTTAGTTGCAGTTTTTGTTTTTTTTGGAAGCATAATCTTGAAATCCATAAATATGACTTATGATGCCATTATGAAAACTCCCTATATTCTAGTAAAATTCTAGAAGCATCAGTTTCCATGGTTATTATTAAAATTAAAATTAATGTACAACTTTAATGTAAAAGTTATTTTGACATGTGTTGTGAATTTCGAATTGCTACAGAAAATAAACTCATGCAATTGAATTCATCCGTCATTACATATGTCAGTTTATACTAGTTTCAAATGCAATTGTTTTTCAAGAATTATTACCATTCAAGCATTTAATCTTAAATCATTTAGATGATAATTTTGTTTTGAATTTGTACGTATGGTAAATAATTAGGTTTTATTGAATTCAATTAACATGTAATGGTTTATCCCTTTTATTCGTACGTCTTAAAATTAAGCTTTGACATAGAAATGAATAATGGTAAATTTCAATGTTTGATTAGATAATTAATTAAACATCATTGGTTTGACGTTGAAACTTAAATGATACCATTTTATGTAATTATGTGTAATGTTATATTATTACTTGTGAATGGCCAACATTTAATTTAAGCCATTTTATGTAAATATGTGTATTGTTGGATAATGAACCTAACAACTAATTGGTTGATGATGCACATGATAAATTATTAGTCTAATTTACATAAATGTAGCATTTCTTGTTTAAAGGTGTTATGTTATACTTATGTGCTTTACTTTTTTGTTTATGTACATTCATCATGACACATGAAGTTTGGTCAAAGCCAAAGCGAAGCCAGAGTTTATGTAGAATATTGAAACAGTCTATATTTATATGTATTCATAGTATATGAATTTTGTCAAAGTCAAAGCGAAGCCAGAGTCATGTAGAACACCAAAGACGGTCTATTATTTATATCGTTCTTCATGCCTGAATTTTGGTCAAAGCCAAAGCGAAGCCAAAATTCAGGTAGAACATTAAACCGGTATTTATTATTTTATATAGTTCATAATGTCGACAGAACACTAAGTTGGTTTTATTTATGTATGTTCATAATACATGAATTTTGGTCAAATCCAAAGCGAAGACAAAGTTCATCTAGAACAATAAGTCAGTCTATTATGTATGTTCATAATGCATATATTTTGGTCAAAGCCAAAGCGAAGCCAAATTTATGTAGAACATCAAGACAATCTATTATTTACGTACATTCATAATGTCTGAATTTTGGTCAAAGCCAAAGCGAAGCCAAAATTCAGATAGAACCTTAAGTTAGTCTATTATTTTGATGTTATAGTAGACTATGTCTTCCACATAATAATTTGTGTTTGCCTTACCTGATTACCCCATAATGTGAATTACTCCAAGTTTCTTCTTAAGTTTGTATCTCATCTATTTCATCCACTCTAATTTCAAAAAACTTAAAATGTTTTTGCTTACTAAAGAGTTTCTTCAAACTTGTTTTTTTTTTTGGATTGATGATTATCTCTTAAGATGTCACAATGCTACTACTCTTTTATGATAAATGTATTACAAGGGAAAATTAGAGCATGACTAGTGGATCTGTTAAACTTTATATCTGTTATGATAATCAAGAACTTACTTAGTTATTGCTATCATGGGAACTATTCAATATTCTGAATTTCCTAAGACTAATATGTTTTCTTTGGAAGAACCAAATTAACTCTTAAGACGCATGCATTCTTCTAGATTCTAACCATAAAGTTGAGTGAGATCTGTGAGTACATCATTATGTACAATACTATGACCCATAATTTAATGGTTTACGTATGGAAATCAGTACATTTTTTCAGTGCATTACTTCATAACTTTTTTCCACTAACGCGATAAGTTGCCTAAGGAATCAACTTACACTCAGAATTATCAAAAGAAAATGAGTTTGTTGATCAGCAACATACGTATAGGAAAATGAATGTTTAAAACTGGAAAACAAATCGCTCTTGACCTTATTGCCACTAAACCTAAAGAGAGCATAGTTCTAAGATCCGAAGATAGATTGCAAGTACTACTTCCAGCTATAAGTTTCTTCAAAGGAAAGTCTCACTACAAATTTATGCCACTAAACTAGGCATGAGCATCGAGACTATCCATAATTCAATGGAACAGTTGGCTAAGATAAGTAGTTAGGTATTTATGATATTTAAGTCTGCTAATGATAATATTCCAATTAACACATGATTGGTTGAGTCTAGTTCTATAAGTTTTATTACTAGAAATCAACAAATACTTAACATGAGAGTTAGTGATAAAATTTAATGTTAAGATTATAAGAAACATACTAAAGTGTTTTGTAATTGGGCTTCATGATACCTGATATATTCTGTAGATTATTCAGAATTTAGTATCAATACGAAAGCTACCTTATGACAGTTATGAGGTTTGTACGGTCAAGATAAAGTCACTCTTATCTTAAACTCTCATATTATTTGTCATCTCAATCTGGATAGAAACCTTATAAGATAGAACTAGATGATGCTACACCTTTTCACAATCTTTTGTTATCATAAAAATAAAAATTTAACAAAAGAAAAATAAGACCTACAAACTTCATTCATGGAGTCCAAATTTCATGACTAGGTTAATAAAGGATGAAATATTACCAAATTTCTTCTTAGTGACGTACGAGCATGTGTTATAAGCCTTAATAATTAAATGGCTAAGGGAATAAATGAAGTTTAATCAGAAATTATATTTCATTGGAACTTATCCAAAAATAGATATTCAGACATAATTCATTTATCATAATATTTACTTGTATCTAATATGTCTTATATGGATCAAGGTATTTAAGAAATTAATTCATATATACTATAATTCCTTCTAAATATGTTCCTAAGTTTCTTATAACGTTTGGATATTAAGGAAATCAAGTCTAACATATGTGATAAGTTCCCACGACACATACATCATTGAGACATATCTTATAGCTTTTCAAGAGATCTAAAAGGTTGGTGGGAGCACTAAGTGTCTTAATCATTACTTACATGAGTTGCAAGAGGTAGGGGAGTGAAAACTTGTTATTACCTCAATTTGCATCTCTTGTACAAGACACTACTCCTTCACAACTTTTCTCTTTAAGAATCTAATGTTACTCTTGCAAAAGTTTCATTACTACTTAAACGTGGGCATACTGCGATTTCACTGCCAAAACTATAATCCTCAAACAGAGAAACTATAAAGAGTAACATCATTAACTTGTTCTCTATTAGAATCTGTTGGTCTTCTAATGTTGACCACAAGCATGCTAAATTGTTAAAGATTTCTAATATCAGTAGAGAGCAGTAAAAGTCCTGATATCAGGACTTGTCGGAAGTGCAAGAGGTGAGGGGAAGAGACTTCTTAAATTTTCTCTTGCACACCACACTACACCAACTCTTACACATTTAGAATTCTGAAAGTGATAGCAACTTAAGTAAGAGTTAATCCATATAATTGAAACTCTTAATAAAACCTGATAATCAACTAAGGAGGTCATCTAGGTTTAAAGCCTACTAACTTTGAATATTATGTATCCTCCTTGACTGAAGTTTAAATGGATATTAGAAAGTTTACTGATCCTTCCTCTTCTAATTAAGCCATTAGCATCAATCAATTTTCTAAATGAAATAAAAATTGTTATTAGCAAATTTGATTTTTGTGTCAGAATAACGTTTGGGATTTGGTTGAATTACCTAAATCCAAATGCAAACATTAAGACACTAAAAGCATGACTGATTGTTAAAGGTTATGATCTTAAGAGAATTATTTATCAAAGAATCATCTTACCTTTCTTACAAAATGTTTCTTTGAGGATCATTGTTGTTCTAGTGGCTTATAATTATTTAGAGCTACATTATATGAACATTAAAACAACTTTCCCTCAACAAAGACTTACATGTTCATAAAACAACCTGAAAGTTCTAAATTGAAGGTCAAGAACACTTACTATGTATGTCAATAACTTCCATATATGGGAGCAACTAATGTAAACGTGTCCTTATATAGATGACACTCTTTTGATAAGTATATGTTACATAAGTCAAATCATTTCTCACACATATTTTGATATAATGAATCTCAGAGATATCACTTACGTGAAAGATATCAAAATATACTAAGATAGACCCAACAGAACATTAGTTTCTGTCATAAGTTTTACTCTAAAGCGGGTCCTTACATATGTAACAAAAATATCGCTCTCAAAAAAGTGCTTAATACATAGATTAACTGTAGGTCACACCACACCAACAGGAAATTCCCTAACGAATAGATTGAATAGGAAGTGTCAATTGTTGAGAATTTGTGTATTTGTTTTCTTTTTTTTTCTTGAATGAATCTTGTATTGTAGTTGTGATCAATAACAAAAGTCAACAAATATGCTCGTTCTGAGAAAACCAAAGTGAATAAACACTTTAATATAAACCTTTTTTCTCTAACAGCACAATCATATTGTGACTTGCTGAATACAACTACGTAATATCTTGGGTTTCCAAACATTTTTCAAAGCTTTAAGGCTACTCGGTGTGGGTGACGGGCCTCCCTGGAGGAGGACCCGTCACGTCAGCGCCACGTAGGATGGGTGTGAGGACGGGCCTAAAGGGGATGAAACTAGGAAATGGAGGACGGGGCTAAAAAATATATATATGTATGTATGTATAGGCGTGTGTGTAGAGAAGGAGAGAGACAACATCGTCCTCATCGGCTCCAGGCGGATGCCTGCGACGCCGACGAGCCACCCGGTGCGGTGTTGGGGGCGTCGTCGGCCGAAGCCGGGCCAGGGACGGCCCCCACACCGAGCGGCCTAACAGAAACTTGTACCTCCTCGTAATTGGCAATGCAAAACCTATCAACACTCAACTTAACTACTTACAACTCTACCCATTCTATCAAACAAAAACAAAAAAATGAAGGTTTTGGGTGTTGTGAACATGTAAGTTCACATGCTGTATGTATACACACATAATCAACAAATTTTGAATAATCCTTGATTCAACTTTGGGGTTGTTGAGAGGTAGAGGCAGAGCCAGGGCTAAAAGGATTAAACCTTCTACTGTTGCTCAAGATTCTCCTTAATGATCTCATAATTGGAGTTCTCTCATCTTCTTCCTCACTACCCTGCCTTGGTATATCAATCACTAAATCTGACTTCAATCTATCCTTGTAATTACTCTGTGATGACGACGATGAAGCTGTAGCTGCAGCTGGTGGTTCAAATGGTAGAACAGGACCTCGATGATGATTGGCTTCTTCCAGCTGGAAGTCAAGGTGCTTACTTCGGTTTCATCACCCCAAAACAAAACATTTGCCATGTTTGCTGACGTCTCATGATGTTCGAGTACTGAAACTTGGGTTTGCTCCGAAACAGGGTTTCTACAAATGGGTCAGGTTGAATGTGAATGAAACCACATGTCAATGCATTCTGCATGAAACACATGGTTGCATTTAGGCAAAACTCGAGTGTTTTCTCCTTGTTCCACCTCCGACAGACAAACCGAACATTCCAGCCCATCTTTGGAATCGAACTGTGAGATTGGTAAGGTTTTGAGGAAGGCGGCGTCCAGGCCGCGCCGCAGGACGCTTACGCCGGCGTTGCCATAACCATTTGGCGTAGAGGTGGAACAAGAAAACGAGGATGAGTACGACCACCAGAGCAATGATGGTGGCAATTAAGACTCTGCCGGCCACCTCCATCAAACCAGGATCATTCAGATTTTCACTGGTACTACTCATTTTTTAGTTTATCAAGAATAGCAAAAGCCCCTTTGGACGTTTTTTCTTTTTTTGAGGAAACTGGAAATGGAGGAGAATATAATATAATGGGATTGGGGAGGAGGAGGAGGAGGAGGAGGAGGCGGCAACGGTTGCCAAAGACGAAGAAGAATTCAAAGTGGAAACCACTTTCTCTTTGACCACACCCATTGACCAATTCCAAACGGTTGACTTTTTTTCTTTCCTTTTTATCTAGTAAATATATTCGTAACATTTTTTATTGGCTGATAACCTGCACTGTTTCATCTTTGTTTTCTTGATTAGCAAGTCATATAAAGTAATATTTCATTTTGGTAATTAAATAAAATATTGATCCTCCTCCTGTTGGAAATTGGACTATTGTGGAGGTTAGAACGGGTGGCCTAACTTCCAACTTCCAAGTCGTTAAATTGGTTACTTGTTTGAAAAATATGCAGTCGGCCCTAGAACTTTCATTGTCACAACTTGTTTCTTTATATAACTAATCATATTGTTCCGTGCTGCCTATACTCTACTTACTATATATTATGTCTCTATGCTATTCGTTCACGGCAAACGCGATTCATATAACTTAAGCACGTAATATATTGTTTATAACTTCACCCAACAACTTATTTACGATGTTTACAGTTTAGTTACGACGCTTTTAGATATAAGGTCAAAACAGAAACACTTGATGTGATTTTATCTCAACCAAAAGATCGGAATAATTTAAAACTTAATTCATTAAACTTTTTGGGTTTTATAAATTGTTTAATAGCTTATTTCGTGTAATTATTATATCCATGAGAGAAACATTTTGACATTTGAGTCTGTTGACTATTCTTCCAATTTTGGGATTCGAAGACATTTGCCCGGTGTGCTTGTTATCATCGTAGTTTTTGCTAGAGATTTGACGGTCTTTTCACGGTTGTACCATTTTTAGGTAGTGTTTGGATTTTTAATGCCATTAAAATAAACCTTTTATAACAAGCAATGTATGCACCATCAAATCAAAAGTCTTAGAAAGAAAGAAAGAAATAAATAAATAAATATATGTACTGTATTTGAGTTCATCAATTTCAAGTTGTTGATTGTCACCTCCCTAGTTGACGGTGGCGTTAAAGACGGGTTTAAAAAGTTTTGGTCTTTGTACTCGCTAACATTTTTGTGTGAATGAAGATATGAAATTTTCAAGACTAATGCATTTCTTTTAGGATTTATCAGAAACATCAACGAAATTTATTTGTTTGCTAAAGAGAGTTTGGATTTCATGACAATTTTATCAATCGTCACGGGTGGGGCCACCGAAATACAAAACGGTATCATATACAGGCCAAGGCTTACTTCGGGTGGCCTTTCGGTTTTCATCTACAATAATGAAAAACAAAATTATAATATATCCAAAAAACATATTCAAACAGAGTTTTTTTAAACTTGTCATTTTTTTCCTTTTTGACTGATAGCAAGTTATATATAAAAGACTGAAAGTAGTTACGTTTTATGAAAGTTTAATAGTTATGTCTAAGGATATGCTTGATTCACGTAATTTAATTTAATAGGATACACTGATATATTATAATTGACTAATTAAAACTTCAAATTTCTTTGATTGATTCTAAGTGCGTATAAGCACAAAATATTTTTATAACTTGGGTTAATTGACCGTCCAACCTTGTTAACAGATTTACATGTTACTCATACATACGGGGCTTGGTACGGAGACCGAAACACAATTAACGTACACACCACTTTGGACTCACGAAGGAGTCAATTCCTCCCAACCTTGTGGGAATGCATAATTGAGCGTCTATCGGGTGTATGCCTACACCCGCGCTAAAGACGTGGCCATTTCTATTGTAATGAGCCGAGGATATCCAGGACACGGTAGTTAACCCCCGATGTTTAAATTATCAAACAAAACTGATTAAAACAGAATATGCGGATTTATTATCTCCGAACCGACGTTCGATTGAATCTCATTTTCGACCAAGCGGTAATAATTTACCGTAAACCAAGCCCGTATAGGGGAAATAAGTCGAGAGTATTTACCTGAGCTAGTCTTCTTTAACTTTTAATAACTCAGCCGTACACAAAAAGGACTAAGTGCAGATAGCATTTACTGGCAAGTCTCTAGTCTGGATTATGGCATAAACTAACCAATTAAATACTAACGGTCTTATTTAAGTCATTGACTTAGACCGACTAGCGTACTTGAACAAAACGTATAACACTAGATTAAACGGTGATTGGATAGAATGTAGTTTAATCTCAACAAGTTCCTTGACTTGTTCAATATGGGTAAACTATATACATTCTGGATTTTCAAACTTAAATGACAAGGTTAAACCCGTTTCGGTTAATTTCCGTAAAATAGTTACATATACGTAACTGTGCGCATATTAGCGATATCGGGTAACCGGATAAGTCATAGACAAGTTCTATATTCCATTATACTTTAAAAGTTAAGATATCAGTAGGATATCAACTTGTATGCCCGTTAGGGTTTTAAAACGAAATTATGCCTTATAAGAGCGTTTTGGTAATTTCATACATTATAAAAGGAATTTGAATATAATTTAATGTTATGATTATAAGTATTCTGAAAAATACTTTATTTATGATATAATATCAGTAGGATATCAATTATATGTGTAAATTATCTTTTATGACCAAACTATGCACCGAATGGGCATTTTGGTCATTTTACACATAGTTTATAAATTATTTGGGATTCTGAGTTTATAACATGTACCTACTATAAATATGTTTAAAATAAGTTTTAAAATCAGTAGGTAACAAGTCTTGGTCCATTAAAATGGTTTAAAACCATACTATGCGCCGAAACGACGCTTATGTCGTAATATGACGTCTTTAAGTGATGTTTATGAAAACTGATGTTAAAGTAAGATTAAAATTTTTAAAATACGTTATTTAATATAACATATCAGTAGGTAAAATGATTTACCTTGAAAAGATTTGATTAAAACTATTTTATAAGCCGCAGGGGCTAAAATCGTCAATTATCGACATAGTTTAAGGACATGCTTGAAAACTCAGTTTATAACTTGGTTTTAACATCCCAAATAATCCTACTTTTAATATTTCATCAGTATAAAACTCATTTTCAAGTTCATTACCATTTAAAACCTTGTTTTATGCAAAAAGGGCATTTGGTCAAAGATGGCATAATTATGGAACTTGTGATTAAACTTGGATTCTGATTATGATCATGTAATATAACCTCAGAGGGTTATGCTACATTATATTATGATCATAATGCAACTTTAGATCAGTAGGTAACTAATCTAAATCGGGTCAGAATCGAAAGTCAAAGCAGAAGTCAAACTTCGCGACTTTCGGTTGCGAACCAACCCTAGAACTGAAATTGACGAGCCGAACATGTTCTTACATGTTCTAATAATTATTACCAACTTGATTAAATGTCAAAACATGTTTCATAACATACATAAGATCATTTTATGATTTTTCTGAAAAATGATCTGTTTGACTTTTTAATATCATAACTTTGACCCTTCAATTGGTCTAGCAAACGTGATCTTCAGGAGGTGCCTTTAATAGGGATTAACACCTACCTTATTACGATCACTTATCCATGTTCATTTGGAACAATGGCTAGCCCATAATGGTCTTAACCGAAAGTCAAAGAGTTTTCCGAAAACGCTTGACTTTTGGCTATAAAAGCCTATAAACGAAAATGCACAAAGAAGGAACACTTACCAGTGATTCCTAGATGCAAAAGAACTATGTTGGATTGCTCCTTTTAGTTAGGACTTCCAGAGGAGGGAGAAGAGTGAATGAGAAAGGTGCAAGTTGATATGGAGCACTTGAACACCTATTTATAGTTGGAGAGCTCAAAGAAGGTGAAGCCAGGTGTTTAGGGGTGTAAGAAGAAGCTTACAAGTGTCCCAAAACGTGGCATAACAGTTTTAAGAAGCCATGGTTTCGAATTAATGGTTTTGGAGTTTTGCTTGGAGACCAAACAAAACTTTCTACAATAGAGCCTTTCTCGCGCCCCGCAAGAGACACAGGCCATGTCTCTCGCGGCCCCAACCGATCCCTGGCCAGTTTCAAAGTTTGACACTTTAGCCCCTTAACTTTAAAATGTTTCTAAAAACCTTTTTAAACACCTTTTTGACACTTTTAGCCCTTCGTAGCCAATACTTGGCATACCGGGATTATACCCGGACATTGTCTAGCTCTCGGTTCGTTTAAAAGGTCACTCAGAGGTATAAATTAAAATGTTGACGCTTTTAATCCCTCCATCATCCAACTTTCACATATTTATAAAAGTGAACCCTCTCGCCCAACAAATGGCACGTATGAGAGTTAGGACTTCATAAAGGATCACTCAGAGGCTTATTATAAGCATGTTGATTCCGATGTCACTCAGAGGCTGGGCATGTTGACATACCAGTCACTCAGAGGCCAAATTTCAAGCATGTTGACATACAAGTCAACTCAGAGGCTAATAATTTAAGCATGTTGACATATCTGTAACATTTGCATAAATCGGGTTTCGAAAGCCCGCCCCAAATTATCAATCAAAGTGTATTTATTCTTGTCGTTCGGTTATTTTTATTATTTTAATAATAATTAATGTTTAAAATAATCATAATAAAATAATATAATAAATAATCAATTAAATATATTCTTAATAGATAATTAAAAGGCATAAAAAATAATAATTAAGGAAAATAGGTGAACCGGGAATCAAAACCGGGTTCCCCAGATATCACGACCACAAGCACCACTGGACTGCACGCACATGATGCAACAATTTCCGCATGCCAATATATATATATATATACATACATATATATATATATATATACACACATATATATATATATATCAATATATATATATATATACACGCAAACCGGGCGGGAAAAACCTGCAAATCATCGCCAAATCACCACACGCGCCTTTCCTTTTCTGTTTGAACCTTCCGACAACTGGCGCCGAGTTATTTTTGGCAAAACCCAACAAGTGGCTGTCATCACCGCAGCCGATTGACAATCTCGGATTCAGCTTCCTAAACCGAACCCAAATGTACCTCTATAAATACCGAATTCAGTCCCTTTCAGAAATCGCTCATTCATTCTCTGCCCCCCCCCCCCCCGCTCTTTAGAAAACGCCTCCTGTCGTCGGAGCTAAGTCGCCGGAATTCGGAATCTTCTTCACTTCTGTCCTACGGTAAAACCTCTACCCATTCTTTTGATTATCATCATACGAATCTCGCGTGATAAAAATAAACAGGGGTGAATTCATTTTAATCGGGCGGGAACAGGTTTGGGCAAATTTCTAAATGAAGAAGACGAAGTGGGGTAGTGTTCTTATGCAATTAAATCTTAAGTTATAACCGGGTTAGACACACAGTCCAGCGGTGGACTGTGTGCACATTCAACACACGTACACGTCCGCGGTTCGAACCTGATTCACTACCATACCTCTGTTATATAATCAGTTTTGTTTTTGTTACATCATGTCTAGCCGTAGTATGTATATAAATATAATTAAAAAGCAAGTTTTGACGGGTTAGACACCCAGCCCAGTTGGCCGGGCTGGGTGCAAAACACATAAGAGGTCACGGGTTCGAAACATATGCCAGTCACCGGTTCAACCCTGTAAATCTTTTTAAATATAAATCAATTTCTGGAATAAGTTAACTAGAGTATTAATGTAATAAAAATCCAGATTCTTTCGGGTTAGACACGTAGCTCAGTTGGAAGAGCTGCGTGCACGCAACCGTGAGGTCTCGGGTTCGAATCTGTTCGCACGCAAATCCTGGCCACTATGCGACCGGTCAGACCTTACCGTCAGATCTGACAACCCTTTTTTTATTTTAATTATTTATTTCATTATTTATTTTCCTTATCTATTTATTTAAACACCCCTATTTTTCCAATAACTTATATACTTTTAAACTTTAAAGAATTTAATATAATCACAACCAAAATAACCTATTAACCTATATAAAAAAAGGGGTATTGAGTCCAATTATAAATCTGTTTATATGGCATCGTTTGTTTTTAGGTTAGTACTCCTTCATCGGTTTAATTCCCAACTTGTTGCGCTCTCTTTTCCACTCAAGAATACGCACCCAAGGTGAGTGAATCTCTACAAATTCCCCGTTTTAATCACGTTTTGGGGTGTATCATGTGTTGTACCATTCCTTTATTTTATTTAAACACTTGTGCTTATATCATTTTGTGATCAAATATGAATTGCTTGTTGTGTGGTTTATATGTGGATTCAATTTATCATTTCAGTGCACTCATTTCATTAGGCACATCAGTTCCTCGTGAGATACGGGTCGAGCATCAGGTGCCTCATTAGATCGGCTTCGTTTGATTGAGCATTGATCTCAGATACATCATCATTCATGTCATATATTCATTCAATGTGGTTTGTGATTGGTTACATATATATATTTGCTCACATGTGATTTATGCACAATTTTCTTTAATAAACAAAATAAGCAATTATTTAAATGTTTTATCAAGGTTTACTCGCCAACTTTTGTTGACCCAAAATCTCCTCTGTTTTACACATGATACAAGTGATCAAGTTGAGGAAAGAAACACTTAGGATGGCCTAGAAGAATAAATAAGTTATTGCATTGGAACAAACATTTAGATTTTTATTGTATTTGTATGAAATTTTTGTTGGATATTTAAATTTTAATTTGAATTTAATAAATATGAAACTTCTTAGTAAATATCATGAGCTTTGGTGATAACCCAATCATACCCCGACTTTTATTCCGCTGCGGATCGGGGTGTGACAGATTGGTATCAGAGCTTGTGACTATAGGGATATAGGATATGTTATTAGACCCTTAGAGCCTATACTATAGTTGATTAGATTTTAATTGTTTATGTGTTACATGCAAAATTCATGATGTTTATATGTTTCATGTTTATTTTCACACCCAATATTATGCAAGCACTCTCACAAGTACATGTTAATATGCAATGCTCATCATAGTTCATAACCTAATAACATGCCATACCTATGAAAGCACACACCTCAAGATTTCACAATTTCCATGATTTCTTTTCAAAGATTGTTGTAAAGTTTTTGTATTTTTTAAATCATATCAAAGTGAGTTCTCACGACGGGCATGTAGTAACTGGAAGGGTACGAGTACCGGTAGTCGGAACGTCCTGTCTAGGCTTGGCATTCGTATAAATCCAAAATAAAGGACCAGTTTGCCTACCTGGGGACTAATGATGAGAGTACGAAGGACCTATTAGGCCAAAGCATGCTATACCAAACGTCGTGTGAGCTAACCCCACTTTGAGTTGTCACTGTGTCTACACCTGGACACCCTCCGACCATACATCTCGCAATCATGTTTTACGATTTTCATTCGGGTGGTGCGAGTGTTAACCCGCCGACACCAATGTGAATCCTACCAAGCCCAATAGTAATGGGGGCCCACATGACTACACAGACAATGGTATGGGGGACACTTGGAGGCCCAAACATGAGCAAACCCAAGACATCCTATGGATGTAGTTAAATAATTTTCAGTTATGTTGTTTTCATTTTTTTTACGACACATGACACCTAGGAAATTCTTGAACTCACAATCTTCCTACATATATTCCTGTAGATGTCGGCTAGGCAATTACGTGGAGGTAGAAGGTCCGGAAAGTCAAACGAACGCTTGGCCACGCAATTGCTAAACAAATGGCCACAGTGCTTCCTGACATCGTGCTACAAGTTCAGCAAGCCCTCACCGCTAATCCCATCAACCCTCCCAACCAAGAAGACCAAAGCGTCGCCAACCCTCCTCCCAAAACCCCCAAATGCACCTACAAACACTTCAAGTCCTGCGATCCCCCAAAATATGAAGGGACTGAAGGTGTCACCGCTCTCATTCACTGGTTTGAGGAGATGGAAAACACCTTTCTCAATTGCGACTGTCCCGAGGACCGTAAGGTACGTTACGCGACTGGAAGATTGTTTGGGGTAGCCCTTACCTGGTGGAACATGGGAAATGGTAAGCGAGGTGTTGAAGATGCCATGGCCTTAACATGGGAAGAGTTAAGGGAAATCATGACGAGACGCTTTTGTCCAAGAAGCGAAATCAAAAAGCTAGAAGACGAGTTTCACGCATTGAAACAAAAGGAAGGAGACCACACTTCATACAATAAGAGATTTCTCGAGTTGAATCAGATGGTCCCCAATCTGTTCACCCCATTATACCGCCTAATTGAACACTACATTCGAGGTCTCCCCTCGAAAATCCAAGATTCGGTTTCAAGCACTTCGCCTGCAACACTCGAAGCCGCAATGGAGTTAGCTACGGAACTCACTGAAAATTGCATTCGAAACGGCAAATTTAATGTTGAAAAGAAGAAAACACCCAGTGAGACCCCAACTCCAAACCACTCAGGTTCATCCTCGAAGTTTGCTGGTAAGAGGAAACGAAACGACAAGAACTTTGCTGTCACCCAAACCAACCCTCCCATCACTGCTGCTCCAATCACCCAAGTTGCCCCTCCAGCCGCACCATTCAAAAGGCCATACACTGGCCCACACCCAAAGTGTAACTGTTGTCAATACCATCACCCTCCTGAAAACCCCTGCCAACATTGCACAAGTTGTGGCCGTGCGGGTCACACCATCCAAACCTGCCGTACCCTTCAGCGATTGAACCGCAGTCAAACTCCAACCCAAACCCAAAATCAAATGGTGGGCCAAGCCCAACAACCCTTACTTCTACCACCTGCACAACTCGCAGCCCAACCTTACTACCAACCCAACTACCCCATGATGCAACCCATGCGAGCCTGTTTCAATTGTGGGGACCCAAACCACTTCAAGAACACTTGCCCACGCCTAGTGAACATCATCCATGCCCAAGCTCAAGCAAACCCGGTAAACTAAGCTAACCAAGCTCCTCCACCTGCTATAGGAAGAGCTTTTAATATCAACGCCAACCAAGCCAGGGCTGACAACAATGTGGTCAACGTACGTTTCTCATAAATGGTAGTTATGCATCCATCTTATTCGATACTGGTGCGGATAAGAGCTTTGTGTCTTTAGAATTCGAATCTATCCTCGACCAACCTCGTGATAGTCTCGTTGAATCTCTGACGGTGGAAGTTGCTGACGGAAAACCCACTTCATTAAATTCTATTATACGCGATTGCACTCTCACCCTAAATAATCACGATTTTCCAATTGATCTCATTCCTATGAAATTGGGAAGTTTCGATGTTCTCATCGGCATGGAGTGGCTCAGCCAGCATCACGCTGAAGTGGTGTGCCATGAAAAGTTCATTCGTATTCCTCTCGCCGACGGTCAGACACTACGTATCTTTGGGGAAACTCCTTCGAAAGGGCTCAAATTGATGTCCTGCCTTCAAGCCCGAAGTTATCTTCGCAAGAATTACGTCGCATTTCTAGCTCACATCGTCAAGAAGGAAGGCAAGGAGAGGAAGCTCGAAGATATTCTAATTGTGAAAGAATTCCCGCAAGTTTTTCCAGACGACGTTTCAGGACTTCCTCCTGTGAGAGAAGTCGAATTTCGAATCGATCTTGTGCCTGGCGCTACACTGGTCGCAAAATATCCTTATAGGTTAGCCCCATCCGAGTTGCAAGAGTTGGCCGGTCAACTGCAAGAGTTGACTGACAAAGGATTCATACGTCCTAGCTCATTGCCTTGGGGTGCGCCTGTTCTTTTTGTGAAGAAGAAATATGGAAGTTTCGCATGTGCATTGATTATAGAGAACTCAACAAGTTGACGGTTAAGAATCGCTATCCACTGCCTCGTATTGATGACCTACTAGACCAACTTCAAGGCGCCACCTGTTTTTCCAAAATCGACCTTCGTTCTGGTTATCATCAGCTTAGAGTGCGCGAAGAAGATATTCCAAAAACTGCCTTCCGAACTCGTTATGGTCATTATGAGTTCATGGTTATGCCCTTCGGTTTAACCAACGCCCCCGCTATCTTCATGGATTTAATGAATAGGGTATGCAAACCCTATCTCGACCGTTTCGTCATAGTCTTCATCGACGACATTCTTATCTACTCCAAGTCAAAATCCGATCATGAGCGACACCTTCGAATCATTCTTACACTCTTAAGGACTGAAAAGCTTTACGCTAAGTTCTCAAAATGCGAATTCTGGTTAGGAGAAGTACAATTCCTTAGTCATGTCGTCAATGACAAAGGGATTCATGTCGATCCTTCGAAAATCAAGGTAATACAGGAATGGCAAGCGCCACGTACCCCTACCGAAGTTAGATCATTTCTAGGCTTGGCTGGTTACTGCCGATGCTTCATTGCCAATTTTTCCCGTATCGCCGTTCCGCTCACGGCCTTGACTCACAAAGGAAAACCCTTCATTTGGGGACCTAAGCAAGAGGAGGCCTTCCAAACTTTAAAGCAAAGGCTTTGTGACGCACCTATCCTTACACTCCCTGAGGGTTGCGATGACTTTGTGGTTTATTGCGACGCATCAGGGCAAGGACTAGGCTGTGTATTGATGCAAAGAGGAAAAGTGATAGCCTATGCCTCTAGGCAACTCAAAGTTCATGAGAAGAATTACACCACCCACGACCTGGAACTTGGAGCCATCGTGTTCACTCTCAAGATATGGAGACATTACCTCTACGGTACCAAGTGTGAAATATACACTGACCACAAGAGTCTCCAACATATCTTCAACCAAAAAGAGTTGAATATGAGGCAACGAAGATGGGTCGAACTTCTCAACGATTACGACTGCGAGATTCGGTACCATCCTGTCAAGGCAAACGTGGTGGCCGATGCGCTCATTCGAAAGGGATATGCGAACTCTATACGTCTTCTATGTTCACAAATCATAACCGATATCAAGGATCAAATCCGGGCAGCTCAACATATCTCTGTAACGGAAAATGACGTACGCGATGAGCTGTCATGTGGAGCTGAACTCAAAATTGAAACCAAATTCGACGGTATTCTATATTATTTAAACCGCATATGGATTCCCGATTGCGACAACCTTCATGATTTTCTCATGAATGAGGCACACAAAACACGATACTTTGTACACCCAGGAGCGGATAAGATGTATCAAGACCTACGATACACCTACTGGTGGCCTGGCATGAAAAAGGATATCGATGTTTTTGTTTCCAAGTGCCTTACATGTTCCAAAGTGAAACTGAACATCAAAGACCTTCAGGACTTCTAGTCCAACCCAAAATACCTGTATGGAAGTGGGAAAACATAACCATGGACTTCATTACCGGGTTACCTCGCACCTCCAGTGGGTATGACACCATATGGGTAATAATCGATCGTCTTACAAAATCATCTCACTTTATTCCGATTCGCGAGCACTTCAAGAACGAGAAGTTAGCTCGTATCTACATCAACGAGATCGTAAGCCGTCATGGTGTACTGTTAAGCATCATTTCAGACCGTGATGGTCGTTTCACTTCACGAACATGGCGAGCCGTACAAACCGCTTTGGGTACACGGTTAGATCTCAGTACCGCCTTTCACCCTCAAACTGATGGTCAATCTGAACGCACCATCCAAACCCTTGAAGACATGCTTCGAGCATGTGTCATAGACTTCAAAGGGAACTGGGACGCTCATCTACCGTTAGTCGAGTTTTCATACAACAATAGCTATCATTCAAGTATCGGCATGGCTCCTTTCGAAGCTTTATATGGTCGTAAATGCCGATCTCCAGTATGTTGGCACGAAATTGGTGAAGCGCAAATCACCGGACCTGAATTAATTCAAGAAACAACCGACAAAATCATTCAAATACGAAACAATCTTCTAGCGGCTCAAAGTCGTTAAAAGAGTTATGCTGACAAACGACGAAAGCCCTTGGAGTTTGACATTGGTGATCAAGTACTTTTAAAAGTATCACCGTGGAAGGGAGTGGTTCGTTTTGGCCAGAAGGGCAAGCTAGCACCACGCTACGTAGGACCTTTCAAGATACTCGAAAGAGTAGGTCCTGTAGCATACAAGCTTGACCTATCAGAAGAGCTTAACAGAATTCATCCCACGTTCCACGTATCAAACTTGAAAAAGTGCCTCGCCGACGAAAACCTCCATATCCCTTTAGAAGACATTCAAGTCGATGAATCAATGCACTTCGTTGAAAGACCAGTGGAAATTATTGGTTTCCGTGAGAAGCGTTTAAGGCGAAGTCGTATTCCGATCGTCAGGGTGCGTTGGGAGTCAAAACGAGGGCCCGAGTTTACTGGGGAACGTGAAGACTCAATGAGCGAGAAACACCTGCATCTTTTTCCGGTTACAACTACTACTTAAATTTCGGGACGAAATTTCTAAAAATAGGGGATACTGTAACATTTGCGTAAATCGGGTTTCGAAAGCCTGCCCCAAATTATCAATCAAAGTGTATTTATTCTTGTCGTTCGGTTATTTTTATTATTGTAATAATAATTAATGTTTAAAATAATCTTAATAAAATAATATAATAAATAATCAATTAAATAATAAATATTTTATTCTTAATAGATAATTAAAAGGCATAAAAAAATAACAATTAAGGAAAATAGGTGAACCGGGAATCGAACCCGGGTTCCCCGGATATCACGCACACCACAAGCACCACTGGACTGCACGCACATGATGCAACAATTTTCGCATGCCAATATATATATATATATACACGCAAACCGGGCGGGAAAAACCTGCAAATCATCGCCAAATCACCACACGCGCCTTTCCTTTTCTGTTTGAACCTTCCGACAACTGGCGCCGAGTTATTTTTGGCAAAACCCAATCAAGTGGCTGTCATCACCGTAGCCGATTGACAATCATCGGATTCAGCTTCCTAAACCGAACCCAAATGTACCTCTATAAATACCGAATTCAGTCCCTTTCAGAAATCGCTCATTCATTCTCCTCCCCCCCCCCCCCCCCCGCTCTTTAGAAAATGCCTCCTGTCGTCGAAGCTAAGTCGCCGGAATTCGGAATCTTCTTCACTTCTGTCCTACGGTAAAACCTCTACCCATTCTTTTGATTATCATCATACGAATCTCACGTGATAAAAATAAACAGGGGTGAATTCATTTTAATCGGGCGGGAACAGGTTTGGGCAAATTTCTAAATGAAGAAGACGAAGTGGGGTAGTGTTCTTATGTAATTAAATCTTAAGTTATAACCGGGTTAGACACACAGTCCAGCGGTGGACTGTGTGCACAATCAACACACGTACACGTACCCGGTTCGAACCTGATTCACTACCGTACCTCTGTTATATAATCAGTTTTGTTTTTGTTACATCATGTCTAGCCGTAGTATGTATATAAATATAACTAAAAAGAAAGTTTTGACGGGTTAGACACCCAGCCCAGTTGGCCGGGCTGGGTGCAAAACACATAAGAGGTCACGGGTTCGAAACCTATGCCAGTCACCTGTTCAACCCTGTAAATCTTTTTAAATATAAATCAATTTCTGGAATAAGCTAACTAGAGTATTAATGTAATTAAAATCCAGATTCTTTCAGGTTAGACACGTAGCTCAGTTGGAAGAGTTGCGTGCACGCAACCGTGAGGTCTCGGGTTCAAATCTGTTCACACGCAAATCCTGGCCACTATGCGACCGGTCAGACCTGACCGTCAGATCTGACAGCCCTTTTTTTATTTTAATTATTTATTTCATTATTTATTTTCCTTATCTATTTATTTAAACACTCCTATTTTTCCAATAACTTATATACTTTTAAATTTTAAAGAATTTAATATAATCACAACCAAAATAACCTATTAACCTATATAAAAAAGGGGTATTGAGTCCAAATATAAATCTGTTTATATGGCATCGTTTGTTTTTAGGTTAGTACTCCTTCATCGGTTTAATTCCCAACTCGTTGCGCTCTCTTTTCCACTCAAGAATACGCACCCAAGGTGAGTGAATCTCTACAAATTCCCCGTTTTAATCACGTTTTGGGGTGTATCATGTGTCGTACCATTCCTTTATTTTATTTAAACACTTGTGCTTATATCATTTTGTGATCAAATATGAATTGCTTGTTGTATGGTTTATATGTGGATTCAATTTATCATTTCAGTGCACTCATTTCATTAGGCACATCAGTTCCTCGTGAGATACGGGTTGAGCATCAGGTGCCTCATTAGATCGGCTTCGTTTGATTGAGCATTGATCTCAGATACATCATCATTCATGTCATATATTCATTCAATGTGGTTTGTGATTGGTTACATATATATATTTGCTCACATGTGATTTATGCACAATTTTCTTTAATAAACAAAATAAGCAATTATTTAAATGTTTTATCAAAGTTTACTCGCCAACTTTTGTTGACCCAAAATCTCCTCTGTTTTACACATGATACAGGTGATCAAGTTGAGGAAAGAAACACTTAGGATGGCCTAGAAGAATAAACAAGTTATTGCATTGGAACAAACATTTAGATTTTTATTGTATTTGTATGAAATTTTTATTGGATATTTAAATTTTAATTTGAATTTAATAAATATGAAACTTCTTAGTAAATATCATGAGCTTTGGTGATAACCCAATCATGCCCCGACTTTTATTCCGCTGCGGGTCGGGGTGTGACAATATCAGTCACTCAGAGGCTGTTATTTATGTATGTTGACATCGGACCGTCACTCAGAGGCTCCGTTTGAGCATGTTGACGCCTTTAGTCCTTATTGGTCTTTAACAAACTATATTTTAAAATACAACACGTGTCATTATACTATTGGACATGATTTTTACAGGATATTACATTTTGGCTAACTAAAATTTCAAATTCATGTTTTTCAGATTCCAATTCTCTTACCAAATTCTAATCTCTTTTAAAATTGTATGAATCAAACACATTCTAAGGGATGATACTAAGATGGGTAAATACTTGTGTTGTTTTGTCTTTAATATGTAGGCCAGTTGTGATACATAAATAGATAGAAAATATGGTTATACCACCACAAACCATCTTGATGTAAATTCATAATAATGTATTATCAATTTAAATAATTAAAACCATCTTGATTGTGAGATACATTATGTCGTTGTCACACAACGTGGTTCATACTTGCCTTTATTTCGGTTTTATGGAGCCCCAAATGGCATGACTATAAAAGATTAAAAGGTCGGCCACAAATCTCTACTAACAAAACACATCTTTTTTTTTTTCAACAAACACTCAATAAAACGACCAACCTTGTTTCACTCTAGCTTAAGGCTAAAACAACACGTTAAAAGAAAACTAAAAAAAAAAAAACAAAGAAATGGTTTCTCATCAAACGATCTCATATTGCTTTCCAAATGTATGAATATGAGGTGTATCCTTTTGTCAAGATTCTTAGAATATAACATTCGACTTTTTGTACCAACTTATATTTGTTATTTGACCTGACCGCAAGAAGGTCATGGCTTTGTTTGTCCGAGTGGACCACGCCTCAAATACCACCAAAGCATTTTTTTGGTGTATTTGATTGTGGACAAGATGAGTATTGACTAAGGATGAGATACGTGTTTGAGTGGACGTTATGGTAAGTCTTCACTCGGGCAACAAATACAAAACCATGAACTCCTTACGGGCAAAATGAACAATATTCATTGGTATGAAAGTTCGGGTGTTGCCGTTATTAGACATGTTGTAGCAATTAAGGGTTGGTTTGGAAAAAGTGGCTATACTATAAAGAAGATATAATTAAAATAAAATTAATTAAAATACAATAAAGAAATGTCTTTGCCACATGACTATTGTTTCTAACTTATACACTCAACGCAAGAACGTATAATTATCAAAACAAACCAACTGTGACAAAACTATGATGACAAACTAATGGTAAAGTAATAAACACAAGGGAATATGGTGGAGAATGTCTATGACATAAATTCCTGGTTGCCAGGTCGCCCTTGTTCGACACCAACAGTTCTCTTGCTCATATTTGCCCTCTGCACAAGTCGAACCAATGCCTGAACCACTTCTGACATGGCTGGTCGAAACTCTGGCTCCGGCTGACAATTTGTTTATTTTTCATTAGCAACGAACATACAATTATATACAGATGGAACTTGGAAATATTATATTACCTGTACACACAGGGCAATTACATCTGCAAAACGAGAGAGAGATTTGACTGGATACAGTCCTTTTAGTGCTGGATCAACCATCTTTGCAAGAGCATCCATGTCATGAAGCTGAGGTGTCGCCCACCTCACCAAAGACTGTTCTGCCCTTGTCCTCGAGCTGTACCATTACAACTTAAGCAAACAGAACGCCACCTTAAATAAGTTATCACAATTTACAAAATACTTTTACCTATCAAATGGTTTTCTTCCTGTAAGTAGCTCTAGCATAGTAACACCAAAACTGTATACATCGCTTTTCATTGTATACTGACCAGACATGGAAACCTCAGGGGCACTGTATCCAGAATTCTGCAAATGCAAAGGTTAATTAAGAAAGGGTATTTAGGTAATTAGGTCTATGACTTCTTAGTAAACCTAAAGTACCTGATCTGCATCGGAGATGAGGCTCGCTAACCCGCACTCAGACAGATGAGGGTTGAGCTCTGAGTCTAGTAAGATATTAGCTGATTTAATATTCTTATGAATAACAGATGGCGAGCATACTTCATGTAGATATCTGAGGAACACAAACAAAATTACAACCGTTAAGAAAGATCTCAAGTCAATTTAAAAAATGAAGTTTGACTTACTCCAAGGCACGAGCTGTCCCTAAAGCAATTTTGACACGTGTGTTCCATATTAATGGCTTGCTGTATTCATCAGCGAGATGCAAGAAATCATAGAGGGAGCCATTTTTAAGGAACTCGTAAATAAGAAGGTGTTGACCATGTTCTGAGCAGTAGCCAATGAGCTCAGTTATGTTAGGATGGAGTAATCTAGATACATTCGAAACCACATCAAGGATATCATCTGAACTGGCAGATGATATTAACTTCTTAACAGCAACAACCTAATATACCAAGGGTGAGAGATTACGTAACTTTGTATATACAATATTTATACATGAATTATGAATAGAAGATATAGAAGATGGTATACTTTTCCATCTTCGAATTGAGCACGGAAAACACGTCCAATAGATCCTTCACCAATGAGGTTATCAGCACTAAAGCTGTTTGTGGCTAATTGAAGGTCAGCTACTGAGTATGATGTGACATCTGGTGGGGCCACGTATACTTTCTTGGGAGTAATAGGAATTGCTGAGAAACCATCTTCATCAAATGATTTTTGATGATCAAAGGGTGGTGGTTTTAGGTCTATAACATCTTCAGTTTCAAATTTTTTTGTGTTGACCATGGAGGAAGCTTGATCAGGTTTCATTTCTACAAAATAAAATACCAGTGTTAGAATAATATAAAAATCACTTTTCAAGAAGACAAAATTTAAGGCTTAAACTCTACACCTTCAACTGACTGTGTAGCAACATGAGGAAAGGAATGGTCCTCGGTCTTTTCTATATCGGTAGATGATTTTTTGGATCTGTTTTTCAACAAAAAGAAGGCAATTATTGCACCAACAACCAAAATGGATATCACAATTCCTGCTATAGCTCCACCACCAACACCAGACTTCTTCCCACCACCACCAGAACCGCCAGCAGATGGGCTATTGCCACCTGGTTGTCGATTTTGACCGCCCCTTTCAGCTGCAGGTGTGCCAGGAGGAGGTGGGGGTGCAGGCCCAGAGTTCCATGAGTTACCATCCTTTCTGGCACAAAAAAAATCGAATTTCAAAACAGTTTTCCACTTTTTTTGTACATGACTTTTGAGTCAGATGCTTACTGCAGATTTATGTTGTTTAGCTGACTAGGAACCCATCCCGTAAACTTGTTATTGGCAACATTCCTGAATCATTAGAAAAATAAAAAAGACTAAATAACCAAATCAAATAAAAAATTAATAATTTTAAAGGTCGATTGAAACAAAAACTAACAGATTTTTAAGGGGAAGATTGGCAAGGACGTCAATGGTGCCTGTAAACTGGTTGTTCTGTAAAAACCTACACAACAATACAGCATCAAAAAGTTGATTGAATGTGATGTTGACTGCCATGTCAAATTACAGATTCATATACTTACATATCAGTTGCACTGGACAGCAAGCTAAAGCTTTCAGGAAGGTCACCCGTAAATGAATTGGAAGATAAATCCCTGAAGCATATAGTATAGTTTTAAGAAGTTGTTATAAAATGTATCAGCTGAAGAGAAAAATGAATTTGAGCACAGGAGGAAGGTCATACAGAGAGTTTAGAGCTGAAAGCTGCCCAAACATGTCAGGCAACGGGCCACTGATTTGGTTGCGGGCAACATTTCTGTTAAAATAGAAACAAATAAAATACGATAAACATCTATCTGTACGCAACTGTCAGGAGGGAGGAAAAATAGTAATTGTCTCACAAGAATTTTAGAGAAGTCATTTGTGATATGGAATATGGAAGGGTGCCACTAAATCCACATCCGGCAAGATTTCTGCATTACAAGATAAGTGAGAAATGCAACCCGTTCATTAGGTAAGACAAGAGAAAGTTAAGATCATACAATCTTGTGAGGTTTGGAGGAAGGCTATAAGGTATCTGATTTCCAAAATTGTTGTTGCTTACATCACTGCATCACCAGATGGCATCATGTGAGGTTTGAGCAAAGAAATTATCAAGACTTAAAAGGAAGGATGCCATTGTTCTTACAAGTTAGTTACTGATGTCAAACTTGAAAGTTGATATCCAATTCCTCCAGAAAGCCCAAGACTTGATAGATTTCTGATGGAACACAAAAAGAGTTATAGCAACATCATTCAAGATAGTATGTATGTATGTATGTATGTATAGTATGTATGTATGTATGTATGTATGTATGTATGTATATATATACAGAGGAAGTGATACATTTCTGTGACTCTTGAGCCAGAACAGGTAATGCCTTTCCAGTTGTCATCACATGGGTCGCCACCACCGCTTGAGCTCCATTCAGTTAATTGGCCCGGAGAATTTAAACTCTGATACATGGCATTCAGAGCAGAGACTGCACATAATAATAATAACAATAATAATAATATAATAATAATAATAATAATAATAATAAATAATAATAATAATAATAATACCCCATTTGAAAATAGAATGAAGTATGAGCCAGCCACAAATTGAAGTATGCCCTAGGAAAGTGACAATTGAATGAAATTTGATGTAGCCCTAACCCTAACGGCTATGAAATGCTAAAGTGCAAGTGCTGTTAGATTACATAATAAATAGTTTGTGTGTAAGATGATGTAATTGGATGAAAGCTATGAAGGTGGAAATAGTTTTCAGCTAGCATTCGGATTGTCATTAAGACAAGTGTAAAGAGTAAGATTAATAGGAAGGAGAATACCAACCATCGGATGGATCTGTGTCGGCGATGATGGAGTTTGGAGGCGAGGAGGAGGAGAAGGAAGAAGAAGAGGAGTGGTAATGGTGCCATTTGGGTACTACCGACACCTAGCAAGCAGCTTCAGGATAGAAAGAAGGGGGCATGCAGCAATGCATAGCATATGAATATGATGACTTAATGCTTGTGGTTATGACCATCACATGCATCATAATTTTTTGTTACTTCTGCCTTTATTTATTATCTCTAACTATACTTACTGTTATGACTTGTATAGAAACATATCCCTATCCCAAAACCCAATCTGTGCTTGCTAAATGATTTTAAACAAACACACACACCCCCAACCCCCCCCCCCCCCCCCCCATAAATGATTTTAAACAAACGGAAAAAACAAACAAATTTAAATTTAAATGTAAGAATGTTATGTTTTCTTATTCGTTTATTAAATAAAACGTAAAACCCTTGAGAAACATTATACTAAAAGTTTGATTCTCTTATAAAACCTGCTAGCTGTTTGCGTCATTTACATATAACCGACACTCAAGGCTCTCAATAGAATTTACATTTTTTTCCAAAGTGTGGTCTAAGATGATGCATGAGTCATCCATCATATCATTATCATGTCCTCTGCCATTTTACTTTTAGACAATATAAATGAAACTATTTTAATCAAAATTATTACTTAATGTGTCATTTTCATTCGTCCATTACCCATTTGATTAAGTCTTGATTGGAGATATTTGCCTACTGCTGCTATATTTGCTAGAAAGAGAATACATCTGAGTATTTGTTTTTTCAAAACTTACAACATTTAAAAACAACATAACATATTATTGTTTCTTACCTTTTTTTTTTTTGGATTTTAAAAGAAATCAAAAAATAATACTTTTAATTATTTACTTATGTATAATATTTATATATATTAGCTTTATTTTTCGTTTATAAACATATAACTGCATATGTATGTGTCATGGTACAAAATTAGAATACATTAAAAAAAGAGTGATTTCCTTTTTAAGTCCTTGTGTTTAGAAAAATTACAATAAAAAGTTGAAGGGCTTATATTTGTTCATCCTTGTAAAAAACTTAATGTTGTTTTAAAATGATCCCTGATAATTATATCTTTATTTCTAGTTAGATGACATGATTTTTGTTGATAACATGCTTCCATTCAGATCTCGACTCATAATCATATCTAAACTAGACTATTGATGGATCGAGTAGGTTAAGTTAAGACTTAGGAAGGAGTACTCTTTTATTAAGTATGATTTATTATTATTAATTTGTTGCATGTTCTTTTTGTAACAAAATTACTTGTAGCATGCAAGTAAAATTTGGCCACGAACTGAATAAGACAAACTGTTTGATTATGCCGACTAATAGGAATAGCGTCTGTCTAATAGGAATAGCGATTGTTACCATTTTTTATCTATTTAATTAAGTCGATGTATACCTGGGACATTTATTTGTTTTATATATATATATATAAAGAATGGAAGTTTGATGTTGACTCAAATTGGGTGCTTGGCTGCATTCACGAATTGCCTAACCTCTCCTGTATTTTTATTTTTATTTTTTTATTTCATCGTCTTATATTTTTAATTTCTCTACTACCTAACTTTTTTTTTTCAATTTAAAACAACTTATTACGAGAGTAAGAAGCTAATCACAATTTATGCATATATTACTTTGGTTAAACAAAAACACTTTATTTGTATAAAACAACGAGGGAGGGATACGGATTGCTGTACAAAGTTAAATAGTATGACGCCTCAAATTTGTAATTAAATCTTAGTTTGGCTAAAATAAAGGAAGGAGGAGTTCAGGGCACGTGCTACGACTTTATACCATTCCCATCACTTAAGCAATACGACAGTCACTTGTTATGTGATTGATATTTCCCGATCCCATCCCATTTTTTTAACAAAAATGTAATATATAATTTCTTAGTTATTAGCAATTGTTTCAAAACTTTTCTTTAAATCAATCAAAAAATCTTTCTATAAGTATCTAGCGATGCTAAAGATGTTTTTTAGTGAAAGTATGCATCATACTAACAGCTATGTTTTTTACTTGATTAAAATCACAGTTTTACATTTTGTGGTTAACGAGTTGACGCGCGTTGAAGCGGGATGTTGATTTTTTAATGTCTTTATTATTATCGTATTAGATGCGGAAATTTTAAGTTTACACAAATATAATCTTTTATGTTTGTATGGATACTGGAAATTTTACATTTTTTTACCGTCACTCGAAAACATAAAACGGAGTTTAGTTTGGGAATAGCAAAACTTTAGTGATCCCGAAACCAAATTCACCATTTTGAGAAATGTACTTTTAACATGCTAATCCATGGAAGAACAAAAATTCGATTCTTGTCATAAAAACAACAGAAAAATAATTAGTGGTTACAAAAACAAATTGAAAATTATGAGTGATAAATCAAAATCCATAATCAAGAAGAAATATCCAGTCATAAAAACAACATAAAAATAATTAGTGGTTACAAAAACAAATTGAAAACTATGAGTGATAAATTAAAATCCATAATCAAGCAAGAAATATCCGTAGCATCCGACAGGATTTAGGTCACGTGGTGAAAAAGTTAGTTTTTTTTTATGATTACTCAAACAAGCTAAGTTGCAGGGTCGTTCACATGGTAAAAAAGTTAGTTTTTTTCGTGACTCACTCGACTGGCTAAAGTTGTAGGGCCGTCCACATGGTGGAGAATTTCTTTTGAATAATATATATAATATATCAATACATTTAAATTAACATGTCGCATGAACACATGTGATGGTTTGCATGGCGGAGGTTAGTGACTTTTTTTTGCAAGTTGTTTTATAAATGTCATTTGTATCCATAGATTGGATCGGTTACACCGTTTGAATCGGATATAAAAACCGGATAACTTTTCTTTTTATATTATTGTGATGAGATTGTTTACTTATAATTAATTATTATTGTATTTTTTTCTAAAGTAAAGAAAAATATATGATAAGGCTTTGTTGATATTTGAATGATGATGGATATATGCATCGATAAAAGAAGTTTACTTTCTTCACCCACTTTCTTTCAATCTCCAACATGTATGTATATACTAATTTTAATAACCAAATTACAACATCGATCACCCTTCCAATCTTCTATTTTCTGTTTCTAACACAATTGTGATTTAGGTTCCATCGAAGAAGACGTACGGGAGATAGTTTTCTTCGAGTTGGAAACCACTATTCCTAGTCGAACCCGACACTCCACACATACACATCCAAATAGGGGCATGGTAAATCTGCCCATGCAATTTCCAAATCTAAATTCTTGGATCTGCCATCTCTTCTTGTTGAACCTGTGACGATGGAGACAGTTGAAGATCTGTGCTGAAACCGGTGCCGAAAACGTCGGTGTTTTGTGTCAAGTTGCGTTGAGGCCGAAAGGTAACATGACCGGTGGTTTCTGTGATGATGGTTATAGTTATATAGGGTGGTATAAGGTGGCAAACGATGGGAACGGTGCTGGGAGGAGATGCACCGGTTTGGTAACCAAGTGTAAAATTAAGTGACAACGGTTCCATTACGGTTGCATCCGCTATAATGTTTGTTTGAATGTTTTAATTGGTGCGTCTGATTGATTATCCGTTTTTGGGTAATGTATATGATAGTTTATTGATGTAAAATTTTAATTGGATGTTGTTGTCGGTTTATTTTTACCCGACGCATCGTTTTGTATATATATTTTATTTTAATTTATATAAATCATGTTGGTAATTCAATGCAATGGCTTATTTATTGAACGGTGTCTTTTCTCTAGGCATGTCGGTTTGTAAGCAGGTGATGGTCGATGTTATAGTTGTTTGGTGTCCGTTTAATTTGTTGACCCAATGGTTGGGTAATCAATAATTTTTTGATTGCTAATTGTATTAGGGTATAATGTAAAGGGTCAACCTTGCACTCTATTCTAAAATTCATCAACTTTACACCTTCTGTTATCTCTCCGTCCAATTAGTTATGGATATTATAGACTTTTTACATATCCGTTTTTAATTTTATTTTTCACCCTTTTGTTAAATCCACATAATTCTTCTTTCCCACCCAACTTATCCATCTTCATTGAACCACTACTACCACTGCAACATTATCACCAACACACTAAACTGTCGGATTCACCATCAACAGCCGTAGCAACCACCCACAGTCACCTATAAACCGATAAGATGCTTCCAACCATCATTAACCACAATCGTTCACCATCACCTAAGCCGGAGCTGCAACCACCGACATCCACAACCACCCACTTTCCACAGTCCATTCCTGAAATCTTAACCTCCACCTTTTCATTACCACCGTGCACCATCATAATCGCCTACCATCGCCATTTAGCATCCATCTCCTACGCCACTTCTACACACCATTAACTCCATCATCATCGTGGCACCGTCGTCATCATCAATCTCCACATATTACAAAGGAGAGAGAATGTGGGTAGGGGTATGGTTGGTTGATTTAATGTATTTTTTATTGTTTTTTTTTTGTTTAATAATAAAATGAGTGAAAGAATTATAAACAACAAACAAATATGTAAGCTGTTGAAATACCCTAACTTAACAGTTTTTTATTAACAAAGTTAGGGTTTTGGTTGAAAATGACAAACAAAAAAAATTAGAAACATGAGGGAAACAAATAAGAAAGAAAAAGTTATTTGGACTAAAGTAACATTTCTAGCTAAATTAACATATTACTCTTTTATCATACAGTTCCTAAAATGTTTATTTTAACAAAAAAACCACCTCTAAATTATGATCGGATCTAATCAAGAAAACATTATTTGACAAATTATATTATACTTGTGAAAAAAAAACATTTGTTTATAACTTTTTAATGATTTTGAATTTATACATACCATTTATATACTTTTTGTTTGTTATTTTGTTTTATTTTGAGTTACATCTTCCAAGCTCGTGTACATTTATTATATTGTTTTTCGAATCATATCTACTTTTGTCATTTTATTGAATTTAATATGGAAAAGACTAAAGACATGATACACTTGGTTTGCCATATATCCAAATTAAAACATTAATTCATCTCATATTCTTTTCTCATATGGTATTAGTAAGTAAAAAAAATTCACAATATTGTCCAAATTTTTATTTGTAAAAAATAGTTGTTAAGAGACTTTTATGAGATAAAAAAGAAAGTATGCAATTTTTTTGTGGAAAAATATAAAGATACTTTGATTTTTTTTATGATAGCTCCTTTTCTTTAACAATCATATAAAAAACGAAGGTAAATTATAAAAAGGATTTGGCTAACACGTACATTTTCTCTTTTGCAACATCCAATCATATTTAAGTTTCAATTAATCAGCCATATTCAACCCTCTTAATTATAATCTTGTTATCACACTAAATTTAACTATTAAGTTGATATATTTATAAGTACGTAAGCTTTATAACGTGTATACCTGATGGTAACGTGGAACAAAAACAATACGACTAGTCTAATACGTTGAAATCAGTTTTCCACGGTATTAAACCGTTTGGTTGACAAAGCTTGAGCTATCTTTTCAAGCTATTAAACCATTTGGTTGACAAAGTTTGAGTTCGCCACCTTTGTTTGTGTCGTATTAATTAAAACTTAAATTAATGGGACTTAATTCAAACCATGAATATGGCTTCCCAATGCCGGATTTTACATTGCATAGAAGAAATTGAGATGATGTATCTTTACTTGCATAAAACAAAAATAACTTACATTAAATTTAATAAGGCTAGAACATGCATACATAACTTACAACTTTGATTTCATACTACAGGTTTAATAACTTTTTCTTTCAAAAATTAAATCCACGGTCATCACTTACGTGTCTTATCATTTACGCTAACTGATGTTAGCTTTTTTTTTTTTTTTTTTTTTATGAAATGGCTATTATAGAAATGAGGGTCAGATGCGTCACTGTGGTGATATTGTTGAAGATTTGGACACATAGAAAGTTTTCCAGGGAGTATACACCACAAATGGTAGAATCTTGGAAGACATCATGGAAAGCACTTATATGTGGCTCAAAATAGGACCAAATTGGAGTATCTTAGTTTTGAGAATTGGTGTAATGTGGGCTTAAGTGCAATAGTTGGATAGCTGGGTTAGTGGTTTGCTATAAAATCTCTCTTTTATAGTTGAGGAACCATCACAATGTTTAGTTAAATCAACACAACAGTTTGTGAAAGAGTGTGCCAATTGGCGGTTAAAACGGTTGCTAGTTATTTAGTATGGCTCAATCTATTCACACACCCCTGCTGCCTATTTGGACACCTTTGGTGCCCTAGACGGGTCGGGTCGTCTAGTCACTGAAGTCGAGAAGCCAGCAGGGAATGTCTGGCATAGAATTTGTAACACCCCCAAAAATATCAATCATATAAATATGTGTATATACATATACATATCCATGTATTATTACTTAATTGCTAAAGAAAAACAACCTAGTTAGTGACAAGAATTAGGTTATCTAAAAACATCTAGTTGCAAAGTAATATGGACAAATGATAAACTTTGAGGACCAAAATTATCAATATTAAAACTAATTTAATTAAAAGAATTTTAAACTCCAAAACACACACATGTGTGTGTTTGGTCGATCAAGCCAAAGAAAGAAAGGAAAGACCCCCAAACCCTAAAATCAGCTAATCCATCAAATTGAAGGGCCAAAGTGTGTAAATCTTACGCATGAACTGAATTTTGTGATCACCCAAGTTAAGAGATCATAAGGCATATTAAATTTTAAAGTTTGGTGATGTTATGATGAATGGTAAATTCTTGAAATAGACATTCTTACATAAATTGTAGGAATAAAAGTGAAGTAAAGGTAGTGTAGATGCCTAAAATCACAATACTTGTTGAATTCATGAAGTGATTGCTTGAACAATGTGTTAAGGTTAAAAAAACACATTATGTATAAGTGGGTTTTAGTGAAAATATGTGGTTCATGGAATATAATGAATAAATGATGCATGTGAACTTGTAATAAACTGAAATTGGATATAAAAGTATTCTTTATGAACGTGATTACTTGTTAAGTAGGGATTATATGGTTAGAGGATTTCATAATTTGAATGACATAACTAGTTATAAGTTACGCACACAAGGTGCTGTATAAAACGCTTAAGCAAGACTTCAATTTTTAATATTAATCAAGTGTACATACCATGAGAATGGACAATGAGGTATTAATAATATTTGAGTTGCACATCATAGGCAACTCGGGTGAAGCTTCAAGAAGTCAAGCCAGGGTAAACGCACAACTAAAGAAAAAGCTTTAAGGTACGTGGCTTTATGCTTCGTACAATTTTTTTATTAGTTTTGTATAAACATATGTTGATTATTGATGCAATACTTGTGAATCATGGTTTATTCATACGCGATAGATTTTGAGATGAACCGGGTGATGAGATAATGAATCAATGAGAAGTTTGGATATTAAAAATGAAGAGGGATTTCGTTAAAACATTCAAACGGGTCAAAATGATTAAATGAATAAAGGTTTGGTTGAATAAAAAGCGATGGATTTCGTTATGCCAACCAAACGGGTCAAAATGAAGTTTATGATGCATACCGGATTGGTTGCATGAATAATGACTTTGGTGTAATACCCGGTTAATGGGTAGGATTTCGAACATGAACGTAAACCGGGTAACGGGAATGCGGATCATAAATTTAAAGACTCGGGTAATGAGTCATAAATAAGTGATGGAGAATTCGTGAAAGGAATTCGGAATAATCATATTCAACTAGCGTAAAGTTGAACGAGTTGAATAACTAGGAATGCACACTGATGCGTAAAACAAAGGATAATAACCCAAGTTGTAACATCCGTCAAAAAGCCGGGTTATCCAAACCCGCTTCGTTATTAATCGAATACCCAGTTAAAATTTTTCGTTGTATATTTATCGCCCAAATTAATTCTAAACGATGCATAATTAATAAATATATTAGATTTTAAAAACTAGAATTTAAAATTTCTAAGAAATATTGAATAAAAAAAATAAATGGGATAGCCGGGTTTCGAACCCGGGTCTCCATCGAACCCACACGCAACACACACCACTGCGCTACACACACATTTGGTAATAACCAGAAAGCAATTAAGTTTTATATAGAAACAAACATAAAAACCTGCAAGTTCAAATTCGCAGAAAATACTGTCACACCCCGACCCGCAGCGGAAAAGGTGATCGAGGCATGATTGGGTTATCATCAAAGCTCATGACATTTATTTTAACGTTTCATATTCATTAATACAATTTAATGGAAATTTACAATAAATATTACAACATGTTCTAACTATCAATCTAAGCCTCTTTGATCTCTTCTAAGGCATTTCCTATGTTTTCCTTGCTTCAACCTGTTCACCTGTATCATGTGTGAAAAGGTTTTTGGATCAACATAAAGTTGGCGAGTGAATCCTATGGAAAACATTTGAACAAGTTTATTTAATTGATTATGAAATGAGTGCACAACCACACATGAGTAAAAATAGATGTAAAATTACTCAACAATCATTAGATATTAAATAAAGCACACATGAACAATAATGGAACGTGTAGAGGCACGCGTTGCTCAACTCGTCTCTCACAAGGAACTGATGGCTTAATGAATGAATTTCATATAATTTGACAAAATGAAATAAGTAATCACAACAATATAAACAATCTAAGTTTAGATCACGATATGGTATGGCACAAGTTTAAATAAACGAGTTAATTATTTTGTGACACATGACACACCCCAAAACGTGTAATTAAAAGGGGGAGTTGTAAGATTCACTCACAGTGGGTGCGTTCGGTTGATGATGTTGAATGCACGCGAAGTGGTTTTAACCACGAGTGAAATTAACCTAGATAGATAGCATTATGGTTTGGTAAGTAAACGGATTTTATTAATCCATTTTAGTAGGATTGTTGGGTGTATTTTTGTGAGTTTAATGCTATTTTCTAACCTTAAAAATGTTATTTTTAAGTATTTTTAATTGATTTTTAATTAAAATAAATAAATAAAAATAATAAAAAAATTTGACTTTTTGACCGTTTGAGCGTTGACCATTGACCGGTTCGAATCGTTTATGTGTGCGCTGAGTGAGGCTCGAACCCGAGACCTCCCGTACGCGTGCACGCAGCTCTACCAACTGAGCTACGTGTCTAACCCGAAATATTTCTGTTTTTAATTATATTTATATACTAATTAGTTTAAACAGAAAATCCTTTATTTTCTAAAAAACGATTTTTAATCCAAGACTCGGTGCGCTCCACAGGTCTCGAACCCGGGACCTGTGGCTTATGCTAACACACAGTCCACCGCTGGACTGTGTGTCCAACTTGTTAACTAAACTGATTTTTATTATTCTTAAATACAAACTAAGCCTTTTCATTTATGCCCTATTTAAAAAGTTTGAATAATGGTCCGAATCGATGCAGTAGACCGGACTCGAACTCGTGTCCTGTGATTAAACATACACACAGTCCACCACTGGACTGTGTGTCTAACTTGGTTATTATTCCTATTATTAATAAACTTAACATATAACAGTGGTGACCGGTTCGGTTAACAAAAAAAGAGGCATTTTTATTAAGGCAGCGTGTGTGGGACAAGATTCGAACTCGAGACGTTAGTGTGTTTAATGTGCACACAGTCCACCGCTGGACTGTGTGTCTAACCCAAGTTATTTCTTGATTTAAATTATACTTATATGTTACCGTAACTTCGTCTTCTTCGTTGAGTTTTATCCAGAAATGATGACTGACTGGTTCGAAGTTTTATTCAGGTTTCTTTAACGTTTTATGATTAATCATAGGTGAGATATAAATAAAAAGAATGAAGAAATTAGGCGTGAGGTTATACCGACTGGCTTCCTCTGTTTTCCGGCAGAACTCCGGCGACAGCAAACACTTCCGGCGACGTGTGTCTTGCAGCAGAGAATCTTCAGAAAGCTTGAAAAGGATGTGGGTGACTTCGGTATAAGCTCAGGGGGTTTAGTAAGGCTTAGAAATGGAGGGTTCGGTTTTCCGGCGACGAGCAGACGATTTCCGGCGAGTGAGTTTTCGCCGAGAAAGGGTGCGGTTTTGAGCGAAAATGTTTGCAGAGGTTCGAGGAGGTATTTATTGGGCAAGTCGTCGATGAATTTGGTCCGATTTCCGACTTGATTCGTCGGTTATAGTTTCTCCGGCGGTTATGGTTTGTGTCGCGGACTCAGACGTCGGTAATAACCGATGTCCTAGTAAATGTTTACGTTATAACTGAAGATGTCGTTAATTCTCGCGAAATCGCTGGGATTTCCGACGACTGAACTTTGGGCGCCGGTTTTGAATTCGGAAAGACACGTTATGAATAAAATAATCTTAATAATTAACAAAAGATACAAGTGGCGCAGTGGTTAAGTGTGTGTGCGCTAAGTTCTGTTGAACCATGACCCGGCGACTGACCCGGGTTCGAAACCCGGCAGGAACATATATTTTTTATTTTCATATATTTAACAGGTTTTCAAAAACTAATTATATATTCCCATATAAAAATTGATTATGTATCGTTTAAAATTATTTGGGCATTAAATTCGCAACAAAATTTTTAACCGATTGTTCGGTTAATAAACGGAGCGGGTTTGGTAAAATCCGTTTTTGACGGATGTTACAAATACCGGTAACTGATGAAAACTAAACGTTTGCAATTAACTCAAATTGACGTTTTCCTTACGATTAAACGAGTGTAACTGATGAGAAACATCAGTTATAACCGAAAACTCAAATAAATTTCATTCATGAACCGTGAATTTCATAACCGAAAACTTGAAATTTACCTCTACTTATAAATACTTTCAGTCAGGAACTAACTCGCTTGTTTACTCGAATCAACTCTCAACACTCTCGCTAACCTCTCTGCAAGTCCCTATTCAGCATGAACACCTCGCCGGAATTCTCTGCAAGTCGCCGGAAAACCGAACCCATTTCATCTCTGTTGCCTTACTTTATAAACAGGACATCTAGAGCTCATACCGAAGTCACCCACACTCACCTCAAACTTCCTGAAGATCCTCTGCCGCAAGTCACACGTCGCCGGAATAACCTGCTGTCATCGGAATCTCGCCGGAGAAACAGGGGATCTCTGTTTCGGTATATCTTACACCTAATCTCTCTCATTTTTATTAGTCTCATATGTAGTTATTCAAAATTTAATAAAGGAATTGATTAATGAATCGAAGAAATCGGATTTTAACAGTCTGGTTGTTCAAGTGACGAAGAAGATGAAGCACTGTTAATGTATAAGTTAATTCGAAAAGGATTTTTAAACGGGTTAGACACACAGTCCAGTGGTGGACTGTGTGCAAACTTCAAGCCATGGTCCCGAGTTCGAGTCTGTACATGCTTTCCGGTTCGCCAATTATACACAACTTTTTTTTAAAACCAGTTAACGAAATAATCTAGTAAATATATAAATTTAATAAAAATCTTATATCCATCGGGTTAGTCACACAGCCCAATTGGTCGGGCTGTGTGCAACACGAAGCCGAAGTCTCGAGTTCGAATCCGGTTAGTTACACCGCCCCTGAAATTATCCAAGCCTTTTGTTTAAATCAAAATATGTTAGCGCTAGTATGTGTATATGTATAATTAAACTTCAATATATTTCGGGTTAGACACACAGTCCAGCGGTGGACTGTGTGCAACGTTAAACAACAGGTCCCGGGTTCGAGACCTGTTATGTGCACCGGTTCGATATAATTAAAATTCTTTTTAGAATAAATGATTTCTGCATAAATCTAAATAGTATATAAGTATAATTAAAAACAGAAATATTTCGGGTTAGACACGTAGCTCAGTTGGTAGAGCTGCGTGCACGCGTACGGGAGGTCACGAGTTCGAACCTCACTCAGCGCAAACAAACACAAAGTCCGAACCGGTCAAACAGTCAAAGTCAACGGTCAACTGGTCAACGGTCAACTGGTCAAAAAGTCAAAAGTTTTTATTTTCTTTTTATTTATTTATTTTATTTAATAATCAATTAAAAACATTTAAAAATAATATTTTTGAAGTTAGAAAATTTCCTTGAACTCACAAAAATAAACCTAACAATCCCATTAAGAGCACTAATTAAAAATATTAATCTCAAATAAAAGTTTATTTATTTATCGAACTATTATGTATTATTTAGGTTAGTTTCCTTGCCGATTAAATCCGAATTCGTGCGCATTCATCATCAATCCAAGAAACGCACCCACTGTGAGTGAATCTCCACAAATTCCCCGTTTTAATCACATTTTTGGGGTGTATCATGTGTCATTTATTATTTATTATATTTAAACACTTGTGCATCCATCATATCCATGATCAAATGTGTATCCAATATGTATCAATTGTTTGTGTGGTTATTGTTTAGATTAAATTTATCATTTTCAGTACATACATCATCATAGCGTTGCCCCATACTGGCGGTCTTCCCCATTACCTATGAGCTGAACGAGGCGTTGCCAACATACGATCGGCTCCGTTTGATTGAGCCTTGATCGCACATACATCATCATAGGCCGTCCGTTCCCCATTACCTATGAGCGGAACGTGACGTTGCCAACATATACATTATCATTCATGTCATATACTCATGCAAGGTGGTTTGTTATGGTTTGTTATTGTATGTTTATTTTACGTTTGCTCACATATGATTATTGCACAATTTTTCCATATTAAATATAACAAGAAATCAATAATAAATGTTTTCTAACAAGGTTCACTCGCCAACTTTTTGTTGACCCAAAAACCATTTTTACACATGATACAGGTGGACAGGATGAAGCAAGGAACACATAGGAAAATGCCTTAGAAGAAAACTAATGAAGTCTAGAAAGATGTATAGAACATGTTGTACTTGTATGATTTGATTGTATGATCTTCTTTAAAATGTAATAATAAATATGAAACATTATAATAAATGTCATGAGCTTTGATGAAAACCCAATCATGCCCGGATCACCTTTTTCCGCTGCGGGTCGGGGTGTGACACAAGTAATGGGAAATGTTCTTAGATACGACATTCGTGTGAAAGAGTCGTATTTATATGAACGCGTTGCTTAAAAATGCAAACGGGTCAAATAATTTTCATAAATAAATCTTTAGCCAAAAAACTTAAAGGATAAGAATCTATTACTCCGGATAGCCAATTTTGAGTCTAAATTGTGGGGGATGAAATTACGATCATGTAGGAACAAATTTGAGTTCAAACGGATAAGCGAGTAAAAAGTTATAAACGATTTCACGTTAAAGGAAAAGAAAAGAACATCAGCTAGGTACCATAACCTACGGCCAGATGTCGTAGGCTACAGCAGACAAGAATTCCAACTATGCTGCCTTCTAACGATAGGACTCGGAGAGTTAGCTTACAAAGCTAGCTTATCAAATTTTTTTATTGTTATTCTTTTGTGTTATTTATGTTATTGAATTACATTTAAGCATTATATATCTAATACTTAGGGTTTGTTAAATGTTATTTAGGTCATCACTATGATGTAACGGATGCGATCAAGTATACAAGAACCGAACACAAACGAAGATTAAGTTCCGCTTTTTGTTTAATTTTCTTATTCAACCGATCAATGTTAATATTTTGTAAATGTTTTAAACACCAACGTTTTTTACTTGGATGATTATGGATGTTTTTTGTATAATCGTATGAATGCAAGAACTTTTATAAATTTTTAAGTATATTAAGGATGAGTCTTATAGAATTTAAGGGGTCTATACGTCCCGTCTAGACCTAGACGACCCGTCTAGGACGGTGGTACATTTTTTAGTTGAAAAATGGGTGTTTTGGTGGGGTAAATTGATTGTTGTTGGAGGGCGATTTTTTTTAGTAAAAAAGGGTGCTTTGATGGTGTAATTTGAGATGTTAAATTTTAAAAAGGTTTATTTTATGTACAACAATATCTTACCGTTTTGGATCATTTAAATATTACATTGTATTTACTTTTTACTTTTTACATATTACCTTTCCATTAATATATTATATTATTTAAATTTAACAATATAAATACCAAATCAGTATGCAATTAAAGACCAATATATATCGTGTAAATATTACTTAAAATTTTGAAAATTATATTGTTCTCGTATTATATTTCAATGCCGATTCAAAATAAACAATTATTAAATAACCAAATAACTGAAAACAAACTTAAATATAACATATAACATAAGTTCAAAACAAACAATTATTAAGTAACCAAGAACACGAACACGAACACAATTCTTTTTAAACCGTCTTCTATTGATTATCAAACACAATTGTTTTACAATCAATTCAAGACTCTTCTCTCAACTCTCTCTGAACAACTAAACCAGCAACAGCTACCAGCAACAGAAACAGCAACCTAAACCCTAATGCAAACTTCCCTAAATATAGAGATAGGTTATGCAACTGGGCTAGGGTTTCCTACATGGACTGCTAATGGATCTAAAGCCCAATTCGCCTACCAGTGTTCTATATAGTGTCTAGTTCATCCCAATTACTTCTAATTAACTATTACAAAACTAAACCCGCTAACCGTTTATCATTTTACTAATTACAAGATATCCAAAGACCAAATCTAAGCTGTTGTCACAAATATGCACCAACAGAACATGCAGCTGGTCTATGCATCCGAGTCGGAATCTGAATCTAGATCTGGCAG
Organism: Scalesia atractyloides; assembly: GCA_947069175.1. Lineage (NCBI taxonomy): Eukaryota > Viridiplantae > Streptophyta > Magnoliopsida > Asterales > Asteraceae > Scalesia > Scalesia atractyloides. Next base: position 81,464,579 of record CAMTDV010000013.1, read on the forward strand.
GTAATGTGGTGCTCGAGGTGGTGGGAACGGTATGACAGCTAACCCCCCTCCCTCTCATCTATCCTGCGCCTCCCCAACCAACCAACCCATCAAATCCATAAGCCTTGCAACGTCGACTTGAAACTGCGGATATGTTGTAAGGGGTTTTACCTTCGCAGGTTTTAAACCGCTCACCAAGGAGGACAAACCTCTTAACTAGCTTCATCCCCCACAACGTTAAAAAACCCATCTGCGTCGATGGTATGGTCCGCCGGTAAGTGTGGGTCCGTCTTCGATAAATGACCTAACGAATGGGCAATGACGGTCACGTGTGCACCGCCATACAAAAATCCGCGCTCCTGTCGGTAATGGACAGAGGCGAAGTACTGCGTCACACCGTGTGCAAGTGCGCACGGCCTCCTGTACATTAAACAGTAAAAGAAAAATAGATTGGTGCTCGTACACCACTCACGGCTGTGGCCACGAGCCGTAATAAAAGTAGCGAGCATCCTATGTAGATACCTGCAGATATTGTTAGCGAAATACGGAAATTAATAAATAATAATAATCACTGTAATAAACATACGTACCTGTATAATGGGTCATCAACATGTGAAATCCTCCCCTTCTCCCTCAAGTGTTCCCAAGTATCTGGCCCCGCAACCACCTCCCAAAATCTTAAAAGGGTGGTTCTATCTACCACTACTAGCCCCTCCGTATAAAACATCTGTACTGATCTCCTCTTGTATGTTACACCGCTATGACTGTAAACTCTGCTAGGGTTTTCGAACGCCAAACAGTTGCAAGCCTGAGAGAAACCTAATGCAGAGGAGGAGCCTGTGGCTATGGAGGCGACGGTCGGCTCGAGAAGGGTGAAATGAGAACGTGGCATGCGATCAAATAGACGATGCCATGGCGAAACCACTAGAATGAAATGACGGAGTCTTGGCGTCTCACCAATCGCTTCGATAGCATCCCGATCGACCGTGTCATGCGATCCAACGTGCATCCTCCTACGCTTCCCGCAATGACGGGCGGCGTCGGGGTTGGGAGGAAACTCCAGGTATGCGTGACCGTGTAGTGCATCCGCCAGCGGCGGCAGAACCCGCCGCATACCCTGCGGATGCGGAGCCCCGTGGATCTAATCCTCAACCACTTCCATGATCAATCTGAAAAAAATTACCGTATACGTATAATAATACTAAAATATAATATTTATTATTATTATAAAAGTTATTATAATTATAATTAAAACACTATAAATAAGCAACTTTTTATGCATATAGTCTTGTACACAATGCTTTAGAAGATTTTCAAAAAAAAATTGTTTTTTTACTTTTCAACCAAAAATATTTGCTAAATTACTTTTAACTCAAAACTATTTGTTTTTTTCTACTTTTAATTTAAAATTTTTTATCATTTGCTATCTATCCTCACAACTTTTTTACTTTCAACTTTGGTCCTTTATAGTTTTCATTTTTCGCAATTTTTTTGCTTTCTCTCCGTTCTAAATTTTGTGAGTTAACACGTCGCAACGTGCGTGCGTGGTGTAACGTTTTTACTTTTTGCTCTAAATTTTGCAAGTTAACACGACGCAACGAGCGTGTGTGGTTCAACGTTTTTACATCGTCTATGTTTTCCCTGTTTGACAGGTTCGACATAACGTACGGGTCCTAGATCGAATTAGTTATTAATTTCCATGTTTCACCGTTCAGTCTAATCTCTTTATATAAACACACTGCAACTTCAGTGTTGGTGGTCGCTGCGGTAATGTGACATTGATGCTATTTGGTACGGTTTTACGCCCCCGCCGCAACACTGGGTGCTTAATACTGGTTATAATTCTAATAATAATAACAATTAATGCTAATAATAACAGTTAATAATATTTAATAATAATAAAAACAATTATCATACAAATTTTAATAACAATAACAATTAATACTCATAATAACTAATAATAATAACAATAACAACAATTAATGATAATAATTCTAATAATAATAACAAATAAAACTAACAATAAAAATTAATAATAATAAGACTAATATAACAACTAATAATAACAATAACAATTTAAAAAAGGGTCGGGACGCCTCGTTCTGTTCATCCCAAAACCCACCATCTTCAACAAAACCCACCCCAAAACCCTAAAAATCCTCAAACTCACATACAATCCACGGTCAAAATGTATAATAAATTGAATAATAACAAAGTATTAGGAAAAATACGTACCTGGAGAGCTCAAAATCGCCAAAAATACGGTCCGAATACGCTTGATTTGTCCAGATATACGTATGTATGTGTGTGTGTATTTGGGTGATATGCAGAGGTGGTCTAGGTTGTCCCTTCATGTACGAGGCTTGGATGCTCCATCTAGACCTAGACGACCCGTTTAGGTGAAATGGTTAATTACCATTTTACCCCTGAATTAGGCCTAGACAATGGGCAACTCAGGGGTAAAACGGTAATTCAATAAGATGGAGCGTCTAGGTCTAGACGACCAGTCTAGGGGTAATGTTGAATTACCATTTTACCCCTGAGTTGCCCATTGTATAGGCCTAATTCAGGGGTAGAATAGTAATTAACCATTTCAGCAAGATTTTGCTGAAATGGTTAATTACCATTTTACCCCGGATTATGCCTATACGATGAGCAACTCAGGGGTAAAATGGTAATTCACCATTTCCCCATTAAAATACAAAAGGTTTAAACAATTTAACTTTGCCGCTCAAATGATATGCAGCGTATAGACCTAGACTGGGCATCAAGGTCTTTAGGATTACTATCATGCCCCTGAATAAGGCCTACATCGGGGGCAACCCAGAGGTAAAATTGTCTTTTGGACAACCATAGACGGCCAGTCTAGTTTTATACTAGTTGTATATTAATATATTTTTTTCTCTATTTTTTTATGTAAAAATCATAATAATTATAAAAAAAATATATTAAATTATACAAAAAATCAAAGTAAATTATACAAAAATCATAATATTTATAAAAAAAAGTCATATTAATTATACAAAAATCATAATAATTATACAAAAAGTCATATTAATTATAAGAAAATCATAATAATTATACAGAAAGTCATATTAATTATACAAAAATCATAATAATTGTACAAAAATCATTCTTTTGATTCACTATCGATGAAATTAATACTCAGGTTTGGATTTAGTGGCGGATTCTTTATCGATGCACACCATTCTAAACGGAGCCTATATATATATTGCCATTGTTCTTCAGCGGATCTTCGGTGCGTCAAGCATAGCCCGTGTATTGTCGGCATTGGATATTGGCCTGCAAGCTCAATATATATGAAGTGGCTGTCGATCAGTCGGAGGACTCAATATCGGGAAGAAAGTGGAACTCCCATCGATGCTTAACAGGTGCACCACGATATTGTACCTTTGTGCAATAAGAAGCCCTGCGTGAAAGAATTCCATCCAGTGAGTGGGGGAACAACTTTCCACTGAATCCCAAATTAGGCTCTCACGATGCGTGTTAAAATATCTTTCGTCCCATGCTTCCAATATTGGCAACCAGATCGATGCATTCTGATCCATCTCTTGTACAAGGTCTTTTCGTATGTGCCCCCATAAACGTTCTCCCATACCTAAGCCTACAGCCATAGACTGAAACCCACATTGACCGCCCGGCCTCACATCTTGTATGCACGAGATGTGCGGGTAAAACACTTTAGAAAGGAAAGACTTAAACTGTTTGATGATTGACACATTCTCGTTGCCCACTATTAATGGAAAACCGTTATCATCTCGTATCTCTTTTTTTAGAACTCATTGAACGGCTTCGACCCACTTTGGGTTTTTGAGACTTTGTGACCGATTGTTGAGAGGCCTGTGACGGAACGTATGAGCTGTGGCGTGGGCATCGTATGTACTTTGTTGGGAACCTTCAAAGTAAGTGTTTACATCACCGAAGGAGCTTTTCCTTAATTCTTCGTCTCTACGAGGGCCTCGTCAAACCTTTGTTGTACTTGTTTTGTTGTTGGCCGTCCACAAGTATTTTGTTGGACAACCGGTGGTTTCTTGGTAGATCTGGTTGGAGTCAACACTGCTTTAATCTTTGACAACAAGCTTTTTTTCTAAGCAGGGGGTGTGACTCTAACTGTTGTCTAACAATATTGAGCTCTTCTAACACGTCAACGTCATCATGTATCAATTTACATGGTTGAAAGTTAAGCTTCTACCAGAAGACGTCTATGTCTTCAAGTTGAATCAGACACTCTGCACGGTTAAAACAATCCACTGTTTAAGCCACATGATTAACGGACATATATCACACAAGTGTTGTATGTTTAACAATTATTACCCGCACGTACGTACTTTTCAAGCCAACAAGCACACGGTAACCCACAGTTGTACCACATCTGGTAACCATATGATGAATTAAAGCGCTACAACACATCTAGTTTCCTAAGTAGCTTTCCACTCAACAAGTCAAGTGATGTATGGGAAATATTTCCATATAGGTGGTCAAACAACAGGTTTCTTTGGTGGTTCATACTTTTTTCGATGCTTTCTCAAAAACTCCTCCTTATTTCATCATATTGTGTTTCAACTATATCCTGGACACAACCAACTATACGGTCCAGCGAGCTCCTATCTTGGACGTATCTGTTTAAATTGGCGTGTTGACTCTCAGTTTTGTTTCTGGTATGCTGACCGAAGTTGCGACTTTAATCAGTCCATGCAAAGATGAACATTTCCTTGTAATCTTTCAGCAAGTTATCATACACGTACTTAAAGACCCCTAAAAAGTAAATTAATTTATTAAATGTACATAGGTGAGTCGTATGTTATTAAAAAAACTTACTTAAACATTTGCACTCCACAAGTCGTTTTTGCAGGTTGCACAAGTGGTACTCGTATATGGATATTGATGGAGACTCACACAATGTCCCCTAGAATGAAAGAAATTTTTTCCAGTCTTCTTCTGTGAAGGCACTTTTGCAGTGCTTCCAAATATTTTGTTGTATGTGAAACCTGCAAAGATACCGAGAGGCGTTTGGAAATACTTTAGCACACGCGTTCATTAGGGCCAGGTCTCTATCCGTTACAATCACACATGGGTCCATACATTCATCCAACATTGCCCTGTTCCTCTTGTAACGCTCCGCGTTTCCACGATTTCCATATTTATCAAGTCTTGTTGTACTTTCCATTTTTGGAAACTTTCTATTTTCGGAAACTTGTACTTGTATCGTATTTTTAACTTGTAGTTCGAGACACCGATCATAATGAAAGTCATATTTATATATGTTCCATTTATACATGTTATGTTCAATTTATACTTGTAATCGCATGCAATAAACCCTAATTCGAAACTATGTGACGATACGTGCAAATAACCGAATTTCAACGCGTTTAAGTGCAACACTTATGATTAACCAACAATTAATTATTCTGATACTTATTATACATCATAATACATCATATTATACTTGTAAACACCTTCGACATGTTAATTATACTTGAAATTATGTGTTATAGATCGTAAATCGCATATACTTACATTTCGTGCGATAACCGGCAACTGTGTGTTACGACCGGCACTACTGATACTTGATCATATACATGGACATACTTGACATCACTTTTAATTTTTCGATACTTGCATGCTTGTTATACGCTTGAAAACTACACGAAAAGCACTCGAGAACACCCTAAAACCTAACTTTGGGGCTCTAATTGCATACTTATCAAACTTGAGGCATTTGTGACAAAAAGTCAACCCCCCCCCTAAAACCCCCGTTTTGAATCTGAATTTTTGGCTCCAACCTCCACCTTAAAATATAAATTTTGAATCTTGTATTTATGGCTCCAATCTCCACCTTCATTCTCCACCAATGGGCTTCTAAACCTTATTAAATACTCACCTAACCTCACCCACTATAAATACAAAACTCCTAACCCTCATTTCTCCTAACACCTTCCTAAACTCTCATTCTAAGCTCCATAACTCAAGTTAGGGCAGAATTCTTCCAAGTTCAAAAGTGAGCGCAGGAACTCACCTTTCACCTATCTTCTTCTCTTGTTCTTGCTTCCTATCATCTTGAACTTCAAATGAGAATGTTACCCAAGATTTCTCAGAGGTGTAACACTCTTGTTTGAAGGTCCAAGATTCTTAGAAACCTTCTATTTAGTTGGTTTCAACATGTTTGGCGTAACCTTCATGTTCATAGCCTACCCAACATGTGTTTGGACAAGCCTACAAACTTGTGTACATGTTGTAGTTGTAGTCTATGGATAGTGGAGCCTATGAAGACCCAAAATTTTTGTTTTGAAGATGAATTGAATATATGAACATTGAGATATGTATGATGAATATGTATATAAGTATGTATGTTTGACTGTAAGTATAAACAAATATGAAACAAATAAATATCATAAGTTTGTATGTAACCACCTAAACAATTAAAAATTTAGGCAAACTATAGTATAGGCTCTAAGGGTCAAATAACCTATCCTATATCCCTATAGTCATGGCTCTGATACCAATCTATCACACCCCGACCCGCAGCGGAAAAGGTGATCGGGGTATGATTGGGTTATCATCAAAGCTCATGACATTTATTTTAACGTTTCATATTCATTAATACACTTTAATGGGAAATTACAATAAATATTACATCATGTCCTAAACATCAATCTAAGCTTCTTTGTTTTCTTCTAAGGCATTTCCTATGTTTTCCTTGCTTCATCCTGTTCACCTGTATCATGTGTAAAAATGGTTTTTGGATCAACAAAAAGTTGGCGAGTGAATCCTATGAAAAACATTTGAACAAGTTTATTTAATTGATTATAAAATAAAGTGCACAACCACACATGAGTAAAAATAGATGTAAACTTATTCACCAATCAATTAATATTAAATAATGCACACATGAACAATAATGGACCGTTTTGAGGCACGCGTTGCTCAACTCGTCTCTCACGAGGAACTGATGGGCCTAATGAATGATTTGCATATACTTGACAATATAAAATACGTAACTAACAATATAAACTAAATAATACACACACGAACAATAATGGATTTGTTTTGAGGCACGCGTTGCTCAACTCGTCTCTCACGAGGAACTGATGGGCCTAATGAATGAATTGCATATAAATTGACAATATGAAATACATAACTATAAACAATGTATACAATCTAAGTTTAGATCACAATATGGTATGGCACAAGTTTAAATAAACGAGTTAATTTTTGGTGACACATGACACACCCCAAAACGTGTAATTAAAAAGGGGAGTTGTAAGATTCACTCACATTGGGTGCGTTCGGTTGATGATGTTGAATGCGCACGAAGTGGTTTTAACCACGAGTGAAATTAACCTAGATAATGGCATAATGGTTCGGTAAGTAAACAGATTTTATTAATCCATTTTAGTAGGATTGTTGGGTGTATTTTTGTGAGTTTAAGGCTATTTTCTAACCTTAAAAATGTTATTTTTAAGTATTTTTAATTGATTTTTAATTAAAATAAATAAATAAAAATAATAAAAAATGTTGACTTTTTGACCGTTGACGTTGACCATTGACTTTGACTGTTGACCGGTTCGTATGTGTAATTGTGTGCGCTGGGTGAGGCTCGAACCCGAGACCTCCCGTACGCGTGCACGCAGCTTCTACCAACTGAGCTACGTGTCTAACCCGAAATATTTCTGTTTTTAATTATATTTATATATTAATTGAATTAAACAGAAAATCATTTATTTTTAAAAATGATTTTAATGCATCGAACCGGTGCGCTCCACAGGTCTCGAACCCGGGACCTGTGGGTTGGGTTAACACACAGTCCACCGCTGGACTGTGTGTCTAACTTGTTAAATTATCTGATTTTTATTATACTTATATGCAAACTAAATATTTTCATTTCTGTCTTAAATAAAAAGTTTGATAATTGTCCGGACCGGTGCGGTAGTCCGGACTCGAACTCGTGACGTGTGTTTAAACATTCACACAGTCCACCACTGGACTGTGTGTCTATCTTGGTTATTATTCTGGTTTTTATTAAACTTAACATCTTACGCAGTGACTCCGGTTCGGTTTAAAAAAAGAACATTTTTTTATTAAGGCGAGTATGCGTGGGACATGTATCGAACTCGGGACGTGAGCGTGTTTATGTGCACACAGTCCACCGCTGGACTGTGTGTCTAACCCGAGTTATATCTTGGTTTAAATTAAACTTATATACTACTGAATCTTCGTCTTCTTCGTTAATCTTAACCAGAAACGGTGACTGACTGGTTCAACGATTTTAATCATGTTCTTTAGTGTGTTATGATTAATTACAGGTGAGATAAGTAAAAAGAATGAAAGATTAAGCGTAAGGTATACCGAACTGGACTCCTTTGTTTCTCCGGCAGAACTCCGGTGACAGCAAATGATTCCAGCGACGTGTGTCTTGCGGCAGAGGGTCTTCAACGAGCTTGAGATGAATGTGGGTGGCTTCGGTATGAGTTCTGAGTGTTCAGTGTTTAGAGTAAGGCACAGAGGTGAAAAGTTCGGTTTTCCGGCGAGTTGCAGAAGATTTCCGGCGAATGGAATTACGTCGGGAAAGGGGGTGATTGTGAGCGAAAAAGTTAACAGAGGTTAGAAGGGGTATTTATAGGGCAGAACATCGACGTATTTGGCCCGTTTTCCGTCTTGATTCATCGGTTAAAGATTTTTCGGCGGTTATAACTTGTGTCGCGGGTTCAGTCGTCGGTTATAACCGATGTATTAGTTAATGTTTACGTTGAGTCAAAGGTAACCGACGCCGTTTAACGAAATCGTCGGATTTTCCGGCGTCAACGGATTTGGGCGCGTCAGTTTTGAAATTAAGATTTATGATATGTATTAATTGTCTCTAATAATAAACAAGAAACATTAGTGGCGCAGTGGTTGAAGGGTTGAGTGTTAAGTCTTTGCTGAAGTTGCTGGCTGACCCGGGTTCGAAACCCGGCAGCATCCTTTTATTTTTAAACCACAATTTTTAACAGTTTTTCAAAAATAAATTATATATTCCAATATACTTATTAATTATGTATCGTTTAAAATTAATTTGGGCATTAAATAAGCAACGAAATTTTTAACTGATTGTTCGGTTAATAAACGGAGCGGGTTTGGTAAATCCGTTTTTTGACGGATGTTACAAAACCTGTATTATTCTTGTTATCGCATGCTATGTATACTTGTGTCTATATGCTCATTAAACTTGCTAGCCTCCCTTAACAACTATAGCGCTATAGAATTAACACACCGCCCGTATTCTTGTGGTATTGTTAAGTAAACTATTTTACACATTTTCATTTCGGTGACAATGGTAATCACGATTGCGCTAAACTTTGGATTGACATATAGTTATCACATGTTAGTATGTTTGTAACATAATATGCAATTTACCATGTTGGATATGATGCAACTTTTTCACTATTATGCTATGTAAATAAACTTGTAAGCTCGCCAACTTTTGTTGATCATTATTGTATACGTTTATTTTGTACGTGGAACCTATCAGCAAAATGCGCGGGAATGCACGCCAAATTTTACTCGAGTAAGGATGAATAAAGAAGATCTCTGTTACGAGCTTCGTTTCGGGTTCCCCATGTGTCGTAATTTAAGAAGGTGGGGACAATGCGTACAGTCATGTTTTATGCATGAATAAAACCTTTTGCCAAGATCACGAATGCATTCATATTGAAGTGTGCCCTTTGATGGAGTATGATAAAAGATAGGAGTAGGAATAAGAAATGTTTCGGGGATGAAACCTCTTTTAAGGGGTAGACTTGTAACACCCCAAAATATGTACATGTTTGTATTTTTAGTTTTTTTAATAACGTAACATGTACAAATGATATTATATTGCAAATCATGGCCAATAGCTAACATGTTGATAAGTCCTAGCAATTAATATGGAGCTCGTTAGTTGTTACTAACTAACCTAGTTAAAATACCTATGCATATGTCTTCTAGAAAAAGATAAGAGGTATTGATCAAACTAAATAGTAGATTAAAGATGAGGGGCTGAATGTGGCATATGAGAAAGTACGAATATAAGAAAGGCAAAATGCAGAATTTTATGTAAATGTGTGTGTCTGTGCGTGGATAGAGAGAGGGAAGGAGGAAGAACAAGTTCTTCATAACCTAAAATCTGCAAATCTAACAAACTGAAGGGTGAAATACATGCCAATCTTATGCATGAGCCTTAATAAGTAATCATCTATGCTTGTTTAACACGAGTACGTCGAATTTCATGATTTGGTTATTTTTGTAGAAAGAGGGTTGCAATCAATCCATGAGTTTATGTGAAATTAGTATGGTCATGAGTTAGAATCACCTCATAGAACAAGTTATGCTTAAATATTCTTGATGATTAAAAGTGAAAACCCACTTGTAGTTGGAATATGATGAAGTATGATGATCATGTAGGTGCAAATAGGATTAATGTTGATGTATGAACTTGTATATTATGAAGTATTGTTAGATAAATTGATGTGGGGTGAAGTTTATGTGAAATTGATTGATTATAATTATCCATGTCAAGAAATAGGAAGAATGTGCATAGACTACTTGCACATTATGCTTATAGAGTAGTGCGTACACAAGGTGTTTGATGAACTGTCTAAACGACAACAATATGTGAAAATTGCATGCAAATTATGGGTACATAAGTATAGAAGGAGATAATGATATATTTTTAGCAAACTAACATGAAATTTGTGTTTTAGATAAAATCATGTGGAAAAATTGATTGTTAGTCTAATGTTGTAGGAGCGTGCTTTAGGAGCTTGTACTCTATGCTTGAAGATATGGCACACCTTATGCACTTAGTTGATTGTGTAGTTGGGATCAAAGGGTGAAAGTGGTGTCACTGTATGATGTGTAGATTTTCTAGTAAGGATAATGTTGGGTTCAAGGAAAGTGTTAAATTAGTTAATCTTGAATGATGTTGTTATTTGTGGAATTATGAGATGACTAGTATGGAAGGAATTAATTATGTTGTATGTGCATATGTGATCTTGTGGTTGTATGTGTGTCTTACTACGTGAGTAGAAAATGTATATGATATCCGTAGTATAATCGACTATAATGATGTGGATGTATGAGATTAAGTTGATAATTCATTTGATAGACAGTTGACTTTTCAAAGTCAACTGTGCATAAATAGCGTAGTAAGGTTTTTTTTGTCACAAATGTTATGTTAGAGAAATCATTAGGTACATGCTATATCAATATGTGCTATATGTGACGACACTAAGAATTATGTGGAATGAAAGGATGCGACTTCTAGCTTATACATTGTGTTGTTGGAATTTGACGAGTAAAGGTCAATGTAGGATATGAATGTGATATGCAATATTAGAATGTGCTTTATACCAATGATGTGGTAACCATGATGACATGAAAGTATAGGATCATATCATGGTGGGGAAAGCATGGAAAGCTAACTGAAAGGATATGAGGAAGCACGTACGAAATGAACACTCGAGGTAAGTGAATTCCGAAATTCACTTCTTAGTATATAAATGAAGTTGATGTATGAATATTGGAAGTCATGTAGGAATGGTTATGAGATGTAAGTAAATGGGTAAGAAATGTTATAGTAAGTTGCTCATAGTTCAAATGTAATGGAAAATACTTGTGAGATCAAACAGGTTAAACATATAAAGTAACTTAGCGAGTTGTGGTAGTTGGTTTGATCTTGGGGTTAAGTATTAGAAGGATATGGGGGCTTGAATATTGTTATTACACGTCTTGGAACTTCCGGGATATGCGACGAGGGGCAAAATGAATAAAAACGGAAATCAGCGTTTTGGGCTGAAGAGGAGGAGTCGCCGACGCCAGGGTGGCGTCGTTGACACCATGTCCTTTTGCAGCTGACGCCCTCTCTTGCTGCCTACCAGGTCCGATGTTGGAAACTCGTTTTTCTAATTTTTCTCACTATTCCTTGCTTCCAAGGCCCCGATAAGCTTCCCAAAGGTACCTTAAGCCTACCATAAAGTTTTTGTGGGGTTCGGGTAAGAATGGAAACCTATGGGAACAGGTACGAAGACGTGGCATATACACTAACATATGTAAATGTGGTTTTGATATGATATGGCTAAGTCTTATAAGTAAGACATTTATTGTATGTGCATGATATAGTGTAATGTGGAAACCATAGCTAAATGTATGTAAGAGTTTCGGTATGGAGGTATTCATGTTCATAAGAGGTCCTTCATACACGAAAGAGTTGGATTAGGTGTTTTGAATATGTGTTAGTACACCGTACGTTTTCAATGAATGAGATTCGTACGAAGATAAATATGGTGTTAATATGTATAAGAATATATGGTGCTAACCGAATTGTTTTTTTTTTTTTTTTGAGAATGAATTAAAGTGCAGGTATATTATTGTAGGCTTTTCGAAGGTTAGACTTCGATATAAAATGCTCGAATCTAGAAGGATAACTAGACGGAATCTACATGAGGATAAAACGCGATGTGAGCCTTTAGTTATACACTTTAGATTATATAATGTCCAAGTACTAATTACGTGAATGTATGTGGTGACTGCAGGTTGTATAGTGGTGACTGCAGGTTGCACAGAATTACTAAACATTATTATCACGAGACGTAAGCGGTTAAAGATCGAGTCATAACACGGATTGTACGGGAATGTGTGATCATGTAGATAGTAAAATTATGATATGATTTATGTATTAAATGAAACGAAAAATGTAATTATCATTAAAGACTCACAGAAAGAATTTTCAGTTATGTTGGAATGTTTTTAATAAAAGAAATTTTATGGTACATATTTTCGTTGCGCCTTTTCGGTTTAAGCATGTTAGGGTCTTACATAATAACAAAACCATCCACGTTTTCCGTTCCTGTGTCGAGTTCTTTAGTTCATTTAGAGAGTTGAAAACTTGTAACATCGATAGCATTAGGTTAGATTTTATATTTATTTATCTTTCTAACGTAACTAAATAAATTTGATGCCATCTTTGTGAGGTACGGATTGCCTGGGTTGGGGGTGCCTCACCACCATATCCTCCATCGTTCGGATAGTTTTGTTGAGCGTACAAAGACTGTGATGCATTGTAATTTTCATAAGGATTTCTCAGGGAAATGAATTGCTGATGACCATTGTCTACTCCGTACCATTCGGATAGTGTTGCTGCACGTAAGAAGATTTACACCTGTATCCATAATCCGGATACCCTTGTTGCGCCGGATAGCATGGTTTATCAACATGGTATGAGTCATCTACAAGGGATGTTTCATCAACAGGGGGATGCGTGTTCAAATCTAGAAACGGTCTGTTTTGATTTCCTTGTACACTAGACACAACCTACTCTTGCTAGTTAGAATCGGGAACGCCAGGCTACCCCTAAAACGGTATCATCATTAGTAAAAATTAAAACTAGTAATTTAAGCTAATAATTGTTACCGGAATGGCTTCGGACACCCAAGACTCGCCAGAATATGACCCAAAGAAATAGTTGTCGTCCCAGTATGATGACATTTCAGCAGCTTTGAATGATATCAAATAGAAGGCAAAGAAGAAGCAGAGAACTTCGATGGGTTTTTTGTGTTGAAGAATGCTCTGCATGTCTCTATTTCAACCATTTGAATTCCAACATATATGCATCATCTCGGCCTAGACGCCTCGTATTAATTTACCTACTTTACTCACATGCAGACCAACCACAGTCAAATCAGTCTGCAAGACGCCCCATCTAGGCCTAGACGCCCCGTCTTTAGTCTGTCGTATATAGACCTTGTCTAGGCCTAGACGCCCCGTCTGACGTGACTGATTTGACATGGTACGAGGTTAGGAATGTGGTCGGAGACAAAAGAAACCTAGACGACCCGTCTAGGCCTAGACGAGGCATCTCAAATGCCCTAGACGACCCGTCTAGTCCTAAACGGGTGTGGGAATATGTAAAGGTGTGGAAATAGGCATATGGGTATGAGAATATGTGGACCCTTTAGTATTCATTAGTGGTATTCCATTAGTAGAAATTCTATCAGCAAGAACTTATTATTGCTGATAATTGACTCCTGTTAATAGTAAGTCAGTTAATGCTCATCGCAGTTACTGTTGATGACATGTTCGCTATTGATCACGCAGTTTCTACTAACATCATAGATATCGACCACAATTGCCATTTCGTACCAATGATCAGTTAATACTACAATTCAAGAACTAAACCATATCATAAGCAATTGTCAAAAGCTTTTAACATGGCAATTGAGACCCCACCATCGAAACTGGGGCTTGAACCCCAGGGACGTTGGTGGCCCCTCGGAAGCATCACTTATTCTCCCGGATTGTGACTGATACAATGATATGCACCTCGATTTTCACGTTTAACCAGCCACTATCACCACCAGTGTAGTAACTTTTTGTCCAAATTGAAGTCTCGTGGTTCATGTTATTTGCTCGAATTGTATCAAAACATTTTGGTTAGTGGCATGTTAATGTGGCAGCTGCAAATTATGTGAGGTGTCTCAAATGAGTACAGTTTCCATTAACAACACACACTCACAACTCCTCTAGCAAGTGGCCCCAACCCTCTTGCCAGATTTGATTCATTTTCACAACGTAGTATTAAGTCCCTCAAGTTTCATTTTATTCATCTCAAACTTGATGTTCATCCAGTAACTAACACGATATGTTTCGATAAACTCCTTATCAACACAACCAACTTAATTAAAACTCACAAAAACATTTTTTAACGGTAAATTTGGATCACTAACCACCACTGGAGTATTATCATGCCACCAGCGGAACAATCCGATCATATCCAAAAGTAGGACGTTACAAAGGTATGAGACACAGGTTTACAATCCAATATGAAATCAAGGTTACCAATACCAGCCACAAACTTGTCTCATTGCCATCCTTTACTCACAAATCGCAAATTCAGAAGAGGTGTCACCACCAAAGGCAGAGGAGACGGAGGTTGGGAGTTGGGACTTTGGGTTAGTACAGGGGTAAAAAAAATGTTAATCTTTTTACATGAGCGTAACAAATTTATTAAAGTCAGTTGTTGAAAAATTATACATCATTATGTCATGTCTATAGGGTTTTCCTTAGAATATTCCTTCTTTAGGATATAATCATGTACGGAATGAAAAATTAAAAAAGAAAAGTAACCCCTAGAAACAAACCTTTTTTGATATTTATTTGCTTTAAGAAAATAAGTTTGATAAACAAATGGTTTCTATAATCTAACATGGAATTTTTTATTTTTTTTTGCTACAGTTGTGTAGTTGAATAAATTTTGAACAAATAATTCTAATTAATTCAATTACTTACGAGAATACCATTAAAAACATCCTTTTCTATTCTCTTCATTAAAGGAAGGAAGAGCAAGGATGCTTTCAAATGATTATTTCAAAAAAAAAAAAAAAAAAAAAAAGCGGTTTATTGTATAAAAGGGAGAATATAGTCGGAAACAAATGAGTAGATTTTTACACGTAGTTGAAACAAGGGCAGGCATTTCATTTCACTAGTGGCTGGCTGCTTACATCCAATTTTCAACCAAAACCATAAAAAAAAATACTTTGTCTTCCACAAATCTACATCATCAACAACTAATAGTTTGTTCGTTCCTCACAAAATTACAACAATCGCCATCAGTCCCAGCCTACTCATCATCTGCATCATTCAAAAACGTCGTTAATTAACATTACATTGGGATGGAACCATGAAGATGCACAAGTTGATGATACTCACCAGATTTATCCACGTGTACAAAGAAACTGGCAGCAACAATCAGATAGCATAGGATTAACATCACCCCTTTGAAGTAGTTTGATGTTCCTTCCTGCGCACACACACACCAAAACATTACTTACAAGTTACAATACACACACACACAGACACAGAATGAGAGAAGAAGAAGATACCTGCAGCATAAATGCAACAACTAACACTGTGATAAACAGAGTAGCAGTTTCAAAGAGCTGAAAGTTCAAGTCCATTGGCTGCCCCATTATCCAACCAACAACCACACAGAACGGGATCTGTATTTGTAAAAAAGTGTCTCATACCACTTACATTTATTAACAGCAACACAACCAATTTGTAAGAAAAGAATACAAGGCATTACCACAAACATGGATATCTGAGTTGATGATCCAATTGCCACTCCAAGTGTTATGTCCTATAAATTAAAAAAAGGATTAGACAGTTATAAAAACTATTTAAAAACGAGCATTTTATTCTCTTTAATTTGAGTATATTATGCTATATTTTTTTTTAATTAAAATACTTGATATGCTAAGTGATTAACAGTGTCTAGGGTGAGCAATAACCGAAACCAAACCAAAAGCAGAAGAAACTTAGCCGAAATCAACCAATAACCAAATTAAGAAAAAAATGTTTATCGATTTTTTTTGTATCCTCAAAAAACCAAAAGTAACCGAACCATTCATATTTTCATGTATTTCTAGCTTTTATACCTCCATTCTTGGTTATAAATGCGCGATGCGCTCCGATGCGTTTTGATCCCAAAAGCCGATGCACAATGCCGAAATGCGTGATGCGCGTGCATCACGTATGTGAGGCGTTTGTTATTTAAAAAGATATCTGTAGATAATGTTCTAATTTGTTAACTTTAAACACTAAAAAGTTAGAGATTAAAATAAATAAATACAACAAAATAGCTCTAGTACCATGAAAGAAGTTCAATATAACCAAAATAAGCCTTGAACTCTTAAGTGTACAAGTAGTCTGTGCAAAAAGGTACAAGTAATCTATGTAGTAAATCATTTATCAACTTCATCAGCTCATTGTACAAGTTTGTTAAGCACATTCAAAGGACTCATTGTACAATTTTACCCAGTAGTGATCGATTTCAGAACAGTGTGTGCATCATGCGAGCGCATCAAGAGCGCATTATGCGATTTAGGGAGCATCAGCCTCGCATCACCTCATGCGATCTCATCAGCGCATCGTGCGCATCACGTATTATGCGCACATTTTAAAACCAAGCCTCCATTACATGTATTTCATGTTACGTACTTCCATTTCACGTGTTTATACATCTATTTCATGTATTTATACTTCCATTTCATGTATTTCTAAGGAAAATTTTAACCCAAGTTTAATTTGGTTATTAACCAAAACCAAACCGAAACCAAACCAACAATCCAACTGAATAAATCGAACCAATTAACCAAAAACCGACTGATTCATAAAATAGATAAATCGATGACTTTGGTTTCGATTTCGGTTGAGGCTAATAACCAAACCAAATCGTGCACACCCCTGACAATGTCTGTGTTCCCCGCCGCATTGCGCGGGCACCCTTCTAGTATAATTCTATACATGGGTTGAAGAATGAACACAATATTATTCAAAAGTCTGTGAATAGTTCTTATAACTGAATTAGGTATAACATAATCTAGATAGAGAAAAATTATGTACGTGTGCTGTCTATGAATGAATTAAGACTTACAAGTTTATCTTTCATGGCAAACATTATGGCACTTGCATGTTCAGCTGCATTACCAACAATGGGAAGCAGGATTACACTAATAAAAGAGACAGGCATATTCCATGAGTCAGATGCTCCCTGTATGGCATCAACGAGGTATCCAGATAATACAGACACCCATAATGTCAAGATGGTAAGCCAAACAATTGATTCCCACATTGTAATTTCGGGAGCCTCTTCTTCATCAGAATCCTCCTCATTATTCTCTCTTTCCTGCATACAAACACATGCATATACCATTACCCCCTCATCCACCAGACAAAACACACCAAAGCCGTCTCAGGAACAAATACCTCATCAACTGAATCATAAAGATTAGTATGACTTTTAAGTTGAAAGAAAAGATAGCTTGCATATGCCACCAGCATTATACAGCTGCTGAATCTTGAAAGTGCCAACTCAGACTTCCCAAAATGAACTTCTGTGTGTGTAAAATGAAGCACCGCTGGTAATAGTATACCCATTACAGCCATCAACAGCAGCCCTGAACTAACTATTGCAGCCGTCTGTAAACATAATTAGTTACACAAAAATCAGTGATTCCCTTCTTAAGGGATATAATTCAACAACACTTCCACTATGCTAAGTTCAAAATAGTGATGAATTACTTGGTTGAACCGCTGAACTTTTGGATAATGAACTACACCACCGGTAAAGAAAGCACAACCAAGCACCAACAGCATGTTTGACAAGATGGAACCTAATAATGACTGCTGAACAACCCTAATCATCCCATTCTTTAACGCATATATTGAAATAATCATTTCTGTTGCATTGCCAAACGTGGCATTTAGAAGACCTCCAACTGCAGATTCAACCAACGAGATACTTAGTCCTTGTTCGCTATTATGTGCAACAAAAGTTTAAAATGTTTTTTTTTTGTGTATGCAACTTTACAGCTGAATCACGAAAATGAGATGTTAATTACCTGTATTCCCTGTATAACATGCAAGCTGCCTGAAACATAGCAAAACAGTAGGTAAAATATCAAAAAGGAAAGGAAAAAAAAAGCAATGAGATGAAAGAGTAAATCTTACTCAGTTGCATAACCCAGTCGTTCAGCTAAAGGTGTAATTCCCAGTAAGCTAAAAAAGAAGACCCATCCCTTATGTTCAAGAAAAAAAAGAGAAAACATTGTGAACAGATTATTGATATGCTGATATTTGAGGTAAAAAGAGCATGCTCTTACATGGCGGCCTGTGAGGTAGTGTAGTAATACTGCAAGAGGTCCAAAAGGAAGCAAAACATTGATCTTCGCTTTGAACAAGACAACGTTGACACTGTGGAAAGCCGTGTATTGTAACTTTCTGAGGACAAGTGATTTGGATTTGGGGACACTTGTATGAGGTACCTCGAACTGAAAAGATTGTTTTGCACCTGCAGATTGTGATAATGTTAACGGGCTCTCCTCGTCCGATTCCAAATCGATATTTTCTGATGATAACTCCAACATATTAGATCCCATCTGCAAGGTTTATATACAATCGTAATTAACTTGATTGAATAAGTACAGCCTTTGTATGAATAACCTAGGCATAAGTAAATGCCGTTTACTTGGTAGCGTTTCTCTGAAGATTTCCACACTTAATAAAGTGTTGGTGTCAAAGGAAATGAAATGGATCTTGAAGGGCTAAGATGTTCGACGGCTTATTGGTATGAGGCTGTAACGACGAGGGAGCAGAGTGTAAAGGTTTAAGTCAGTGTGTCAAAAACAAAAATAGAAATTATTGTGTTAAAACCATATTTGTCTTCCCTCTCGTCTAAATTTCTAATTTGATTATAGTTTCCAAACACAGAGATGAAATCATTATTTGGTAGCGTAGATGAAATCGTTACTTGATGCTGGAGATATTGTTTTTTTCTGATTCGAGTTTAGTTTCCAAACTCAAGAGGTTAAATTGTTGTGTGCGTTTCTGATTCGATTTGATGGGCATGCTGCATTAACTGTTATAATTTTCAACCACTTAGATGAAAATGTTGTTTATAGTTTCTGATTAGATATGGAACGTCATCGAGTGTCTGGATGGCGGCAACGTGCTTTCCTTGCAACTGGCTTTACCTAAGGGCCAAGATGCGTGCCCGGTGGGCTTTTGACAACATATGTGGTCGTTATCCACTCAAAAACAGTTGTCTGGGGTAAGTTTCTTTTTAGAGAAATCGGTTGAATAAACCATATTTGCATTTGTGTTGTTAGATCCGTCTTTTTTTTTTTTTTTGTTTGTTTGTTGTGTTAAAAAAGTAGCATTAAATCTTGGATTATGATTAGAAAAATTAAATGAGACAATAGCAATGATCATACAGATAGGTAGCCCTAATATTTGTGGTAATTGGTAAAGACTAAGGTAAGCAGCAGCAGCAATTGAAATGAAGTAAGAAATCTAATTCCATGTTGGACAGAATAACGGGTTGATCCAGTGTGTGTTGTACTGAAATGAGATCTAGGATTGTAATGATCTGAGTATAAATCATTTAACGGTTGAGGATATGGAGAACGAATACATAATAATAATATAATAATAATAAATAATAATGATAATTCAAGTAGGTGAAGTGTACATTATAAAGAAGTAAAAGTAAGGAAGGAAGCTGACAGACTGACCTTGATGCAGAGAAGAAGAGGTTTAAATACGTGGGCTGATCATACTGGAACCGCTGTCTGCGAGGAGGAGGAGGAGGAGGAGGAATGGATGAAGATGAAGTCAATAAAACGGAGAGGAGGAGTGGATGAAGATGAAGTCAATAAAACGGAGCCTGACTGATGCAGATGGAGTGAAGGAGGACTGGATCTGGATCTGGATTTGGAATTAGAAATGAAAGAGGGCGGAGATTGGTGGGCGGCATGTAGGATGGAAGGAACCTTCCGCCTCCTTCAAATACTTGTATTTTTATTAAACAAACACATGGCCTTTTGACCAGGTCAATCACCCTTCACTAAATAAAAATCTCTTTTCCATTTCTTCCTTCAAAACAACATCAAATCCAATATCATAACTTACATATATCATGATTTTTTCTTTTAAATAAAAACTTTATTTTATATATCAAATGTGTAACCAATTTGATATTGGATGATGTGAGTTTTGGATAGATATATTATATTGACTACTTAATAATACTTTGAAAAGTAATATGAGGATTGTGACATGATAAATATATATAAAAAAAATTATCAAAGAATAGCGTGTGTGAGTGATTTACGGGTGGACTACCAACATCACATGCTTTACTAATAAGCAATCAACTCTAGATTACTAAAAACAAACATAAGTAATTTAAAAAATAATTATTGCTTTAAGGGATAAATAAATAAATAAATAAATAGGAACAGGAATGACATTTTGTAAGCCATGAAAGTAAAATACATTACACGTAGATACATACATGTCCAAGAAGAAGAAGAAAGAAAGCAACAGTAGAATAATGAACGAAGACTAATTAATTAAGAGGATGAAGAAGAGGAAGAAAATTGAGGTGGCGAAGGAGGAGGAAGTAGTTGATACGTGGGGTGCGCCTGACTACTACTATGCCGGTGGTTAACCACTGCCCCTCCTGTGACGAACGGGTGTCGCAGCAACTGCGCCGCAGTCCACCTCCTGGCCGGATCCATCTGCAAACAGCTCCCTACAAAATCTCTAAACTCAGCAGAGGCATTCGCAGGCGCCTGGGGTGGCTGGGACATGCATATCGCACACATGAGGCTGGCCCAGTCACCCTGTCTTCTTACGTTAAACGGGAAGCGCCCTATGTAGAACTCCAGAATGCTCACACCCACACTCCAGATGTCTCCAGCGCAACCGTCGTACTTTCCCTCATTTATATCCGTGTTGATTCGTTCGGGGCTCATGTAAGCGATGGTACCCACCGAGGAGTTACAAGGATCCATTGTTTGTTCCAGGATTCTAGACACACCGAAGTCCGCAATCTTTACTTGTTTTCTGGAGTTAATTAATAGATTGGAGGGTTTGATATCACGGTGGACGATCTTACGCCTGTGGAGGTAATACAAACCCGATAGAATCTGACGTGTAACGTCCGCCAAAGATGACTCGTCCGACAGATGAGTGCCTTGGAGTGATCCACCGTCCATGTACTCCAAAAGGACCTGAATCTCACCTGCACGATCGAACATGTCGTGACACTTGACCACGTTGAGGTTGTCCACCCCACGAAGGATCTCGATTTCACGACGGATCTGGTGGCGGGCATCGTGGTCGTGGGTTCCGTAGATCACTTTGAGGGCGTATAGGGTGGCGGTCGGCCGGTGGAGGACCTTGTAGACGGTACCACCGCTGCCACTGCCTATTCTGTTGAGGCGGTCGAGTTGGGAGAAGTTGATGTGTTGGTGGGTAGCGGTGGAGGAGGGTGGAAGGGGAAGAGGAACGGCTATCTGCTGCTGTGGTGGTAAGGGTAAGGTGAGATCAGGACGGCGTCGAGGGCGAGTATTGGGTTGTTGGTTGATGGGCTTCTTCATGGTATTGCGTCAGTTGGGAGATGTATGTACTAGGACTGTACGTGTGGGTGTTTATATATAGGATGAGATGATGATGATGAATGATGATGATGATGATGATGATGATACAGGACAATAATAATCGATGAAGCAAAGCAGTGAAGGTTCCCTGAAGATGGAAGTAGTTATGTATGTATGTATGTTGGTTTTAAGCAGCAGTAGGAAATTGACTTCCTTTTTAAAAACAAAGGAGAGTAATATTAACTAAGGTTGCAACACAACAACAACACAAATAATAATAATAATAATAATAATAATAATAATAATAATAATAATAGACATTTTCTGAGCAAGAGCCATAGGAACAGGAAATTAGGAATGAGTCAGGAGTAAAAGAAAGAGAGAAATGGTCTTTGATTTTGCATCCCACCCAAAATGGACTTGACCAGTTGACTACTAATCCTATCCTGACCAACTCTTCTTTCCTCCTCCTCCTCCCTCCATCCTAAAATTATATATTTATTTATTTATTCTTCCATCCTTCTTTTTTTCTTTTGTACCGCTTATCTCTATATAATCATTAACCTCCAAACTCAACAAAATTAATTACTGTTAAGTACAAAGCGCTTCATCGCCCAAAAATAAACAATGTCAACTTTAGCTTTATATTTACCAAAGCTTTTCATGAATTAAACCCCGTCTGTTATGTTGCTAATAAGGAATGAAGAAACTACCCAATAATGAAGCCCATCATTTATTGAGATCACGAAAAGAGTCCAGCATATTTTAAAGGCCCAACAATATGACCATTCGTCCTAACGAAAACAGTAAGTCATTTTTGGGCAAACAAGATCTGGCCTAAGTTAAGTGGGCTTATGATAAAACTTGTCGGTCAGCGGACCATTCATCCTAACTAATTCCATAACGATTGTTTCGTTTTGGAATTATGTTGTTGAGTTACTCAACCCAAACCAACCTAACACTTAAAATACATAATAGTGTCATCACTATCTATTAATTTTGAGTATCATGTATTTTCGGTTCGGTGCTTCGTGTTGGATTAAAAGATTGTTGAACAATGCCATGTCAAAAGCCTGAAGATATTCCTTTGGAGCTGAACTCACACTAAAACTTCATGCAAACTAGTGAATTGATAGCATAGACAATTTTCATATCAGAATCCAATGATCTAAATAAATCTTAATGAAAACTTTGCATTTTGCAATGCACGTAGTTTATTTCTTTTGGACGTTTGATGTAACACCCCATCAATAACCCCGGGTGTTACATCATTCTTCGTTTAAACTGTAAATATTTATCACATCATTCTTCGTTTACAACACATAACTTAAGGAAACTAGCCCTTCAAGTGTAAGCCTCAAGCATTGATCTCTCATTCCTCTCAATAGAGCACCACAATGGCACAACCCATCTATGTGGCACAAGCTACCACTCTATATATAGTCTATTATGGGAACTCCCGTGACACGTACTTAAAACATGATGCCAGCTTACGTTGGTGAGTTTATAAATATACACAACTTTTCAGTTCACATATTAACACTTCATGACTTGCACTCGCCCATGTTATTATATCGACGAGTCTGTTCGTGACGACGCATATAAGGTCCCCAATATACATGTATACGTATGTTAGGTTATAGACATGGGTTACACAGTCATGAGTTTTCAAGATACAATCATAAACAATTATCTGTTAGGACATGTATGTTCATAGAGTAAAGGCATTCATAAAACTCATTTCTGACGCGCTCTAGGAAGGGTTACTAACTAAACAAGATTTCCTTCTCCAAACCCTAAGCTGGTAAAGTTTCTTCCAACCTTGAGTGTTCTTATTAAGGGATCATGGTTTGGTTCATGTCCCAAACTAAGATAATATTAGATAATAGCTTACCTAGTCATTATCATGGTTAGCTTTGGACAACTCTACCTGGATTAAGCATGAGCGATTAGTCCAGGCCTAACTAAGGTTAAGTTACCCAACGCCTACCTTAACTAAGACACTAAGACCCTACCCTAAATAACCAAGCCTGATCTATCAGGCAAAACCATACCTAAGTACTATATATGGGAGTTCCTTTAACCAATCCACCAAAAGTGGCTAGCTCGCAACACCCAATAAGGTATTGCAAGCCCAAGAGTCTCCGAGTGTTTCCCATACGATTAATGTAACAAATAGCTTGCTAAAGACTCCTTTTTATAGGCAAGGTCGACCTCTGTAATGGACAGTTAAGAGGTGGTGATGATTCGACACCAACTTGGCCGTAATTAGTCACCGGATACGTGTCGATTTATGGCACTTTTGTGGATTATGCAGTGTACAGATTGTTACGAATTGGTGACGATCTGTCAGGAATCTCGACCATGCTTCCATGTATCGCTTTCTAAGGATTTGTCTTTCTTCATACATAACAGAGCGTTATGAAATGGTGACAATCCGTTACCCAACTTTTTCACATCCGGATCACTAAGACACCCTAGTTTCGTATAAAATGGCTCCTGTAACTCAATTCCTAGCCCAATATGTGTCCATTTGATGTAACGCCTCGTATTTCCGTATGCCTATTTTTAGAAAGTTCGTATTCGCACTTGTAAGACCCTAACTTACTTAGTCAAGCTTAAATAAAGATTTCGCGTTTCATTCAGATAATGAAATTTCAAAATTTGTAACAAGTACGAGGTTACTGTTACATCCATATTACACTTTTATTTATAAACGCATGATTTACAAAAAAAAAAGATGCGGAGCTAAATCTTCATCGTGTTCGGTTCCTTGTTGATGGCTTGATCATCGCCCGTGGAAGCTTGCGATTCTCTTTTACTAAAAATTTGCAATTTGTTAGTATTATAATGGATAAGGGGAAGTAAAACATAACTAATTAAACAAATAATCAAATCAGAAAATTTAAAATTCTGAGGTGGCATCGGCGACGGCATTAAGCCGTGTCGGCGACGCCATGTCTATTGTTGCGTCGGGAGAAAATGGTCGTAGGCAGTAATATTGGGCGTCGGGCAAACATGCTGCGTCGGCGACGCCACTTGCTGCAGCAGTTTTGCTGCTGTTTTGTTTTATTTGTCTGTTCGAACCGTTTCAAGTTCCGTACATTAAAACATGACTCGGGACTTGCAGAGACACTTCCATAAAATATTATTTCCTGTTTTCATTCCGATAATACCTTAGTTACAAGTGTTTATGTCCAATACGCTTCGTCGGCAACATAATCACGTATAGATATTTAATAGAATTATTTACCGATTTACCCCTAAAACTATTAACCCATACCCTTACGAAAGAAATCTATTTCGATATATATGATGGCCCATTTCCTGCTTCTTTATCTTACCTACCTCGCGCTTCCATTCTCGGTTGCGCTTTTAGAACATTTGGCCCTTTAGAGATCTAAGTGCATAGACTTAGTCCATTTATAAAATATTATTTGGGATCACATACATCCCTTCAACTCTTTTCGGGTTCGTTACTTTCAACATTCACACTTCTCTTACCAAGTTGCGTATTTAATCATATCATTACCCGACACCTGGGCTTAACATGTAACATTTGTAAAAATCGGGTTTTCAAAACCCGCTCCGTTTGTAATCGAATATCAAGTTATAAAAGTTACGTTGAATATTTATGATTATTTTGATTTAAAACGATACATAATTAATAAATAAACTAAACTATAAAAGTTATATTTGATAAAAAGTTAAAATAAAATAAATAAAAACATTATGATGCTGCCGGGACTCGAACCCGGGTCAGCCAAGACACACTTCAGCGAATTAACACACACTCACAAGACCACTCCGCCACATTGTGTTTTCTGCTAACTCTAGGAAAATAAATGAAATTTATACACAAACCCAGTTGAAACCGGTTGCGCCATCTGAGAAACGGTAATCGGCAAACCAATCGTCAATTCATTGTTTATTCACACATTCAGTTTATAACCGATGCACGACGGTTTTTTATCAAATCGGAATTGATTAAACATAAAACCTCAATCATTATCGGTTTTTAAAACCGAAAAATCATCAAGTCCAGAGTTCTTCAACTTCAGACCACTCTCGCGACTCAGAGATATCATACCAATACTCCATTTCATTTTCGTCGCATTTTCAGACCATCAGAACGCCTAAATCAGCTCGCCGGAATTTTCTGCAAAAGTCGCCGGAAAACCGTATTCAACTCAAACGGTAAAATACCTCTACTTTCCTGTTTCAATCAATTGTTAGAACCTTACTAACATTAACCCATCGCTCATACTCAACCACAGACGACATTGCTGGACTTTCTGTTTTCGCCGGAAAACTTCTGGAATTGCCGGAAACTCGTTGATTACCGGTATGCTCATTCCAACGTGCTGATAATCAATGCTCATTAGTTCAATTTCACATCTAATCCCTTAAACCTGTTAATTGATTCTCACAGCCGAAGGTTCCAAAACAGAGCCGACGAACCTCGCCGGATCCTCTGAAGAAGACGATCTGTTCGGTATCTTCTTTCCCCAAACTTTTCGGTTCAATGCATTCAAATTGGTCATCATGCTCATTAACTAAATTAATCACGTATCAGTTGTTTTGATTGATGTCTGTGTTTGTAATGAAGAAGACGAGTTCAAAGATGACATAAGATTAATTAAAATCGGAATTATAAACGGGTTAGACACACAGTCCAGCGGTGGACTGTGTGCAAAATACACACGCATGTCCCGCGTTCGATTCCTGCTATACGCACTCCTTATATAATAAAACGCCTTTTTGTTTAAAAACTAAACCGGGATAACTCAGTTAGTTATTAAGTATAATAGAAACCGAGATAATAACCAGGTTAGACACACAGTCCAGCGGTGGACTGTGTGCAACATGAACCATACGTCGCGCGTTCGAAACCCGTCACTAGCACCGGTCCGATTGAATTAAAATGTTTTTGCAAATAAAGGAAATTCTGTTAAATTGAATAAGTGTATAAATATAATTAAAAACAAGATTATTTCGGGTTAGACACGTAGCTCAGTTGGTAGAGCTGCGTGCACGCGTACGGGAGGTCTCGGGTTCGAGCCTCACCCAGCGCAAACCATGTCATTGACCGAACCGGTCAACAAGTCAACGGTCAACGGTCAACGCAAAATAAATAAATTTTTTTATTCTTTTATTTATTTAATTTAATTTAAAAATCAATTAAAAATACTTAAAAATAACATTTTTAAAGATAGAAAATAGCCTTAAACTCACAAAAATATATCTAAAAATTTCATTAAAATCCTTAATAAAATCCACTCATTTAATGTATTTTTCCGTTATTATTTAGGTTAGTATTCCTCGTTGATCCGCTCATCTAATTCGTGCGCATCTCACCATCTCCAATCCAACGCACCCAATGTGAGTGAATCTTACAAATTCCCCGTTTTAATCACGTTTTGGGATGTATCATGTGTCTTTGTATATATATATTATAACTAAACCATTGTGCATACATCATATCATGAACATGTGTATTCAGTTTGTTGCTGTTAAGTAGTTATTATTGGATGCAATTTATTATTCAGTACATGCAATTTCATAGGCCGCCGCTCCCCATTACATTATGAGCGTTGAGCATGTTCCCCATTTCATTATGAGGTTGAACCTGGCGTGCCCACATACGATCGGCTCCGTTTGATTGAGCCTTGATCGCACAGACATTTTCATTTTCAGTACATGCAATACGATCGGCTCCGTTTGATTGAGCCTTAATCGCACAGTTTCATTTACGTTATTTACAGTATGATGTTGGTATGTTCATGTATGCTGACATGTGTTATTGTATGTTATAGTTGTGACTGCTATTTGCCATTGCTTGATTATTTACATTTGCTCATCTATGATTATGCACAAATTTTCATTGATAAACTAACAATTAATTTATTAATAAATGTTTATCTAATAAGGTTCACTCGCCAACTTATGTTGACCCAAAAACTCCCATTTTACACATGATACAGGTGAACCAGCAGCAGCTAGGAACACATAGGACTTGGACTAGAAGAATAAAACGTTTTAGAGTTGGGATTGTTATGTTTGGTTTATTTCCTTTGTATTGAATGAACATGTTTGGATATTTGAAAATGTAACTTTGACTTTATTAAATATGAAACATATTAGTAAATGTCATGAGCTTTGGTGATAACCCAATTATGCCCCGACTCTTATTCCGCTGCGGGTCGGGGTGTGACAGATTGGTATCAGAGCCATGACTATAGGGATATAGGATAGGTTATTAGACCCTTAGAGCCTATACTATAGTCGATTAGAAACTTATAAGATTTTTGTGTGTTACATGCCAAATTTCATGATGTTTATATGTTTTATGTTAAATGTTACATTTGATATTGTGCAAGCATGTTCATAAGTATGTATTACCATATAATGCCTATCATGACTCGTATACTCATAACATATCACATCCATGAAAGCACACACCACATCATGATTGCTTTTACAATGATTTTCGTGTTTTCAAATCTCATCAAAGTGAGTTCTCATGACGGGCATGTAGTAACTGGAAGGGTACCAGTACCGGTAGTCGGAACGTCCTGTCTAGGCTGGCATTCGTATAAATCCAAAATAAAGGACCAGTTTGCCTACCTGGGGACTAACGATGAGAGTACGAAGTAGCTATTAGGCCAAAGCATGCTATACCAAACGTCGTGGGAGCTAACCCCACTTTGAGTTGTTATTGTGTCTACACCTGGACACGTTCCGACCAAACATCGCATGAACATATTTTGTGGTTTGCATTCGGGGATGCGAGTGTTAAATTGCCAATACTAATGTGAACCCTACCAAGCCAATAGCCATGGGGGCCCACATGACTATGTAGGTGAAGGTATGGGGGACATTTGAGGCCCAACATGAGCGAACCCAAGACATCCTATGGATGTAGTTGCATTATTGATATTTATGTTATTTTCATTTTCTTAAAGACACATGACACCTAAAAAGACATCATAAACTCACAATCCTCTCATTGTATGATCCTGTAGATGTCGTCTAGACAGCAACGAAGGGGTAAAAGATCGGGAAGGTCTCAGGAACGTTTGGCCACTCAGATCACGAAACAAATGGCCACGATACTTCCTGACATTGTGGTCCAAGTACAACAAGCCCTTACTACAAATCCTACTAACCCTCCCCAACAACAGGACCAGAACATCGACAACCCTCCTACCAGCAAGTGCTCTTACAAACATTTTAAGTCTTGTGATCCCCCTAAATTTGAAGGGACCGAGGGTGTCACTGCTCTCCTACATTGGTTCGAGGAGATGGAAAACACCTTTCTAAACTGCGATTGTCCTGAGGATCGCACGCCACCGGGAGACTATTTGGGGTAGCTCTCACTTGGTGGAATACTGAGAAAGGGAAGAGGGGAATTGAAGATGCGATGGCCTTAACTTGGGAGGAGTTAAGGGAAATCATGACTAGGCGTTTCTGTCCTAGAAGTGAAATTAAAAAGCTGGAGGACGAATTTCATTCTCTAAAGCAAAAGGAGGGTGATTACACCACCTATAACAAGAGATTTTTGGAGTTGAACCAAATGGTTCCAAATCTGTTCACACCAACCTATCGTCTGATTGAACATTATATTCGAGGACTTCCCTCGAAAATCCAAGATTCAGTTCTCAGCGTTTCACCAGTAACACTTGAAGCTGCTATGGAGTTAGCAACTGAACTGACCGAAAACCGAATTCGCAACGGAAGTTCAAAGAAGAGAAGAAGAAAGCCCCTGTTGAGGGACAAACTTCAAACCACCCCATTCCTTCCTCTAAGTTCGCTAATAAGAAGAAGCGCAACACCAGAAATTTTGCAGTTACCCAAACCAACACCCCTATTCCTGCTGCACCCATTACTCAAGTTACTCCTTCACCCGCACCATACAGAAGACCCTACACTGGCCCGTTACCAAAATGTAACCGTTGCCAATATCACCATTCCCCTGGTCATCCTTGCCAATACTGCACCGGCTGCGGTCGCACAGGACATACTGTTCAAACCTGCCGCATGCCTCAACGAACAAACCGCCACCAACCTTTAACCCAAACCCACCAACAGTTAATGGGTCAAGCCCAACAACCCCTACCATTTCCACCCACCCAACATTTAGCCCAAACATACTACCAACCCAATTATCCTATGGGCCAACCTATGCGGGCTTGCTTCAATTGCGGCGACCCGAGTCATTTCAGAAACACATGTCCAAGGCTGGTTAATATTATTCATGCTCAGGCCCAAGCCAACCCAGTGAACCAAGCAAACCAAGCTCCCCCACCTGCAAGAAGGAGAGCTTTCAATATCAACGCTAACCAGGCCAGAGCTGACGGCAATGTGGTCAACGGTACGTTCCTTATAAATGGTAGATATGCATCTATATTATTTGATACTGGTGCGGAAAGAAGTTTTGGGTCTTTAGAGTTTGAACCTATAGTAAGCAAAAATCGGGATAAGCTCACGGAATCCATAACGGTAGAAGTTGCGGACGGGAAACCAGTTTCATTAGACTCTATTTTACGCAACTGTACACTCACCTTAAACGACCACGATTTCTCAGTCGACCTTATTCCTATGAAGCTGGGAAGTTTTGACATCATAATCGGTATGGATTGGCTCAGTCAACATCAGGCGGAAGTTGTATGTTGTGAAAAATTTATTCGTATTCCTCTTTCAAACGGTCAGACTCTTCGAATCATTGGAGAAACCTCGTCGAAAGGGCTCAGCTTAATGTCTTGTCTTCAAGCTCAAAAATATCTTCGCAAGAATTATGTCGCGTTTTTAGCTCATATCATCAAAAAGGGAACCATGGAGAAGAAACTTGAAGACATTCCTGTAGTAAAAGACTTCCCACAAGTTTTTCCTGACGACATTTCAGGACTTCCTCCAGTTAGAGACGTCTAATTCTGTATTGATCTTATACCTGGTGCTACACCAGTTGCAAAGTCTCCATATAGGTTAGCCCCCTCTGAAATGGAAGAGCTAGTCAGTCAATTGCAAGAGTTGACTGACAAGGGATTCATACGTCCTAGCTCATCGCCTTGGGGTGCACCTGTCCTTTTTGTAAAGAAGAAAGATGGATCTTTTCGTATGTGCATCGACTACAGAGAGCTCAACAAGTTAACCATCAAGAATCGCTATCCTTTACCTCGCATTGATGATCTTCTTGACCAACTACAAGGTGCCAGCTGCTTTTCAAAAATCGATCTTCGATCTGGCTATCATCAACTTAGAGTGTATGAAGAAGACGTCCCTAAGACTGCTTTTCGAACTCGTTATGGCCACTATGAATTCATGGTTATGCCGTTTGGATTAACCAACGCACCAGCTGTCTTCATGGACCTAATGAACAGAGTCTGCAAACCTTATCTTGATCGATTTGTTATAGTCTTCATCGACGATATTCTTATTTATTCAAAATCTAAAGCTGATCATGAGCGTCATCTTCGACTCGTTCTTGCACTTCTAGAAAAGGAAAAGCTTTATGCCAAGTTCTCCAAATGTGAATTCTGGTTAAAAGAGGTGCAATTCCTCGGGCATGTAGTCAACGACAAGGGAATACATTGTTGACCCTTCAAAGATCAAAGCGTTCAAGAATGGCAAGCTCCACGTACACCAACTGAAGTAAGATCTTTTCTTGGACTAGCTGGCTATTATCGTCGGTTCATTTCAAACTTCTCTCGCATTGCTGTGCCACTCACGGCTTTAACTCATAAGGGAAAACCTTTCGTATGGGGACCCAAGCAAGAAGAAGCTTTTCAAACTCTTAAACAAAAACTTTGTGATGCACCAATCCTCAATCTTCCTGAAGGTTGTGATGATTTTGTAGTCTATTGCGACGCGTCAGGGCAAGGATTAGGCTGCGTTCTCATGCAAAGAGGAAAAGTCATAGCTTATGCCTCGAGACAACTCAAGACACATGAAAAGAACTACACCACTCATGACCTAGAACTTGGAGCCGTTGTATTCGCTCTTAAGATATGGAGACATTATCTCTATGGTACTAAGTGTGAAATATACACTGACCACAAGAGTCTTCAACATATCTTCAATCAAAAAGAGTTAAACATGAGGCAACGAAGATGGGTCGAACTTCTAAATGATTACGACTGTGAAATTAGATACCACCATGGTAAAGCAAATGTGGTGGCTGATGCACTTAGTCGAAAGGGTTATGCGAACTCCATTCATCTTCTATGTTCGCAAATTATAACCGACATTAAAGATCAAATTCGAGAAGCCCAACACGTTTCAATAACAGAAGAAGATGTACGAAAGGAGATGTCCTATGGAGCCGAGCTAAAACTTGAAACTAAATCAGACGGTATTCTGTATTACCTAGATCGTATCTGGATTCCTAACCACAACAATCTTCGTGAAACTCTTATGAATGAAGCTCACAAAACGCGATATTCTATACACCCAGGAGCCGATAAGATGTATCAAGACCTACGATACACCTATTGGTGGCCTGGAATGAAGAAGGATATTGCCGTTTTTGTTTCCAAGTGTCTCACATGTTCCAAGGTGAAGGCTGAACACCAAAGACCCTCAGGACTTCTAGTCCAACCGGAAATACCTGTATGGAAGTGGGAAAATATAACCATGGATTCATTACCGGGTTACCTCGTACTTCTGGTGGGTATGACACAATATGGGTAATTATAGACCGACTTACAAAATCAGCTCACTTTATTCCTATCCGTGAAGATTTCAAAAACGAAAAGCTTGCACGTATTTATATCAACGAAATCGTAAGCCGACATGGGGTACCGTTAAGTATTATTTCTGATCGTGATGGTCGTTTCACCTCACGAACATGGCAAGCAGTACAATCCGCTATGGGCACACGATTAGATCTCAGTACCGCCTATCATCCTCAAACTGATGGACAGTCTGAGCGCACCATTCAAACTCTTGAAGATATGCTTAGAGCATGTGTCATAGACTTCAAGGGAAATTGGGACGCCCACCTACCATTAGTTGAATTTTCGTACAACAACAGCTATCATTCGAGCATCGGCATGGCACCTTTTGAAGCCTTATATGGACGTAAGTGCCGATCTCCTGTATGTTGGCACGAAATTGGGGAAGCACAAATTACTGGTCCAGAATTGATCCAAGAAACCACAGACAAGATCCATCAAATTCGAAACATCTTCTAGCGGCTCAAAGTCGTCAAAAGAGTTATGCAGATAAACGACGGAAGCCCTTAGAGTTTAACATTGGTGATCATGTGCTTTTAAAAGTATCACCGTGGAAGGGAGTAGTTCGTTTTGGTCAAAAGGGGAAGCTAGCACCTCGTTACGTAGGACCTTTCAAGATACTCGAAAGAGTAGGTCCTGTAGCATACAAGCTTGACCTACCAGAAGAACTCAACAGGATTCATCCCACATTCCACGTGTCGAACTTGACGAAGTACCTCGCTGATGAGAATCTCCATATTCCACTGAAGATATTCAGATTGATGAATCTATGCATTTTATTGAAAGACCAGTGGAGATCATGGACTACGGGGAGAAACGTCTTCGACGAAGTCGCATTCCAATTGTTAGGGTACGCTGGGAGTCGAAACGGGGACCTGAGTTTACTTGGGAACGTGAAGACTCAATGCGTGAAAAATACCCACATCTTTTTCCTACTACTTCAACTACTTAAATTTCGGGACGAAATTCCTAAAAGTAGGGGATACTGTAACATTTGTAAAAATCGGGTTTTCAAAACCCGCTCCGTTTGTAATCGAATATCAAGTTATAAAAGTTACGTTGAATATTTATGATTATTTTGATTTAAAACGATACATAATTAATAAATAAACTAAACTATAAAAATTATATTTGATAAAAAGTTAAAATAAAATAAATAAAAACATTATGATGCTGCCGGGACTCGAATCCCGGGTCAGCCAAGACACACTTCAGCGAATTAACACACACTCACAAGACCACTCTGCCACATTGTGTTTTCTGCTAACTCTAGGAAAACAAATGAAATTTATACACAAACCCAGTTGAAACCGGTTGCGCCATCTGAGAAACGGTAATCGGCAAACCAATCGTCAATTCGTTGTTTATTCACACATTCAGTTTATAACCGATGCACGACGGTTTTTAATCAAATCGGAATTGATTAAACATAAAACCTCAATCATTATCGGTTTTTAAAACCGAAAAATCATCAAGTCCAGAGTTCTTCAACTTCAGACCACTCTCGCGACTCAGAGATATCATACCAATACTCCATTTCATTTTCGTCGCATTTTCAACCATCAGAACGCCTAAATCAGCTCGCCGGAATTTTCTGCTAAAAGTCGCCGGAAAACCGTATTCAACTCAAACGGTAAAATACCTCTACTTTCCTGTTTCAATCAATTGTTAGAACCTTACTAACATTAACCCATCGCTCATACTCAACCACAGACGACATTGCTGGACTTTCTGTTTTCGCCGGAAAACTTCTGGAATTGCCGGAAACTCGTTGATTACCGGTATGCTCATTCCAACGTGCTGATAATCAATGCTCATTAGTTCAATTTCACATCTAATCCTTAAACCTGTTAATTGATTCTCACAGCCGAAGGTTCCAAAACAGAGCCGACGAACCTCGCCGGATCCTCTGAAGAAGACGATCTGTTCGGTATCTTCTTTCCCCAAACTTTTCGGTTCAATGCATTCAAATTGGTCATCATGCTCATTAACTAAATTAATCACGTATCAGTTGTTTTGATTGATGTCTGTGTTTGTAATGAAGAAGACGAGTTCAAAGATGACATAAGATTAATTAAAATCGGAATTATAAACGGGTTAGACACACAGTCCAGCGGTGGACTGTGTGCAAAATACACACGCATGTCCCGCGTTCGATTCCTGCTATACGCACTCCTTATATAATAAAACGCTTTTTGTTTAAAAACTAAACCAGGATAACTCAGTTAGTTATTAAGTATAATAGAAACCGAGATAATAACCAGGTTAGACACACAGTCCAGCGGTGGACTGTGTGCAACATGAACCATACGTCGCTGCGTTCGAAACCCGTTACTAGCACCGGTCCGATTGAATTAAAATGTTTTTGCAAATAAAGGAAATTATGTTAAATTGAATAAGTGTATAAATATAATTAAAAACAAGATTATTTCGGGTTAGACACGTAGCTCAGTTGGTAGAGCTGTCTGCACGCGTACGGGAGGTCTCGGGTTCGAGCCTCACCCAGCGCAAACCATGTCATTGACCGAACCGGTCAACAAGTCAACGGTCAACGGTCAACGCAAAATAAATAAATTTTTTTATTCTTTTATTTATTTAATTTAATTTAAAAATCAATTAAAAATACTTAAAAATAACATTTTTAAAGATAGAAAATAGCCTTAAACTCACAAAAATATATCTAAAAATTTCATTAAAATCCTTAATAAAATCCACTCATTTAATATATTTTTTCCGTTATTATTTAGGTTAGTATTCCTCGTTGATCCGCTCATCTAATTCGTGCACATCTCACCATCTCCAATCCAACGCACCCAATGTGAGCGAATCTTACAAATTCCCTGTTTTAATCATGTTTTGGGATGTATCATGTGTCTTTGTATATATATATTATAACTAAACCATTGTGCATACATCATAACATGAACATGTGTATTCAGTTTGTTGCTGTTAAGTAGTTATTATTGGATGCAATTTATTATTCAGTACATGCAATTTCATAGGCCGCCGCTCCCCATTACATTATGAGCGTTAGTATGTTCCCCATTTCATTATGAGGTTGAACCTGGCGTGCCCACATACGATCGGCTCCGTTTGATTGAGCCTTGATCGCACAGACATTTTCATTTTCAGTACATGCAATACGATCGGCTCCGTTTGATTGAGCCTTGATCGCACAGTTTCATTTACGTTATTTACAGTATGATGTTGGTATGTTCATGTATGCTGACATGTGTTATTGTATGTTATAGTTGTGACTGCTATTTGCCATTGCTTGATTATTTACATTTGCTCATCTATGATTATGCACAAATTTTCATTGATAAACTAACAATTAATTTATTAATAAATGTTTATCTAATAAGGTTCACTCGCCAACTTATGTTGACCCAAAAACTCCCATTTTACACATGATACAGGTGAACCAGCAGCAGCTAGGAACACATAGGACTTGGACTAGAAGAATAAAACATTTTAGAGTTGGGATTGTTATGTTTGGTTTATTTCCTTTGTATTGAATGAACATGTTTGGATATTTGAAAATGTAACTTTGACTTTATTAAATATGAAACATATTAGTAAATGTCATGAGCTTTGGTGATAACCCAATTATGCCCCGACTCTTATTCCGCTGCGAGTCGGGGTGTGACATAACATATACGGAATGAGTACTCCCGATTACCCGGTTTGCATTTCTCCATAATTGACCTGTTTGGTTACTTTAACCAAACAAGAGGTTCATGTTCATCCACATCTTAAGTTAATTGTTCATGACATGCGTTCCCTTACTCGGTTTACGCTTCTTTTGATATTCGTACCCATCCACTGGGTTTATACCGAAGCCATTATTCACGCACCCATCCCGATAAAGCGTTTAGACTTCGTTTTGATCCGTTTGGAAGTTTATGTGAAATCCATCACTTTCAAACAACCAAACTTAATATAGTTCTCTTATTTTGACCCGTTTGGAAGTTTATGTGAAATCCATCACTTTCAAACAACCAAACTTACAATTATCGTAATACTAACAAATCTAATGAAATTAACACATAATTTAACAACATACTACGAAGCACTAAGCCACGTACCTTATAGCTTTCCCTTCAACCACGTATCCACCTCAGCTTATCCACTAGATGTTTCACCCGCTTTGCCTCTTGATCTCCTTGACTATATGATCACAAAATCGATTCATGCAAGAACTAACTCTAATTCTCCCTCTCAATTTTGATCAATTTGATGATATAAGGGATTTTGGTGTTCTTGCCTGATCACACACATATACATGCACATAGATATGTGTTGTGTTTTGTTTATTTGATTTTTAATATAACATGTTTTACCCACTTGGCTAATTTAGTCCCTCATATTTAGTTTATTCTAAAGAGGGCCATAATTCATGTTTCTTTTTATTACTTAGCAACCTTCCATTAACTAGGTTAAATGCCCTAATTATTTATATGATTTAATATTTTTGAGGTGTTACAAGTCCACCCCCCTTAAAATGGGTTTCGTCCCCGAAACATATGTACGTACCAAAAAGTGAAGGGTAGAGTCATCTCATTTTCTCTTGGACTCCCAAGTGGTGTCCAATCCCTTCCGATGCTCCCATTTGACCTTCAGTTGGTCAATCTCCCTGTTTCTTAATCTTTTGACCTTTTGATCAAGGATTTAAATCGGTTTAGCTATGAAGTTAAGCTTGTCATCAACTTCAATACCATTATAGGGTACATATGCCGTTTCGTCCGCTAAACATTTACGGAGGTGTGATACATGGAACGTGTTATGTATCCCACTTAGCTCAATCGAAAGTTCTAGTCGGTAAGCCACCTTGCCCACCCGACTATTAACCTTAAATGGCCCGATAAATCGTGGACTCAGTTTACCTCTCTTCCTAAATCGAATGATCCCCTTCCACGAAGATACCTTAAGCATTACTCCATCGCCTACTTGAAACTTGATAGGTCTTCGTCTTTTATCCGCATAAGACTTTTGTCGATCTTGAGCCGCTTTTAAATGGGCTCGTACAGTATCAATATTTTCATTTGTGGCCTTAATCACATCTTTATGGGCGAGTTTTCTCGGTCCTACTTCGCCCCAACATACCGGGGTTCGGTATTTTCGACCATAAAGCATCTCATATGGTGCCATAACAATGATCGAATGATAGCTGTTGTTGTAAGAGAATTCGACTAACGGTAGACAAACATCCCAACTACCACCAAAATCAATAATACATGCCCGAAGCATGTCTTCTAAGGTTTGAATCGTTTGTTCGCTTTGTCCATCTGTCTAGGGATGATAGGCAGTACTGATTAACAGCTTTGTGCCCATTTGTTCTTGGAAATCACACCAAAAGTTCGAAGTAAACTGGGTATCTCTATCGGATACGCTCGATACCGGTACTCCATGGCGTGCTATAATTTCATTCATATACACCTCCGACATCTTTTCTGACGTGTAAGTCTCACGAATTGGAATAAAGTGAGTGCTTTTTGTCAATCTATCAACGACCACCCAAATGGCATCGAATCCTCGAGCCGTTCTCGGCAGTTTGGTCAATAGGTCCATGGTTATATGTTTCCATTTCCAGACCGGTATCTTTAATGGTTGGAGCTTGCCATAAGGCTTTTGATGCTCCGCTTTTACTTATAAACAAGTTAAACATCTTTGGACGTATTTTGGTACATCTCTTTTCATTCTAGGCCACCAATAATTTTGTTTTAAATCTCGGTACATTTTGTTCGCTCCCGGGTGAATCGAATAATGGAATTTATGAGCCTCGTTGAGTAAGAGATCTTTTACACCACATATGTTTGGAACCCAGATTCTACCGAATCGATATTTCAAACTATTTTCTCCGTCTTCAATATCTCTTACTAAACCCTTTACACGTTCTTTTCTCCGGTTCTCTGACCTGTGCGTATATATACATATTTTTACAATGAATTTTACACACGAACTCGGTTTTAATATTTATAAAAATGATTTATACCGTAATATTAAAACACACACAAAAGGACAAGTGTACCCTATTGTATATGTGGTAAAGTATGGGTAAGAACCAGATGTCGATCCATGGACGCGGACATACGCTTATGTACTAAACCGTTGTCATTTATTTACCGGTAAAAAGATATGTGAAAGGTTTTTAACTAAAATTATCTAAAAATGTGTCTTAAAACATAAAAGACTCCAAATACCAAAATATTTTTTTTCCTTTTGTCTTGTTTTATAAACAACCTAAGCATTAAGTCATAAATATCACAAAGGCACTTGATCAATCTTCCAATTTTAAAGACAATTAATATCCCTTTCGGGAATCCTAACATGATAATTCTTCAGAAAGTTAACGCGATAAATACACTTTAACCACCTAAAATTATTCATTAACGAGCTATTGATATATTTTCATGCGAATCTTTTAAAAATAAGTTAGTCATCCGTTAAGAGTTTTCTAACCTCACTTTATCAAGGAAAGTAATACCGATAACACAATACAACCACCGAGATAAGCATAACATAGATCATATCACAAACCTAGCCATTTTAACCAAAAATACTAAAAAATGATTATGACCCATGTCAAGAACTCGCAATAACACCATCTAACCCGTAAGAGCCCTTACGTGTAAGAAAGTATTCTTGATCAAAATCGGATTTATCTTTTATTAAACCAATACCATTTCTAGTTTCATGGTTAAACACATTAACAAGTTAACAGTTTGCTAACAAATGATTAATTAAGGGGTTTTGTCAACTTATCCTAACTAACCATTTATTAATCATCCAAGATAAACAACCACAATCAAGAATCCAACATCTATGAACCAAGTTTGCCATATGATCATCAAGATTCAAACATGAAAAAGTTGGCAGAGCTTCATTCAAACAAGATTACAAACTAAAGATTGTTTATAAAACAAGTATTCT
This sequence comes from Scalesia atractyloides, assembly GCA_947069175.1. Classification (NCBI taxonomy): domain Eukaryota; kingdom Viridiplantae; phylum Streptophyta; class Magnoliopsida; order Asterales; family Asteraceae; genus Scalesia; species Scalesia atractyloides. Next base: position 81,504,201 of record CAMTDV010000013.1, read on the forward strand.
TAATAGTATTCATAATAATAATACATAAACATCAGCTCAATACTTGCAAAGGTGCTTAAAATGCATGTTAAGAACAAGAAATCATACCATAAAAAAGCAAGGATTTGATGGATTGGATGATGGATGAGCTTCTTGCAACTTTGAGGCTTGGAAAATTACCCAATGTTTTGATCAGTAGCGTCTACTCTGTTTTATAGAGAAATTCATATCCGCATGGCCGTGCACGTTATGTGCACGCCCGTGCAGTCATCAGCGTGATGTCAACTGCAGGGTATGGACCAGACAAGTGGACGTTTGAGGCGGCAAAATCTTCAGATGTGCACGGTCATGCATATGGGTTGCACGGCCATGCAAGGTCTTCAGACATCTTGTTGATCAGTGTTCAGCTAGTGCACGGGAGTGCACCCGGGTTGCACGACCATTCGGGCTGAGAAATCATCTGCACTACCTTGTGCACTGCCAGTGCTCCCGAGGTCGTGAGTCGCGCACGGTCGTGCCGATAGTCTTCACGGCCGTGCGTGAGCTGTAACTTCAATAGTTTCTGTAGAATTCATCGGGAAACGTTCGTAAATCCCACTTTTTCTCAAACTTTATCTGTGGCACGCCGTTTAACACCTGAAAATATAAAAATGACCGATTAAGTACCTAAACAACGAAGTTTCAGTCAAAAACGCATAAAACGGGAGTAAAATGGGGACTTAAATATGTATATTTTAACGTATATCATTCTCTTTCTTTACCGCTTCTTTTTGTGGTACACAGGTTCATTCAAGTAGCCCGAAGTGACCACAAGTTACATAGATCGTACCTGAATAGGTACATAATCTTCCTTTCGGCTAAGACATCCGCCACTACGTTAGCTTTTCCCGGGTGATAATGAATTTTGCAGTCATAATCCTTCACCTTCTCTAACCAACGTCTTTGTCTCATATTCAATTCCTTTTGATCAAAGAAATACTTTAAACTCTTATGATCGGTGAAAATGGTGCATCTTACCCCGTACAGGTAATACCTCCAGATTTTTAGAGCAAAAACTACCGCTGCCAGCTCAAGTTCATGAGTCGGATATTTCTTTTCGTGAACTTTTAATTGTCTCGAGGCATAGGCGATCACCTTGCCCTGTTGCATAAGTACACACCCAAGACCTAGTTGTAATGCATCTGAGTACACTACCAAGTCATCGATGCCATCCGGTAAAGTCAATACTAGAGTACTGGTCAACTTTTCTTTAAGCGTTTGGAACCCCCTTTCTTGTTCGTCACTCCAGACAAACTTTTCATCCTTGCGGGTTAACTTAGTTAATGGCGAGGCAATCTTGGAGAAATCCTTAATGAATCTCCTATAATAACCCGCCAGTCCTAAAAAGCTTCTAACTTCTGAAGGATTTTTCAGAGGATTTCATTTTGACACTGCTTCTATCTTGGACGGATCGACCAATATTCCATCGGCGCTGATGATATGCCCTAGGAATTGCACTTCTCGAAGCCAAAAGGCACATTTTGAGAACTTCGCGTAGAGCTTTTCTCTTCTAAGCGTTGTAATACTTCACGCAAGTGGTGCGCATAATCCACCTCGCTTTTTGAATATACTAGAATGTCGTCGATGAACACTATCACTGATTTTCCAACATTGGCTTGCAAACCCGGTTCATAAGATCCATGAAGGCCGCATGTGCATTTGTTAGCCCGAATGACATAACGAGGAATTCACAATGCCCATATCGCGTAAGGAAAGCCATCTTGGGTATGTCTTCCTCTTTCACCCTCAATTGATGATATCCCGATCTCAATCAATTTTTGAAAACCGATTCGCACCTTGCAATTGATCGAATAAATCGTCGATTCTCGGAAGCGGGCATCGATTCTTTACCGTAAGTTTGTTTAACTCTAGGTAATCGATGCAAATTTGATGTTTAACATGTTTATCCAAATCTAAGCGTTAAGGACTTGGACAGGTTCATCTCCATTACATTACTCTTGTATAGGCAAAACCGAGCAAGAGATCCATAATGGTTGATGATATGTTATGAGTGGTTTTACTTAATACTTTAACCCCAACAATGAGTAGATGTTGCGTTGATGGATTCCGTAATACCTATCACAACGTTGTGGGTATGATCCTAATATCGCGGATAATCGTCTTGCGATTTTTTTTCCAATATTGATGAGGATCGTAATACCTACAAAATGAGGTCCTATCACCTTATGGCTTAAACACACACATATTTATTTTCTTCAAAGAACGACTTTAGGTGGTTATCACTTGACGAGAGATCGTGACAACTTTTTGAAAAGACATATGATTTGGTAACTAGATCAGGAGTCATATAATGTATATATGTGAGGCCCATCAGGGGGCAAAAGGGAAAGTGCACTAATTTTAACGTTATTTTACTAATTTCATGAAATAACGTTAAAAGCGAAGGACGGTTAATCATGTATCATGTGGTGGCGTTGATAGCCGAAAGACAAAAGGGTACATGCACTAATTGGTGTTTATCCCACTTGCTTATTATTATGTGTCTTATTTCCAAAGTTTGATGCAAAACTACTAACGAGTTGGGGGTCTCACTGGAAGCAGCATCTCTATTCCTACGGGTAGATGTAAGACTGTCTACATCTTACCCTCCTCAGACCCTACCTTAGCTTTGCTATTGATGACATTCACTGAGTACAAAAATGATGACCAGAGATCATTTCTACTTTTGTATAATGATATTTTAGAAATCCATAATAAAAGGGGAATTAAACCAAGTGATTCTGTCTTCTAATTGTTTTAAACCATCTATCATTTGCTTTCTTTATTTATTTAACGATTTCTAAATTTAAACTTTCCAAAAACAATTCTCTATTTCTGATTTACTAGACGTTGACCACATCCATGTACTAAGAACACTTATTTCATTGGACGAACTTGGTATATGCTATACTACATCAATGATTGGTGCACTTGCCCCAACATGTGATAGTGAGTGATCATGTCTTATCGTGTTTTATAATTTTAAAACTTGAAATTGTGTCCAAAAGTGATTGATATTACGAGACAGGTCAAAAACTAGTTGTATTCGCAATAGTGTATTTAAATTGGTATCGTAAGCTGTAGGAAGTGTTGGTACCATATTTAGTCTGTAACAAACCGAACTGGAATCTTGCAAACATCGGTCTCGATACTTATATTTATTAATATGGTTCTTGATCAACATAAAATACGTGTCAATATCCTTTAACATATCCCTTCTAATTATCATACCAAATATCAATATCATACCAATACCATAATTAATTGAACAACTGCTAACCAAAAGCCAGTCACGTAGCACAAGAAATTCCGCTAGTGGAAGAATAATAATTGTTAAGTCTTGTTGAATGCAAAACAATCTATTATTGGAGATTTTTCTTTTTTAATTCCGGATGTGTGGTAGTGCCGGAGAATCAACAATTTTGAACAAAAAGAAAAACACACCTTCCATTTAATATTATGGAATGAGATTCGGACATGATTACCAGAATATAATTGTCTATAATATTTAATTATCAAGTTCTATGACGTGGTGTTCATATTATTAATTGTTAATGTTCTTTATCTACAATATTATTACCGAACTTTATTGAAACTATTCAAACATAGAAAAATCATAAATTAAAGATTACAATCATGTATCTAAAAGTTCTCCCATCGCTACTTATATACTTGTATAGGTACTTATAAGTATGTCTACTAGAAAAAAACAATACATAATCTTTTAATTAGTATAAAGTTACCCTTACTAACGACAGGATTGAGGAATTTATTTTGATGGCGTCAGTGACTTTAGATGCGTCAATTTTATAAAACTAGATATAAGTTTTTTTTGAGTCAATTCGATAGTTCAGATCGGGCTAGGTTAGTCGCATAATAAAAACATGATTCATTCATGAAATATCACAAGGATAACCAACACACTTAACCATTTCTTCCAAGTTATCAACTCCTAAATCATCTATATTAACAATATCGATGAATGATATGTTACCATGTAGGTATTTCCTACCCGATTGCTCGGTGAACTCACCTCCATGAAATATCTTCAATGTAAACAGTGTGGGTTGCTCAACTATAACAACATAATAACACAATGTTAGTAAATTTTCAGTAATCGATACACATTTGGTTCCTCAACAACAAAAACACACAAGAAAGGATACTTACTACATATTGAATATGGGTTGAATTGCTCTTCAATGCCAAGAATTCTACAATATCCACCATATCCACCATCCATTAGTCGATTTGGAGTGTGAGTCAAAGTGTTCTTCTACGTGTTAGCTGATTCGAACTTGCTTAGAGATTACACTGTTGAATTTAGGTGTCTAAGTATTGATTATTTAACATTGCTATTAAGGTACGATTCAAGGAGTTACACTTTGGACGACGAAAGAATAATATTTAACTTTTAAATATTATGAATCACAAAAGCAGATTAATTGTGGAGAACAAGTATTTGGTGAAATACTAGAGATATTAATTGTTTGCGAAACGATTAATTTAGTGGAACTAATTGGTGCCGTTTAGAGAGTTAATGAGAAATGATTTAATATTTAGATAATAAATTAATTAGTTATTTTATCGAGAATAAAATACAGTCAAAGTGTTTTCACAACAGTTTAAGTTAGCGGTGAATAATAATTTTTCGATGGAAACGAAAGATTATATTATTGGATGATAATAATAATAATAATAATATATTATTATTATATTATAATTATAAGGGGTTGTTTTATTATTAAATAATAAAACAATGTTAAAGGGTTGACTGCTAATTAGTAATTAATTTAGGATTAATTACTTGGAGGAAAAGTCAAATCAAAGGGTTGACCGTTAATTAGTAATTAATCTAGGGTTAATTAGTAATTAATCTAGGATTAATTAGTTGGAGGAAAAGTCAAAGGTTGATGTGATAGAGTGTAATTACATGTAGAACCTTAACTTGAAACCCTAATTGCACGAGATACTAAGCAAGAGACAAAACCTAAAACCCTAGCACCCTCCCCCCTCCTTTGCATCGCCGACCACCCACCACCTGAACCTCCATCGTCTGCCACTGCCGACGTACCGCCGACCACCTTCGTCGCGCGTTTGGTGATTCGGATCATTAGTTTCCCTTGTGGAATCTTATGGTGTTCGTGGAGATTGTGATCAGGTTTACTAGCAAAGACGTTCGTTATATCTTTTGTTCGATTATTCGGTTTTCATCAAGGTATAACCCTAACCCGCTATTGTTATGCATTTATATAATTATCTGAATATACCGTAATTGGTTCATTGGTGGGATAAGTTTATCTGTATTTACGTTCAATCACACGTCCGCATCTGATTAATAATACATACACACGATTGCAGATAAGAACAATTTGTATTTGGGAGGGTTTTAAGGGGTTGAGTGATGAGATTGCGCTTTTGCCCCTCATATAGACGGCCAAGGAAACATCCATTTGACAAACGTGCCTATGTGATATTTTATAAGTAAAATGACGCAAAAACTTGAGGGTGGCAACATGTTTCCGTCATCAAACTACAAAGAGACAAATTACACTTTACTCTATTTTTAATTGAAAAAGAGATGGGCTTAAGAATATTTGTTATTTTTTTAATTTTTCTAGAGTAAATTGCACAAAACATCCTTTATGTTTCTCAAACTTGCAAGTTCCAGCCTTAATGTTTAAAAGTTGCTAAAAACAGCCTTTATGTTTATTTTTGTTGCGGGTTCAATCCTTTACAGCTAACCACGTTATTTTCTTCAGTTAAGTTCCCTCACATGCATAACATGTGAGGGTATATTCGTCATTTTGGTTGAATCTTCCACCCACTTCAATTATAAAAAAAAAAAGAATATTTAAGTTTTAACCTAGTTTAAACAAAGTTTGGTAAAACGTACGCGACTACAGAGGAGCACGATTACCGTTTGATAGTGTTTAAGTCTAACTTCGGCGTCCTAAGCGTCACCATTTGCTGGATCCGACTACTGAACACGGTGTTACGAAGTTCTCTGATTTGACGGCATCGGAGTTCCATGAGAGGTATCTAGGGTTGAAGAGTCGTTTGTCGTTTCCGTCTGATGCGAATAAGGCGCCGATTCTTCCAACTGATGATAATCCTGAAGAGTTTGATTGGCATGATCAAAATCTGTGTTAATCTTTACAGCTTAGTGGGCTAGCTTAACAAGATTCCTATCTTAATTCCGGGTTCGCCGGAATCCGGCGAAGTCGCCGGAGAAGAAGACCGGAAAAGAGGGTGTTTGGTTTTTAAAAGTTTGGTTTTATTGCACATTAGTCCCTGCGGTTAGAACTTTTTTTAAAATAGATTAAACCTTAAATATTTTTTTTTCTTATAATTGACGTGGGTGGAAGATCAACCAAAATGACGAATATACCCTCACATGTTATGCATGTGAGGGAACTTAACTGAAGAAAATAACGTGGTTAGCTGTAAAGGATTGAACTCGCAACAAAAATAAACTTAAAGGCTGTTTTTAGCAACTTTTAAACATTAAGGCTGGAACCTGCAAGTTTGAGGAAACATAAAGGATGTTTTGTGCAATTTACTCATTTTTCTAAGAGCATAGATAAAAAGGGTAATTTGTCAATAGGCCGGGATCAATTATGTAATGTATTCTATAATTCATTTTATTGATAATAATATATATGAGTAATCCTTTGTGCATTGGGTATGATTTTATAATTAGTATGGCCTACATAGAAAGTAGTGTGTTCGTTAACCTCTTTTCACTCCAAGTACGTTGGGACCATATTGGTGAGTGATCATAATCAAACGTTGAAAAAAATACCTTTTTGTAAAATGTATTACTGAAGCAAGAATATGAAAGCAAGCCGGTAACTAGAGGTGACTTAAAGCATCACTGAGTTGTCTCTCGAGGCCTCGTGTGGCTAATCCAGTTGCCTAGGAGCCAACCAATCGATCCTGTTTATGGTTTGGGACGTTGTCTCATTCTATCTTGTACTCTCCAGGAGAACGACAAGAACTTGCGACCAGTGGTGTTTCCATTGGATAGACACGACTAGACAAATACACTTTACAATCTTAGCAAATGTAATATTCAAACATTTAGCCCGTGACATAAGTCAAACATTATCAATTTTGAGTTTATATAGTTTAGTTCAAAAAGAGTTAAACTAGTATCTTCTTGAGTTTTATGTTTAAAGCTTGAAATTCACGTATTTATTAATTTTTTTGTTTATATAGGTAATTGTTGTTTATATTTGTGTTTTCAATCATTTATTGTGGGGAACAAAGTATAACAGTTGAGTTGGTTGGCGTAGCTTATATCAGGCTCGATCGATGGAGAGAAGGTCCCATGTCGTGCGTTGTGGACATGTAATCTTTTTTTTTTTCATTTAGTAGTTTTAACCTCGGATCCGTGTGCAATAGTTTTGAGCTCTTATTTCATGTATAAAATTAAACTTGAATATTGAAATCGTATACATAACTCTCAGTGGTGGTCTTATATTATATTTTAATATTTAAATTTTTAAATATATATTAAATCAAAGATCACAATCACTATCACAGTTGCTATCTCAACTACCTCCTTTGAATCTTGAAAATGTTACATTAATAGCCTAAGTTGATCAAACACGGAACCGAAAGTTGGAAAAGAAATAGCTATCAAGCTTCATGTCTAACTTGAAGAAAAAAAAAATAACAAACGCAGTGCTATAACCGGTAAAATATGTCATGATCAGATGGTTATTCTTGGCTAGTTGTAACACATAATAAACCAATCTAAAAGGAATATGTAACAAATTTTGACCTTATATACACAAAAGTAAAATGGGACACTCCTGTGCGGTGTGCCACATACAAATACAATACTAATAGGCATGACATTATGCACATGCACATTTTATAAAATAAAAAACAATAAACATCATAAAAGGTCGCGTGATTATGTCGCTTATTCTTCTTTTTTCCCTTTTTCTTGTTAAAATAAGAATAGAGTAAGAATAATGCATCTGGACTGTTTTAGTAATGAACATTGTTTCTATTATAAAAAGAAAGGAAAAAAAAAACGGTAAACTGACCGGATGGTTCCTTTGCGTTCTATGTTTTGTCTCTTGTTTCAAAAATTAAGGAGGCTCTAGCTATTTTTAAATCTTAACCACTTATAATCATTTTAGTAACCTAAGTTTAACGTTTCATTACGATTATATCAAAATACCAAATTCTCATTTTTAATTAAAAAAACAACCCTTCTTCTATTTCTTCAATCGCCCACCCCGGCCCCCTCACCAATCTTCATAAGTGAATTTGATTGTAGCATTCATAGTCACCATCTATGTTGCAACTGCATATGAGCATATGCATTTGCCTCAACGTTGACGACATACTCATTAAGCAAAAGGCTTCGTAAATGATCAAATTTCATACTTGTATTTCAGTTCAATCAAAATTAATGATACCCATGTGAACTAACTAATAATCTAATGAGATAATATGATCAAATTCGATTTTAAAAGGTAGAAGATGGTTATTCACAATACTCATATTGGGTTTTTGAGGTCTAGCGGTGACCCACAAAATGAGAGAAAAGTTAGAGAAAAGCGCAAAAAACTTAACGACAAAACTCCATATATCAACAACGATAACATGTCATTTTTTTAAATAAATCATATATACTGATGCTAGGTAGGTCGAGTGGAGAGTTGTGAATAACCACACATGATAAATTATAAAGAATTTAGTTTTCGGAAATTATATATGTATCAAATATCATAAGTTTACTAATATTTATAATAACATACCTAAACATCAACATAAGTAAACAACAAATGTGAAAATAGTAAAGTATCTCAAAATTGATATTCTTTCTTGAAAAATGATATTTATTATTTAAGAAATGGTTATCGTATAAGAGATCCAATTCATATGAAGTGTATGAGACATTCATAGACAAAGATATTTTAGGAAGATCGATATTGTTGACTTATAAACTCACTTCCCCCACAATTTTCAAACAACTATAACTTTATCTACGATTTTATTTTTTTTAAATTACATCGTATTAACGAACATTTCTTTCTCTTTAATTTTAGTAGGCTATTACTATAGTTTTCTTGATTTTTAATTTTTTTTACAGGATATGTGAATACATGATTACACATTCAATATAAGTCATTCCGTGATTATATATTCAAGAGTAAATTATAAAATTCGTCCTTTATGTTGACACTAGATTGCAAAGTGTGTCATTTGTCTTTAAAAAGTACAAAAAACGTACTCGATGTTTGCAAACCCCTGCACGTTATGTACTTTATCCCTAACTCAATTAGTTTTCATGGTTAAAATCTATTTAATAAATAAAACAAAAAAAAAGAATTTGAAATATTAAAAATATATAAACATATAATCGATCTTTCTCTATCTCTCTCAACTCTCATTATCTTTCTCTCTTAACTCTCTCTCTCTCTCGTTCCTTCTTCACCCACCATAAACCACCATAACCCACCCTACCACCTACCTGCCACCACCATCAGCATCTCCCCCCACTACCACCCACCTGTCACCACCACAACCACCGCCATTCACCCACCACCACCGCTACAACCCTGCCACCACCTGTGACGACCACCGCCACATGCGAAAATGGTGGTAGACTGTCGATCTTGTCCAGGTGCGTAGATCGAGGATGTTTAGGCTCGATTCTAAGTGACCAGATTGAAGATGATTGCAATTATCCCCAATTTCACATTTTTTTTCTTCTCATTTCATCCTAAATCAGTCGATTTTTACGTTCAATAGCTCAGCAATTTGTTCAATTTAGTATGTCAGATTATGGGTTTCAGTCGATTTGTTCCAATTTGCAGACCCATTGTGTCTTTTACGTGTTTGTGTGTGTAAAAGAGAGAAACTGTGGTGTTAATAGGACTGGTTGGCTCCCCGAAGATACAGAGAGAGCGTGTGTGGTGGGGTTGCCAATGGTGGTGTGGGTTGGGTGTTGGTGATGGTATGTGGTAGATGAGATTGCAGGAAATGATAGAGATTATTATTCATTTCTTTTGTTTTTTTTGTTTTAATTGTATAATATACTTTTGTATTTAAAAATTTATAATAGGTAAGGGTACTTTAGTAATTTCACAAGCATTGGGTTCATTTAGTTAGATTTTAACCATGAAAACTAACTGAGTTAGGGTTAAAGACATAACGTGCAGGGGTTTGCAAACATCGAGTACGTTTTTATACTTTTTGAAAACAAAGGACAAACTTTGCAATATAGTGTCAATATGATTTGTTGCAACATATATTATTACAGTTATGCTTATTACGTGATTACACATTCAATAATGAGAACTTAATTGTTCATGCCTTATTACGTAATTAAATCTGTAATATACGACATTATGATATTATTATGGATTGATTGGCTAATGTTTTGTATTACATATATGATTAGACCTTAGAATATTAAGCATTTCGTGAAATATTATGTATTATAGGTTTTGTTTTTTTATTAAAGTTATGGTTAGCACTAGTGTTTACACCACAACCTTGTACCATTTCCAAAGCAACCAAGCCCGTCCCAAACTCCAAGCAAAACTCATCTTTTATCGTCCACAAGGAACAACTAACCCTAGAGGAAAACTAACCCTTTGATAACGATGCATCGATGGTTAGTCTGGAGATGTGGCTTATCCATGAGCAAGAGCGCCTATCGGTGGAATACGTATATTGGGTACGCAAGAAAAAAAATGGCAGCTACCAGAACCTTGTCCTATGATTCCCCACTTCAAATCCCGTGGCTAATCTTTAACAGCAGGCGGTCTCGGAGGAGGAAATCGGCGGGAAAGTCAAGGAAGGGGCGGCAGACTCAATACTGGAAGAAGTTGCGAGGCAGGACCTCGTCAAGGGGGTGGCGGTCAGGTTAGCAACAAAGGTAGTCATGGAGGTGGCCGTGGGGAAACCTACGACAACATTTACGGTTGGGGCCATGCTACTTCTATGAGAACGTGGCTTGTAGGTGAAGCCACGTGTCGATCTGGCCAACAGGTAGACTGTCGAAACATACGCGAGTCGCGCCTGTGAGGGTTTGTACGAACAGATGCCACCTCATGGGATGAGTCCAACTACCCACAATGCCTACAATAATGAAGATTTGGATGTGGTCATCCGAGTCGGTCAGACCTGCATATTTGTCAATATTATGTGGGAGCTTTGCTTTCTGGTGTGGAACAAAAACAATCTTTTGGCAGAACTTGGAGTGTTCTGCTGCGGTTTCCAATCTGTAGGCCATTGTGTAGTCCTCTTCATCGTATGGGTTATACCCAAGTTAAGCAAGTGGTTTGTAGGTTGCGCGGCTGCCTTGTGCTTGTGGTATAAACACTAGTCTATCACCCTCATGGTATATAAGGACGTACCCTTAGGTGTGGGTGTCCCACTCATCTACAATTCGTTGTGACAATGGATGCGCATGAGCGGGAGTACGCATGTGATGATGCTCATGGTGAGCGCCTTGGTGTCTTTCTTCATCACCATGCTTGTTGCATGTGGCGCTTACGCTGTGGTGAGAATCTCTGTTCCTATGCTCTTGCCTTCCTCCACCCATATGCACACTCGTGATGAGTAGTGCGCAGTTGCGAGGGGGAGTCAGTGTGTAGTGTTCTGGTTGTAGCCTGGACTCTTGGTTGTACCTGCCCAATCAACCTTTGGTATTCATCGGCAAGGCTTGCTTGCCCTCGAAGGAACCACATTTCAAGGTTTTCCCTCTTTTGGAGTTGTGGTTCTTCTTGCGTATGCGGATCCACGCGCTGAAAGCTAGGGGATAAGTTGTGGTTCATTATGAGTGCACCGTTATGGTTGTTGGTAATCGTGCCAACAATGTATTCCTCATGTTCGTACTCATCGTCATGGAATATCCATTTGGTCCCCTCTGACACGACAGGTAGTGTCTGTAGATGTGGAGGGGTGTTAGCACATCGTAATTGGATACACATGGCATGTCAAATGTACTTGTTGTCGCATCTGTCATCAGTTGTGAGCGGAGATCATGGAGCAGTGCATGGCGCAAGCTGATTGGCTACATGTCAATGTCATTTTTCTACTGTTTGTCCTCTGCACAATTGATCATCGTGAGGCTTAGCTTTGACAGAGTATGCTGCCACTTATACTGGCTGTACTTTTATAAGCTGTCATGGTTGCTCATATACGTATGACCCCACACAGGGACCTTAGAACAAGTTGAGCATTTTAGGAACTCTGGGTATGATTTTGCATGCGCATGGCTTACACACAATTTAAGACCATACCCTTCAAATACTTATTCATAAATTATTTCATGACCAATTATTCTATTATAAAACTTGTGATAGCCTTTACTCATTTAAAAAGTTGTTACAAAATATTTATTTAAAGATTGGATAAATGGAATTTTATAAACAACAAATAGATGAAATATGGTAAAAAAATATATCTAAGAGTAAATTACAACCGGCGTCATTTACGTTTGTATCAAATTATGATTGGTGTTCTTTAACTAAAGAAATTACAGGCTCTATCCTTATGTTACAAGTTTTTACGTGTTATATTCATTAGCTCTAACCTAGTTAAGTTTTTTGGTTAATTCTTACCGTGTGCCTCTCACATTAGGACAACATGGTTTTTTCATCTCAATTTAACATGAATCTCGATTTACCCCTTGCATCTCATAACATCTTTCATATTCATCACAAAAATCATCGTTACTGTCCATGTTTCAAAACTTCGATAAAAAACCCAACCAAAAAAAAAAGAATGTGAATCAAGCCTTGCAATGGTGACTTCTACATACAACAAGCGACTTCTACATACAACAAGCACTAGAACAAATTGACATCAATGAAATTTATGGTAAGCTTCCAACATCATTTCGTAGCTTTATCTATTAATCGTATCGTAGTTTTCGTAAGAAGTTGTTTGCATATGAGCCGACCATTCTAATTGTCGCTCATTTTGATTGGTTTGATAAGAAAACAAAGATTAACTCAAAAATATTGTTCCATTAACAAGTAACGAAGAGATAAGACTACTCATTATTTAAATATTTTACTTTAATTTTACAATTCCAAACCTTGCATTAAATTTTTGTTTGGATTAACTAAAAAAAGGTGAGTCGACCGAAGGGTGAAGGAGGTTTATTTATTTTGTTTTTTAATATAAAATTGAGATGAAAAGACGATGTTGAATTCAAATGAGAGGCATATAATAAAAAAACTTAAATGGATTAGGTATATAAGACATAATGTGTTAAAATAAGTAATATAAATTGCAAAGCCTGTAATTTTGAAGGTGAATTGTAATTTGATGTAAACTTACTCATTCTAAAATCTAGTATAATAACATTAATTAATGTTAAATCGGAGTAACATAGGGGTAAGAGGAATATGCGAAGTAAAAGTGAATAAATAGTCCATACTCCACCCAACTAATAATTGAATTGAAGAGTAAATTGCATAAAACGTCCTTTAAGTTTCACTAATCTTGTAGGTTTCATCCTTAAACTTCAAAAGTTGTCAAAATCAGTCTTTAAGATTAAATTAGTTACGGATTTCATCCTTTATCACTAACACCGTTATTAAATCATGTTAAATGGCCTCACATGCAAGGCATGTGAGGGTAAAACCGTCTTTTTCATGTTAGATTCATGTCCATAACCGAAAAAACCTTTGTTCATCTTTAAACATCAACCAAAACATTCACCAAAAATCTCTCTTATCACACACTCATTACCTTTTCAAATTTAACCCAAAATTCGCATCATTGATTCCCCATTTTCTCCACACTTGCAGGTATTTCACTTGCATGTTTTGCTTTTATAGTATTTTGATTTTGTTAACTTGATTGTTTAATGTTTGAAAATGATTTGATTTAACAATATGGTAGAAAAGAAGCTGGTAATCTGCTGTAAAGAAAGCTATAAGTCATTCTTATTCAAAGAAAGAAAAGGTTTCTAATTGTTTCATCTTTTTGAAATTCTTTTCTTTGCACACAAGTTGTTTGATGAAATGCCAATGTGGGTTTTAACTTTTAAATTTTAATGTTTTTATAAAACAAAAATCTTGTAAAAAGAGTTCAAAGAAATATTGGTTTGGAAACGGAAAGGTAGTAGGAGTGTGGATAAAGATTTGTCACAAACAAAAACAGTAGGGAATTTTGTTAATCTAATGAAGCCGAGAATGAGCAGAGTAAACACGCGTATTCGGTCGCGTATGCGACCGCAGTGGCAACAGAAGCGGCGGTGGCAGTCGCCCATGCTGCTGCCAAAGTTGTCCTCTTGACGTCCAGCGCCCATTTCCTGAATAAATCTGCAGTAGAAATGGCTGCTATCAGGATTCAAACAGCTTCCGCGGGCACTTGGTAAATTATATTAGCATAATAAAAATTTGTAAAACTGTTTTTTGATCTGTGGGGTTATATGATTATATTGTTTTCAGGCGAGGATGGCATTGCGTGCTCTTAGAGGGCTTGGGCGGTTGAGATCGGTGGTTCAAGGTCAATCAGTCAAACGCCAAGCAAAAGTTGGCGGTTGAGATCGGTGGTTCAAGGTCAATCAGTTAAATGTATGCAAACGTTGGCTCGTGTACAGTCTCAGATTCGGTCAAGGCGTGTGCGTATGTCTGAGGAGAACAAAGTTGTCCAGCAACTTCTTTTGAAGCGTGAGAAATAACTCAACAATATTAGATCTTCTCTAAGTAATAAATATGAGTAAATTGCACAAAACGTCCTTTAAGTATGAAATAGACGGTTTTACCCTCACATGGCTTGCATGTAATGCCATTTAACATGATTTAATAACTGGGTTAGTGATAAAGGATGAAAACCGTAACTAATTTAATCTTAAAGGCTGATTTTGGCAACTTTTAAAGTTTAAAGCTGAAACCTGCAAGATTGGTGAAACTTAAAGGACGTTTTGTGCAATTTACTCTTGAATTGAATTGATTGTTTTTTTAATTGCAATAGATGAGATGCGATGCTCATGAATTATTGTTGGCGTTTATAAACAACCGACGCGGATCACTTCAACTGCAACTTTAACTCGAAGTAGAAAGAAAGAAAGAGGAAGCATTTTCAAATTTCGCCATGATCGCCTCTTCAAGATTAACCACCAGCAGCAGCCTCCCGCCCTACACCGCTCTCACTCCCAAACCATCACCCAGATTTTCCTCCTCCTTCTCCTCCCCCCTTCCCCTCAGATGTTTTCCTTCTCGCACTATCTCCAGTGTCCTTAAAATCGCAGATTCTCTCAATCTATCCTCACCTGCTCCTCCAGATCTCAACCCCCTTCTCAATCTAAAGCCCACCATCCTTGTCTCCGAGAAACTTGGAGATGCCGGCCTCGACCTCCTCCGAACCTTCGCCAACGTTGACTGCTGCTACAACCTCTCTCCCGAAGACCTCTGTTCCAAAATCTCCTCCTGCGATGCCTTAATCGTCAGGAGCGGTACCAAAGTCAACCGCCGGTCTTCGAAGCCGCCAAAGGCCGCTTGAAGGTCGTCGGAAGGGCTGGGGTGGGCATCGACAATGTCGATCTGCAGGCTGCTACTGAATTCGGATGCCTTGTTGTCAATGCTCCCACCGCCAACACTATTGCTGCTGCCGAGCACGGCATCGCTTTATTAGCTGCCATGGCTCGTAATATCGCACAGGCTGATGCTTCCATGAAAGCTGGTATGCTACCGCCTGCCTCTTTTTCTTTAATTTTACCTTCAGATCTCGAAATTCATGTTTCTCTTTGACAGGCAAATGGCAGCGGAACAAGTATGTTGGAGTCTCTATGGTCGGCAAGACATTAGCAATCATGGGATTCGGAAAGGTTGGATCGGAGGTAGCCAGACGTGCAAAGGGGCTTGGGATGCATGTTGTTGCACATGATCCCTACGCTCCCGCGGACAGAGCACGTGCTATCGGTGTTGAACTGGTCTCTTTTGATCAGGCTGTCTCCACTGCAGATTTTATCTCACTTCATATGCCGCTCACCCCTGCTACTTCAAAGGTGTTTAATGATGCAACCTTTGCTAAGATGAAGAAGGGGGTCCGGATCATCAACGTGGCTCGGGGTGGAGTCATCGATGAAGACGCCTTATTGAGGGCCCTTGATTCTGGAATTGTTGCACAGGCAGCGTTAGATGTGTTCTGTGAGGAGCCCCCAAAGGACAGCAAACTGGTGCTGCATCAGAACGTGACAGCCACACCTCATCTTGGAGCGAGCACGAAAGAAGCACAGGAAGGTGTAGCTGTGGAAATAGCAGAGGCTGTAGTTGGAGCGTTACAAGGTGAACTTTCCGCAACTGCTGTCAACGCTCCAATGGTCCCCCCTGAGGTAAATTCTCACATACCCGATTTCAATCCAAATAAATAATTAACCTTGGATGGGATCTGCAGATTCTGTCTGAGCTGGCACCTTATGTGACGCTAGCTGAGAAGCTGGAAGACTAGCTGTGCAGTTGGGTTAGCGGAGGAAGTGGAATCCAGTCCGTGAAGGTGGTGTACAGATCAGGGCGGGATCCGGATGACCTGGACACTAGACTTCTGAGGGCCATGATCATAAAAGGCATCATCGAACCCATCTCGGGATACCATCATCAATCTGGTGAATGCTGATTTCATTGCTAAGCAGAAAGGCCTGGTCATCTCTGAGGAAAGAGTGTTTGCCAACTCAGGGGGTCCGGTAGATTCGATTCAGGTGAGGATAGGCAATGTAAAATCGAAATTTCAAAGTGCTGTGTCTGAGAATGAGGAGATCAGTGTGGAAGGGAAAGTGAAATACGGAAAGCCACACCTGTCGCGAGTGGGGGCGTTTGAAGTGGATGTAAGCCTGGAAGGAAACCTGATACTCTGCCGGCAGGTAGACCAACCAGGGATGATCGGGAAGGTGGGAGGGATACTTGGGGAGAAGAATGTGAATGTCAGCTTTATGAGTGTTGGAAGGAATGTTAGGAGGAAGAAGGCCATCATGGCGATTGGTGTGGACGAGGAACCGGACAAGGATACCCTCGACAAAATAGGGCATGTACCTGCGATCGAAGAATTTGTATTCCTCAACCTATAGTCTCTTATTACATACACTACCAGAGAATAATAAGGGGTTTGAGTGTTTCATATGTTGTATGCTTAGGTTGGTTGTCATATTCTTACTTGTCTTGTACCACAAGAACCTGCATTTATATAATCAAATAACACAGCCTTCATTACTACTTGGCTGCAAAACGCATGGTTTAGCATCAATTTCATTTCAACTCTTATTAGCTGCTGATTTTCCGTCCGTATCGGTTTGGTTCGTTACGATAGTGGCACGGTACTGACACTCGTTATAACAACCGAAAGAGAAAACACAAAAAATGAATCCGTAATATGCTCAAAAGAATATCAACATGTGTTGTACATTGATCGAAAGCCACTAAAACGAAATACGGGGTGACATTGAAACTTAAAAAACTTTTTCATGCCCATCACCAGGGTTGTTAAAACTTGTAACGCTCGATTTCTAACGATTTTTACATTATTACCAACCCTTGACATAACGGCACTTTTGGAATTTTATAAAACATCATACCATAAAAGTTTTATAAGCTGTAAGAGGAAAATAATAGTAATAAAACTAAACTTTGAAGCACCTTTGACAACTTGTACGTTTATGCCTCGACAACTTGTACGTTTATGCCTCAATGACTTGTATATTATCATGTACAACTTGGTTTTGAATAAATTTTGCATCGAAAGGTAAATAAAAAATAAGCATATCACAAGAGTATACTATAAGAGAGCTAGGTGTTAAAATCAAGGTGAATTAAAAAAAATAAACTAAAATATAAATGAAAAAGTATAAGGTTTAAATGATGAGCATATCTAAAGTTGAAAATGACATACTTTAACTTCGTAATAGAAACCTATTATAAGTTGTAACCTTATAATTTACATGCACGAACCACTTGTACTTGTGCTCAAACAACTTGTACCTTATGAGGTACTGTTTATATCGACATTCACTTTTAATATACAACTAGTCTTAAATCCCCACATTGCGAGGTGGAGGACATACAATTAGGCTACAACATTGCGGGGTTGAGGGACGTAAACCATGTTAAAAAACTCTTGAAACCCAATTAGTGGATATCATGATGCCACATGGTATATGTTGTAGAGTTTGTGGAGGGTATTTCCGTGAACATGCTTTTGATGTTGTACATATCATCAGTTGAGAAAAGATTTGTCCTTGTCTTTTTGACAAGTATCAACCTGTCAAATATCTACTCCTCTTTTTAGCACACTTTGTTTAACACGCTTGCTTCCTATCTCTCAACTCTTCAACACACTTTCTTCATATCTCTCACTTCTTCTTCGACACACTTTCCACATTTTTAAACCAAATTTTACAATAATGAAAACAGAGATGAAACAAGATTGCAAACGGGATGAGAGAAACAGATGAGCGTCCAAACCGGTTCAACGTCGTTGTTTTCCTATTTCTTCACAAGATCCAGATCTAGATCCGTCATGTTTCTTTTAAACCCCACGAAGACGGGACCTGTTTGGTTTAATTTGAAGAAAATCGCACGTGAAGATGAAGATGATAATGAATCAGATATGGATCCTGTTAAAGTTTTGATTCTTTTTCTCTACTATGAAATTACACATTTTTTGTACGTTTTTGTAGTTGAATCAGGTTGTTAAGCCATAAAATGTGTTATTTATGTTGTTTCTAATTATTGGTCTTATAATTTTTTGTGTAAAAATGTGCTTCCCATCTGCAAGTGTTACGTCAAAAGTGATCTGGCCTATAGGAAAAACGGATTTGTTACAAAAACCTTTGAGTGGGTAGTCGACCGGCTTAAGGCGTGCTTTATACTCCGCATCAAACATTGCTCCTAGATGATATCTATTGTGCACCCCGGGTCAATGGAGACATAATCGGTTCTGTAGTGGCTGATAACGTCAATGATGATGACGTAACGTTATCACGTGGCCCGCTGCGCACCACTGGGAAAACGACTTGTTACTCTCGCTAGTTGTCTTGTTGCTGACGTTTGTTCAGAATTCTCTTGTTGTGCCTTGGCCCACCTTGGATCATGTGGGTCTCCGCCTGCTTTAGCTTCTTATTGCTCGGTCCATCATTATTGCGCGCTATTTGTCTTATTTCTTTGCGAACATTCTGGACCAGGTGTGTAACCTTCCCACTTTTCATCGCTTTCTCAATTTTTGTGCGCAAGCTTATGCAAACGTCGGTCTTGTGCCCTGAGTCCTTGTGGAACTTGCAATATAGGTTGTGGTCTTGGCCCTTCTAATTGCTCATTTGTAAGGGTGGTTTAAACTGATGGTTCTGCGTGCTCAGAATTTCATGTGGAGCTTTCGTGAGTGGAGTACATTGTCTTTCCCTATTTTCGTGTTTGATGTTTTTCTTGTAACTGATTCGGTTGATCGTGGCTCGCGCATCATCGCTTGAGCTATATTTCTTACCTTCGTAACCGCCGGATTGGGAATTCCTCCAAGGCGTGTTTTTACCCTTCTTGCGTCAGCAGTTATTGTCTTGATTGTTGCTGTTGTAATGGAGACTTTTCTTACGAGTTAGGTTTCTTTGATTTGTGCCCAAACCTTAGCTGTCGACATCACTTTGTTCCATTCTTTTGGCATGCCATTCTTGCTAGATTTGGTTCGGATGAGATCATCACGGCGCACCGTGTTGGTGAAGTGCGCGCGCAATAGGTCTTTGCTTACGTCATCGCGTTGTAAAAACTTCGCTTGTAAATCGGTAAATGAGTTGATCCTATCAGTTGGCAAACTATCAAACCATGCGTGTGCCACACCTGTAAAAGTTTGAACAAAAAGATGACACCACATTGGATGTGTCAAAAAATCGAGCACGCCTGCGCTGATGAACAGTCAGATGTGATCGTCTGGATCCTACAACCCGCTAAATTTTCTCACATTTGGCGGGAGTTATGCTTTTTCCAACGGGGACAAAACGATGTTAAGTGCAAACTTTGATTCTTCTGCCGCTGCCGCTGGTCTATATGCCAGGTTGAAACGTGTTCCGTTGCTGAGTTTTACGTTGCGCGTGGGCACGACTTGTACGACCGTTGATTGGTTTTCGATCTGTCAAAAGCACTTAACCGGTCTCCTTGTTTGTACGTTGGGTCGGATTCTCCCGAGTATGAGTCCCATTTATTATGGGTGATGCCGCAGGGACCTAGACGGTATTTTCTTCTACACTGGTGCTCTTACTGCATTTCGTCATGCCTTTGAGTGTTGGCTCTTGTATTGCGTGTGGTGCTAATGTCATAATAAGATTCTTTATGTTGGTGGTAGACACCCCCTATACACGCACGTGGTGGGGAGGTGTAATCCAAGATTCTCGGACTTGGTTGCACATAAGGGGTTTGTTGTCTAGTAGCCGGCACTTGTGCGCATACTACGTTCAGCGCAGCTTGAGATTTCATAAACCAGGATGCGGTGTCTCCCCATCTGGAAGTAACGAAAAAATTTGAGCAGTGGGGCTCACATGCTGTGCTGCTAGGGTGTTATGTTGGGCTACTTGCACAGCACTATTGTGCGCGTGTGTAACCTTGACGTGGTGTGAGCGAGTATAAATTTTTGGATATATTTTAATTACTTCTCACCCGTTTATTCAAGCTTTAAGTTTATAAAACACGATATCACTATCACTCTCTACAACATGCTAGAGCAAGTGCACCCATCCTTGGCGTAAAATAGTGATGGTAAGATACCGAGGTCGTCCAACGACAGAAAAGCTTTTAATACCGAAATATTACCGACGTCTAATCTAATCAAATTTTTTAGAAAATATTTTTAATAAGTAAACTAAATAAATGAACTAAGTAATAAAAGAAACAAATAAACAAGATAGAATCACTTGTTTCCGCACTTTGGGTTTTTTAAGCAATTATCTTAGTTATAGTGACATGTTTCTCTTTTAAAGGCAGCGCTACCCTCAGCTATATTGGTCTGAGTTAGCAGGATACAGTCCCGCAAGGCCGGAATATTGAAAGATAATTAAGTAAGTTATTAATGCAAAATGTGGCATGTCCCTCTTTTGGAGGCAACGCTACCCTCGGCCGTATTGATCTGAGTCAGGAGGGATACAATTCTGTATGGACGGTTTAAAATTTTAATAGTGGTTTATTTATAAGGGATTCAAACCGTTCTTACTTCCCCGATTTTATGCTATATGCCTCAAAGGAAGTCATAATAAGCTTGAATCAAGTCCTTTCATACACTAAACGAGGCAATAACTTTACCCACACCGCCCTTTTAACCTCCTTCCAGGCAGTTAACGCGCTTTATATAGACCACAAAAACACGAATGAGTGAATCAACGAAACATGAAAAGATGATAGAATAAAGTTCACTTTCAATATAAAAAACTAGTTATTAAAGTCATTAATATATACCCAATTAAAAAGTTAACCAAAGTTTGGAAATCAAAAGTAATACATAAATAAATTGTCTTCACCAAGTGATGTAAGAGATTAGCCAAGCATAGCTTCTGTTTGACAAAAACTTTTATGATCAATCTTGGATCCTGGGACTACTACACACACTATAAAGATGGATGATGGATGAATGTGGTGGATGATGGTGGAATTGTGGTGGTGTAGTGGTGGCAGGTGTGAGAGAAGTGGTTTACCAAGGGATGAGTTGAAATGAAACCAAGAATCCCTATTTATAGCTCGAAATGGAAGCATCACACGGCCCCATGCCTGGTGAAAACGGCCCCGTGTCCCTCATCTTCTCTGTTTTCATTTAATGAGTTTGTCAATTTAGATGCTTGCACGGCCCTGTGGCCATTGTACTTGTTTTACTATCTAAGATTTGCATATCGGGAAGTTGACCATGGCCCGTCTCCATGGGACACGACCCCGTGTCTCTTGTCTACTTCTCTTTGTCTTCTTCTTCTTCCTGGAATCTTAAGTGAGGCACGGCCCGTGCTTGACTTCTGATTCGTTGTTTTGTCTTGGGGTGAAGCTCAGAGGGTTGGTATAGTGTATCATTTTTCCTTTTTTTGTACTTATGTCGGTTTTTGTCGTTAATTTGTTACATTTGTACATTTAAGCTATTTAATCCTGAAAATCAAAAGCATACAAAGAAACGCACTTTTTCTAACATTGGTACTAAAAAGAGTCGATTTTTATACCTTATTTGATATAATTTATATGTTGCATTTAACGCATATCAAACCCCGCCATTTGTAAAGTTTCCTTCAGTGTACCCGTCAGCATGTGGATTTGGAAGTGCGCATTTTCCGCACCATGCTAAGAGCTTGAACCAAAGTGTAAAAAATGGGTTCTGTGATCAGCCATGATGGTGAACAAAAAGGATAGGAAAGGATGATGAGTAGTGAGAATAAATCGGTGAGCGCCAATGCAGAAACACCAAGTCTAAATCCACAGTATTTATCTTTGAGACAATGGTCTCGTCAAATAATGGTTAATCATTAATCTTTTAACTGAGTATGAACCGATAGCGATTTGCAAAACAGAATACCGTGAGACTCGTTATAAGAAGGAGATGTTGAGGGTTCTTCTTGTAACAACCCTACGGCATGAGAATAAGTATTGTTTGAGAAGACAAAACGAGTGTCTAGATATGGCCCCTTGCGCGTGAGCGTGTTGTATCTTTTCACGCAGGATTTAAGACATGCCCCTTAAGTTATGTATAAAATTTCATCGTTCACAAATATAAAGACAACATGGTTGATAAGTGACTTATTTTTAACAAGTAAAGATTTTATGTTAATTTGATTTTCCAAAAGAAATTTTGGGTTATCTGGTGATTAAGCTTCGCCTGAATTGTTGAAATTTGGTTCGGCTATCGTATATTACGCAGGGGTCGTCGGTGTCCTCAAATATTTGCATGGTTGAAAAGTAATTGTGTGGTTGGTGGAAGAAATTGAAGCGTATCAGATGATTTCGACCATTTCTTCTTAGCACGACAGTTTTTTCTTTTGTTTCTTGCCACATACCCATGGACCGTTGAGATTCGTGGCAGTCTTCGTCCATTGACCCACCTTCAACCCTAGATAGGTAATTTTAAATAACCAATTAAACCTTTATTTTTATTTTTATTCTTTGGTTGTAAAGTTTAGACAATCAGCTAAGAAATATTTATTTTAATTTTTAATCACATGTTAAACTCGTGGAAGATACTATAATCAATTCCATTTTATGGAAGAAGACACATATATAAAGGGTTCCTCCTATATGCGTAAGCTTAAGTCTAAATGACAAGGTAAAATAAGGAGAGGTGACTTAGTCAAAAGAGGGGTACGTTCTAGTAAAGACTATTGGACAAGAGTACGTTTACCATAACCCGTCCCAACAGATGCCGTTTTTTTCTTGAATTAAATTAGTGATTAAGCGAATACTCTTAGATTGGTAATGTTAACCACATGAGCAAATATATGGAACCACATATATAATATTGTACATTGGTGTGTGTGTGTGTGTTTCCTTGGGGTCTTTTGTCAGCCACCAGTTTCTCCGCCTTAGAAATCCTATATATATATATATGTCACACCTCGAGGACTTGCCTCAACCGAGTTAATATCTCCCCATTTCCAGTTATCTTGTATTTCACCATTTATAGTCACATTCTGCTTTTGTTCCAAACACCACTTTCCAGGCACAACCCCACCGTCTGCTGACCGGTTTAATATGTTATTGTCAATCTGATGCAGCAGTGCATCATCTAAAGGCCTTGCAACAATCAGGCTGTCCCCCATATTGCTGAGGCTATCGTTTGTGGTCATAACATACCTCAAATCACTGTCAATTCTGGTGTTATGAATAGCGGGTGAGTTGCATATGACGGTTTGGAAGTAGAATTCTAGAGGAGATGCTAAGTTGCTCATGTACATAAGCAGTTTCCTAGGGAAGTTGTCCCATCCTTTGACACAGAATTCTATCAAAGATCGGCTTAGGATCACCCAAGGGGAACCTGCATAAAACATACATGTGACAAACCGAAACCACACATCAATCAAAATTCTGGAATTTAAAACAAGTTTACCAGCTCAGATCCTGAACGTATTGGGCGCATATCGGGTCTGTTTACCATAGAAAATTGGAGAGGTTTTTGTGTCATAGACGCTGGGGTCCACAACCACTTGCTTGGCCCTTTCATCCCTGCGCCGCAATTAAAGTTATATATCATTCTTTCTGGTGAAGCATATACCGTGTGTCTTACTCATGGGAGCTGCTGGTGTTTGCAAAATGTACAAAGTTGAGGTCCCTGGGCAAGAGGGTAAAAGCGTGGAGGATATCTGCATTTAGTAATGGGAGTCAGTATACATTTGAATCACAGGAACTGTGTTTACCAATTGCAAAATATACCATCCTGAGTCATGAGTGGGTAATCAGAAGCACCAAGTGGGATGAACCAATCCCACGTGGTACTTAATTTGAGGAGCAATGCAGAGGCGTGGAGCAAGGCAGCCAGTCCAGATGCTCCCATCTGGTTCACGGCATAACTCCGCCCAACAACGTTGACATTATCGAAAGCAGTAAACAGGGGGTCATATTGGACATACAGTGCCAGATCCGCCCTCTGCATCCAGTAGCAGAAGGTACTGATTTCGGGGATGATAAGCAGCCTTCAACACCCTCCGTATCCTCTGCCCATCTCCACTGGACCCGTAAATCCAGTAAGCTAACACTGGAATGCTCTATTTCTGCTTCTGTTTGGAACAGGGTTTAACTTTGTGCCTCCATCTGAGTAACCATGTTGGAATTATGATGCTCCAAGAATCAGTAATAAAGTAACAAGAGCCAGAAACTCGAGGTGGGTGTTGCTGGAAACAATGAAAGATTGAAGCTTGGGAAGTTTCATGATCTTGAATTAATCATAATCAGCAAGAAATTAAAAAAAAGAAAAAAGAATAGAAACAAGGGGGGCTGATAAGAAATAGAATGAAGTAAAAAATAAATATTCAGTGCTACCAAGTATCCTATTAAAGTTGGATAGACCAAGAGAAGGAAGAAACGTGAAATAGGGTAGATGGTGACGAACCAACCATTGTCAAACAGATGGGCTACAAGAGATGCTGATGTTCACGGCGCATGCCAGTTTTCTAGTATATAAGACAAGGAATCATGTGCGACTACAGATGCCCTGAGACAAATTATTATTATTATTGTTATTCATTACTCATCGCTTTTACCTTCTTTAAATATATATATTTATTATTTATTACAATCACGAACCACGTCCTGGACCAAAACCCACAACCTAACCCTTGCGGCTTTCACTTCTTATTTTCTTTACATTTTCCTGCTTCATGCAAGAATTCATATGTTATTATTATTATACTTTTTATCAATTTAGATTACATTCTCAAGATGACTAGACCACCTGACAGTTTTGTTCATCGAGTGATAGACGTCCAAATAACGAAACATAGTGACCCTGGTAAAAAAAATCCATGTACTTAGGAGCCGTTTGGCAACTTCTGAATGGTTAAGTGTTGAACCACTAAAAGATCTAAACTATTAAATGTTGAATCAGTAAGAGAACTGAACCATCAAGAGCCAATATAATGTTTAACCATTCAGAGGCAAATATTTAACCAATTCAGATTAGAGGTCTTAACCATTCAGACTTTGTATAATATTTAACCATTCAGAGGGCAAATGTCTGAATCATTCAGACATCTGCTCACGAAACAAACAAATAGTCTGAATCATTAAGTGCTGAACCAATGAGAGGTCTGAATCATTAAGAGATAAACAAACAGCCCCTTAATTACTTTGATGTATGCTATTGAGCTTTAACACCTAGCTAGTTACCTTCTTTTATATAATGTTTGCCATATAAAAAAAAAAGACGCTTTCTATGGTCCCGTTAATCCAGTAGTGTTATTGTGCTCATTTATTTCTTATGTTATTTGTGCGTACCCCTTTTACAAAACTTTGAAAGTGGAAATGTTTTTTTGTATCATAATAGTTTCCCTGTCACATCTTATTTGATTAAGTTATGTTAAAAATTGAACATGATGTTTTCAATACTTAAATCCTATTGAGATGAAATGAAATCAAGATACTAAAAACAGTGAAGGCATGTCTTCATCATCACAACATTTTAAATACCCACCCAAACACAAATATTTATAGGGATTACGTTAAGGAAAACACTGTTGGTTTAGAGAAAGTAGTATGTGCAACAACTAAAGCAATGTGAAATGCCAAATTTTAAGTTGGTAAAAAGTCAATTTAAGATCTAAAGAGCATATATGACTTTTTTTTTCTTTTCTTATACACAGTAGCATGTGCAACAAGTAAAGCAATGTGAAACACCTAATTTGAAAGTAGAAAATAACTTGTTAAGGTCTAGAGAACATATGTGAAAAGTCAAAAAATGGTTGAAATCAAAAGTCAGGCTTGCATTACCAAAGATTTTCAAATGCTCTGAATCGTGAAAAGAAAGCAATCAACAAACTAAAAAACCTAATTTCATAAATTTTTTAAACCAATAATATCATGATATGTCAACTCACCACTCCACTTCTCAATTTGCACTCAAGCACTAGGGGTGCTTTAAACACATAGACAGTGGTAAATATTTTTTAAAAAAAATAAGAAAAATTATGATTGGTTGAAAGAGGGTGGGCCTACCATTAACCCCATCTCTCTTCTCTTCTCACATCGGTGAGTATAACCCGAATCCCATTCAATCACCCACTCAAACAAGGGGTGGTGGTGTTATACCCGATCGACAAACCCACTCACCGAGAGCGCACATACCACCCTAAGGGTAAAGATGTTTGGAGGGAGAAGACTCCTCTCCTGGAGAAGCAACCAAATGACCACGTGTTGTTTTCACTCTTTTTTTTTTTTTGCACTCTTACTTTCTAGCTTTCAAACCTGCCAGTTGAGAATAGAGATGGGCAAAATCGGGTATTATTATTACCCGGAACCGGTTCCAACCCGGAACCGGTTCTGGTTGGATGTCATTGGAACCGGGTATGGTGTGGAACCGGGTCCGGTTCCTACCCGGGTTCACAGCCAAGAATATGGAACCGTGTAGAACCGGGTACGGGTATTATGGAACCGGGTATGGTGTGGAACCGGGTATGGTGTGGAACCGGTTCCTGATAGTGTTCAAACCGGTTCCTGACAGTAAAAATCTGACTTTTACTGTTCAGAACCGGTTCTGAACAGTAAAAACCTGACTTTACTGTGCAGAACCGGTTCCTGACAGTAAAATCTGACTTTACTGTGCAGAACCGGTTCCTGATAAAATGTTACCGGTGGAACCGGTTCCTGATTAAAAAATCGTTTTTTTTTTGTATATAAACCCCTTCCTACTTACCGGTTCCTGATAAATGTTATTGTTGGTGTTTTAATAAAGTTTGTGTAACAATAATCGATTAAAATTAAAAACCCCTTCTATTGTGTTTTTTTACATCTATTTTTGGAACGCTACTATTGTGTTTTTTATGTTTGAATTTTATTATTAGTTACATTGATAAATAAAAATATTAACAATAATCGATTAAAATTAAAAAACAAATTAATCGGTTACAATATATAAAAAAAATTAACCGGTTACAAAAAAAAAATAAAAAATTACTCAGAACCGGTTCTAGTAAGATTTTATTTCTTTGATCGTTTACTAGCGGCAGGTGCAACACTTTCCGACGAGTTTCTCTTAGGTACGGGTACCTCGGTACAATCGTCGTCCGAATCGTTAGTCTCCACTTCTTCGTCCTCCTCTTCGTCAACAATTTTATGCTCTAACTCAATTTCATCTTCTAGACTAGTTTTATGTTGAACACGATCAACGGCATCCAAATGGTCCTTTAAGCATATTGCCATCTCTAGCGATTCCGGAGTTAGTCTTGTTCTTCTAATTGACAAAACCCTGCCACTAAGAGAAAACACACTTTCCGAAGCTACCGTGGAAGCTTGGACCGTTAGTATATCACGAGCCATGGTGGCTAGAATCGGGTATTCGGATTCTTTCGATTTCCACCATGCCAAAACATCAAATTTCCTATACTCCTCGGTGGTCATAGTAAGGGAATACTGATTTTTTTTATATCTCCCAAGTTCACTTGTTGGTTCACTACCCCTTTGTTGTCTAGCGGTCTCGTCTCTAACGACATTTAACATGGTTATAAGTGGATCCCCACTTGTTTCATCGTTAGAGGCCGTGGACCGAGACTCAAACAAATTTGTATGATTTTTTTCACCATATTTTTTTAAATAATGATCATAAAGTTTGGCCATACACTCATTGAATATTTTTTTTGTTTTTTCTTTTAAAGTTGGATCCTCCTCATGCATATCCAACTTGTCATAAATTTCATCAATTAAAGCTTCAACACCCGGTACGTTGAGAGGAAAATCAGACCCATAAATCACTGGGCCGGATGGGCCTCCTAACTAGTTACTACATTTGAGTAGTAGTAACAGGGCTTCCTTTATAATCTTGTGCACAGTAGTTGCTATTGAATACAGAAATTGCTATTTACTTACCACCAAAAGTCACATTCTACAATCCTCCTCTTAACAAGAGTTGAATCCCAAAAACAAGCGCTAGTTCCTGTTTTTTACATATCTAAGTAATTATTAAATGAGTAAAGCATCCCACTAGAATAACAATCAGATAAGGATGAATGAAAGTTGGAAGAATTTATAGTTATTGTTCAGATACCAAAGAAAACAATAGAGATGCAGATTGATCCTCCACATCACTGCAATGATAAAGAAAAAAAAAACTAAGTGTTAGACATCCAGTAATAGACAATTAGAAACTTACTTCCATGTTATGATGAACTAAGGTAGGATTTATAACTGACCTTGGAGATGACGGCGATGAGATAAGCAAAGATGGTTGAATGTATTTGCCATATCCTCTCTGGATGGATGATTTCAAATTGCTCACTGTCACCAGGGACGACTTTCACCTTCATCCCCTTGCCTCACCTCATCGTCATTTTCAGAAACCAGCCTAATACGATCAATAAAAGAGAGAGAGAGACTTCTCTTCTGGCCTGGCCATGGCCCAACACATAATGACTCTCTAGACCGAATTTTATATTTAGTTACTCTCCATGCATATAATATAATATCTTTAATAATAACATAATTTGTGAAGAAATAAATACTGCAAGGATAGACCCATAATATCTCGACCTAGAGCTATCTCTTCTGATCTACGTGAGTTGCGATCTGCAAAACTAAACAACATCGTGAGCTCCTTACGAGAAGGAGACGTGAGGGTTTTTTTTTTCGTAACCAATAACAACCTCTTGTATAAGCTTGTCTGGTTTGGTCAGTGTAATCTGATCAAAGTATGAGCCAAGTGACACTCTAATATGCATGATGCCACCATTGACTCCGCGGCTATTGGTGTGGTGGAGATATTTTGAATTTCGCTCTTCTACAAGTTTATATTTATCATGAATGATCAATACAGGTACTATTGGTGTTTATAAAAAAAAATTACAATTTTTTGTCTTTTATCTAGACCCAAATTATGAAATGAGCCCTTAAAAAAAATACTGTAACTCAAATTCCTTTATTTGAATAATTATGTCATTTGCATAATTTAATCTAAATAAAAGAGTTTTGCAATTTAGTCTCATCAGTTGTGGGAAGGTGGGGTTCGGCAATTAATATCGTTTTTAAATTAAAGGGTACAATTGTGATGCTTAAAAAAAAGTAACGTCAATGTTCTAGAGACCTAATAATTCGAAATCTTTTAGAGGGCTTTGGATTAGTTGTATTTTAAATCTTCGTTGCGTAGTATAAAAAAAAATTTGTCTGTCATTTTCAAAGTGATAAGACGCAATAGAAATAACTTCATTCTAAGAGACCAAACCAAAGTGTACAACATAACAATTCAATTCAAAGCTCAGGAAACCGAATCTCCACTGAATGCATAAAAACAAGATGTGGAGCTTACATTCATCAATGAATAATCTGTACGTGTAAAAACTACATTTACAACACAAATACAAACTCAAACCCAATTATCAGCCAATAACATAATAATAATAATAATAATAATAATAATAAATAATAATAATAATAAATAATAATAATAATAATAATAATAATAATAATAATAAATAGAATAATAATAATAACACAATAACAATAAACAATAACAATAACAATAACAATAACAATAATAATAATAATAACAGCTTGCTCAAAGTATAACAGCTTGCTTCACTTCTCAAAACACCACATATCACCTACTGCAAGACAGGGAAGTGAGCGAGAACCATAGAGGTCAATGGACGAGCGAGCGAAAGAATAAAATTTAATTCGCACAAAAACCCATGCTCCTTAGTTTCTGTATTAAATCATACAAATTTCCTGCACATAATCAAGTTATTGGTTCCTTCTAGGAACAGTAATGATGAAGATGGAGCTTACTGAAGGTTTAATAGAGACCCAACATTCTTAGCTCTGTCACATGGCTGGGGTCAAGTTCAGCGACATCATTGTTCACTTCTCTGTCTTCTACAATGTACTCCTGCACTTTCATCTATAAGACTTTGCAGACTTATACCAAGAAAATAAATAAATGGAACATGGCAAGGAGAAATACATATCAAGAGTTCCCAAACAGGAGTTTTGCATAAAATTCTATAACCAAAATTAATTATAATCACTACTAGATGAGACTTGGATGATGATCCAATGTTTAGGTGCAAAATTTGCGACTGTTAGCAAAGATGTGATTTTCACAAAAAAAAAAAAAAAAACAAAAACAAACAAACCCGACCCACTATGGCAATTTGAGAAATTGGCCAATTATATTACAGTCTGTGTTTTGAAAATTGAGTTTTGGTCAATTTGGCATTTGGATGCCACATGGCTATGTGGAGAAGAATCACATAACCGTGTCCCTTGAACTAAATTCTAAATTTTGCACACTGCATCAAACGGCAATGTGATGAAATGTTATATACCTGTGTGCCTTAGCCCTTATGTCATTTCAGAAAGTTGCCCTATTTTTGTGTAATTTCAAATTAGCTCTCAAGATTAGCATCTCTGTATTCATTTAGCTTTGCTAACGTGTGTGGTGTATACTTTTTTATGTAAAGCACCAAAATGAGTTAGAAAGGAGCAATGAGCCTCGGGGACAAATCATGAATTTGTTTAGCCATTATGTCATATAACTATATTATCTTTTGGATCACACTTGTATGCCACCTTATTTGTAAATTATCACTATCAAATTTTGATAAGTTTGGGACCAACATTGGACAAGGAATGAAATTACTGGTTGTTATTATGAAAAGGGTTAATAAAAATATGAGTGTCGCACTTGTTAGGTGAAACCCACTTGACAAGTTATTTCTTTTAAGCTTATAATATTAGTCATAATGCATAGCCTTTATAAAGTGAAATGTGTGCTCGAAGAAGACTATAGTTGTTGTCTCAATACATGTTAGAACCATATTTGCATCCATTTCTGGTCCTTAACAATGTCAGGTAGTTGGTGATTCCAGATTAGAAATCCTCAAATTTACCAATAACAACTTGTATGAACAGGCTCTTAAGTTGGTAAAAGCAAGCGATGAAAGGGCTAACCTTTATGAGTTCCTGTTTAGCAAGAATGTGATAGTGGCGTTCGTTGATTCGCTGTCCACAGATGATGGCTATAAAGAAACCATAGAGCAACCCCACCAACACAATTGCTAACACTGAAATTACAAAACAAAAACAAATGACAGCTTACAAATGCATCATTGGACAAATATATGCCAAAGAGGTCAAAATCATAAGCATGAGATTTCAAACTCTCTCTTGCCTTGTCACACACCTTATGAGAGTTATTATTACATCATCATCATAATTAGCAGGTGATGAAGTTGAAAAAGAATTGGGCTTACCAGCCATGGTGTAAAACCCAATATGGGTGTTCTTCATATCCAAACATTTCTCTCAGTTCATCTCCATAAAATTTGTAGACCAACACACCTAAGAACGCCACAATCTGCCAAACAAAATTCTTGTCACAAGAAACTTGAAGGAACAGGATTCATGTAGTTTGTTTGTTGATGATACCAGTTGGACAATGATGAAAATGAATGTATGATCTCTTGCAACCAGTAACTGAAATTTCAACCTCAACCACCAGCGATCAGGTGGGACATTTGCACGTAGTATAAACACTGCTTTACATTCTGTGCAGTGAGAGAAAGCAAACCCCTCCTGCACCCATATGTAAGAATTAATTATTCAACACGCAACAATAAATATACTAGAGTATATTTTAAAACTTACCCTGGCAGACCTCCAATTGTCAAGACATGACCTGTGGACATATTTTTGGGTGCCTCTACAGTGGCATGGTGCAATCAAGTCTTCTCCTGTCAATCATTTAAAACTAACATTCTTATACATCACATCCATCCCATAATTACTTCTTTATAAATAAAGAGTCATCAGACCTTCAGTATCCAGGCATATGCGGCACTGTGGTTGGTCTGAAGCTACCAGACTACTATTTTCATTGAAATCGGGACTTTGCGAAACCTCAACCGCAATCGAACAATCACTTCTTATTTCAAATGTAGAAGAACAGCTTTCAACACTTTTACACTCATTTAAGATGGGTTCTGTTTCTGAACTGCCTTCTCTTCCACTGTCATTTGTCGACATTAGTTGCATCTTATAATAATCTGGATCCACGCAAGCAAATTTCTCCTATGTACCATGTAACATCCGTCGAAAAACGGGTTTTCAAAACCCGCTTCGTTTATTAATCGAATGATCAGTTTCAAAGTTTCGTTGCTCATTTAATGCTTATTTTAATTTTAAACGAACATAACTAATAAACATTTTAGAATATGGAAATTAAAATTGTTAAAAAATAAAAATAAAGTAATTGAAAATAAAAAGGGGCTGCCGGGTTTCGAACCCGGGTCAGCCGGAAGACTTAAACATCAAACACTTAACCACCGCCACTTGTTGTTTTTGTGTAATCAAGAAACAAATAAAACTTTAAGATCACCCGTGAATCTATCTGTTTGCGCCAAAACTGAAACCGATAATCGGCTTTCAACCATCCAGACGATTGATTGACCGTGAGTTACTGGTTATAACCGATGAAATCATTACGACCGACGTTCTTAATCAATTCAGCCTTTATTGGACCCGATTCATTGATGTTCGAGTTTGATAACCGAAATCATTCAACTCCAAATTTACACCAGTATTATCATTGTCTCGCAACTCAGAAACACCCACAGAACTCTCAATTTCACTTTTGCTCTAATTTCTGATCGTCGGAATCGCTTTTTGATATCACCGGACTTTCGCCGGAAAACCGTGTCATTTATCAAAACGGTAAATTTCTCAATTCTTTCATCTTCTATCTATTGTTAGACTTTTACTAACTCAAACCCTTCAATCAGAATCGGTCCCAGTCGACGATACCGGATAACCTGCAACCGCCGGAAAATTTCTGAAAAATTCCGAAATCACGCTGTGAATCGGTACGAGCATCTAAACTCTTTGATAATCCTTGTTTAGTCACTTAATTTCGCAATTAGTTAATCAAAACTGTTAATTGTTCCGCTCAGACGGAATTCATAAACAGAGCCGACGACCTTGGCCAGAATTCTAAGAAAATCATCTTTCCGGTACATTCGTTTCCAAAACCTTCTTTATCCATTTCATTTTAATCAGTCATATGTCCTTTAATTGAATTAAACAAGAACAGTCGAATAATTGTTGTTCTGGGTTGTTTTAACGAAAAAGATGAAGTCTGGATTGTGTATATATTCAATATAAATCGGGTTATATCTCGGGTTAGACACACAGTCCAGCGGTGGACTGTGTGCATTTGAAACATAGAGATACCGAGTTCGAGTTGTCCTTGTTTCCGATCCGTCACAATATTCAGACTTTTTATAAAACCCAAATACGGAAACTTCCAGTTAGTATATAAGTGAAATAAAAACAAGTATTTTAACCAGGTTAGACACACAGTCCAGCGGTGGACTGTGTGCAACGTTAAACAACAGGTCCCGGGTTCGAGTCCTGTTATGCACACGGTTCGATATAATTAAAATCCTTTTTAAAATAAATGAATTTTGAATAAATTAAATAGTATATAAATAAAATTAAAAACATAAGTATTTCGGGTTAGACACGTAGCTCAGTTGGTAGAGCTGCGTGCACGCGAACGGGAGGTCACAAGTTCGAACCTCACTCAGTGCAAACATATACAAGACCGAACCGGTCAACAGTCAATGGTCAACGGTCAACCCAAAAAGTCAACTTTTTTTTATTTTTATTTATTTATTTAATTTAAAAATCAATTAAAAATACTTAAAAATAATATTTTTAAAGTTAGAAAATGACCTTAAACACACAAAAATATATCTAAAAATCCTATTAAAATTGTTAATAAAATCCACTTATTTACCGTACATTTTCGTTATTATTTAGGTTAGTTAATCCTCGTCGATCAACCCTCTAAACTCGTGTGCATTCAACATCATCAAACGAACGCACCCAATGTGAGTGAATCTCTACAAATTCCCCGTTTTAATCACATTTTGGGGTGTATAATGTGTCTTTTTATTTATTACATTTAAACACTTGTGCATCCATCTATCCATGATCAAATGTGTATTCAATATGTATCAACTGTTTTGTGTGGTTAACGTTTAGATTAAATTTATCATTTTCAGTACATACATCATCATAGGCCGCTGTTCCCCATTACCTATGAGCGTGAACCGTTCCCCATTACCTATGAGCGTGAACGAGGCGTTGCCAACATACGATCGGCTCCGTTTGATTGAGCCTTGATCGCACATACATTATCATAGGCCGTCCGTTCCCCATTACCTATGAGCGGAACGTGACGTTGCCAACATATACATTATCATTCATGTCATATACTCATGCAAGGTGGTTTTGTTATTGTTATTGTCATTGTATGTTTATTTACGTTTGCTCACATATGATTATTGCACAAATTTTCCATAATAAATATAACAAGAAATCAATAATAAATGTTTTCTAACAAGGTTCATTCGCCAACTTTTGTTGACCCAAAAACCCCCCCATTTTTACACATGATACAGGTGATCCAGTTGCAGCAAGAAACATATAGGACGGCTTAGAAGAATAAATCGGTTTAGGTTTTGGATTGTTTATTTAGTTACTTTTTCCTTGTATTTGTATGAACTTGTTTGGAATATTGAAGTTGAAATTTTGAATTCAATAAATATGAAACATATTAGTAAACATTATGAGCTTTGGTGATAACCCAATTATGCCCCGACTCTTATTCCGCTGCGGGTCGGGGTGTGACAGATTGGTATCAGAGCCATGACTATAGGGATATAGGATATGTTATTAGACCCTTAGAGCCTATACTATAGTTGATTAGAAATGTTTAAATTGTTTATGTGTTACATACAAAATTCATGATGTTTATATGCTTTATGTTTATTGTTACATTCAATATTATGCAAGCATGTTCATAAGTACATATTATTATACAATGCCTATCATGAATCATATTCTCATAACATATCATATCCATGAGAGCACACACCACACAATTTCCATGACTTTTGCAACGATTTTTGTATTTTCAAATCACATCAAAATGAGTTCTCATGACGGGCATGTAGTAACTGGAAGGGTACAAGTACCGGTAGTCGGAACGTCCTGTCTAGGCTTGGCATTCGTATAAATCCAAAATAAAGGACCAGTTTGCCTACCTGGGGACTAACGATGAGAGTACGAAGGACCTATTAGGCCAAAGCATGCTATACCAAACGTCGTGTGAACTAACCCCACTTTGAGTTGTCATTGTGTCTACACCTGGACACCCTCCGACCATACATCTCGCAAACATATTTCATGGTTTTCATTCGGGTGATGCGAGTGTTAAACCGCCAATACCAATGTGAATCCTACTAAGCCAATAGTCATGGGGGCCCACATGACTATACAGGTGATGGTATGGGGGACATTGGAGGCCTAAACATGAGCAAACCCAAGACATCCTATGGATGTAGTTGCATTATTGATGTTTATGTTATTTTTATTTTTTTAAAGACACATGACACCTAAAAAGACTCCTTAAACTCACAATCTTCTTATGTATGTTCTTGTAGATGTCGGCTAGGCAGCAACGTGGGGGTAGAAGGTCAGGAAGGTCAAACGAACGCTTGGCCACCCAAATCGCAAAACAAATGGCCGCGGTGCTTCCTGACATCGTAATTCAAGTCCAACAAGCTCTCGCCACAAATCCCCTCAATCCTCCCCATCAAGAAGACCAGAATGTTGACAACTCTCCCTCCAAAAAGTGCTCTTACAAACACTTCAAGTCTTGCGATCCCCCAAAATTTGAAGGGACCGAAGGTGTCACTGCTCTCCTCCACTGGTTTGAGGAAATGGAAAACACCTTCCTTAATTGCGATTGTCCCGAGGATCGCAAGGTACGTTACGCAACCGGGAGACTATTTGGAGTAGCTCTTACCTGGTGGAATACAGAAAAAGGTAAGAGAGGAATCGAAGACGCAATGGCCTTAACATGGGAGGAATTAAGGGAAATCATGACGAGACGCTTCTGTCCAAGAAGCGAGATCAAAAAGTTAGAGGATGAATTTCACTCGTTGAAGCAAAAGGAGGGAGATCATACTTCCTACAACAAAAGGTTTCTAGAGTTGAACCAAATGATCCCCAACTTGTTCACCCCATATACCGCTTAGTCGAACACTATATTCGAGGCCTTCCCTCGAAAATTCAAGACTCAGTTCTAAGCACTTCGCCTGCAACACTTAAAGCTGCTATGGAACTAGCTACCGAGCTTACCGAGAATCGTATCCGTAACGGCAAATTTAAGGACTAGAAAAAGAAAGCCCCCATTGAGGGTCAAACTCCAAACCATTCCACCTCCTCCTCAAAGTTTGCTAATAAGAGGAAACGAAACACCAGAAACTTTGCTGTCACACAAACAAATTTCCCTATCCCTGCTGCACCCATCACTCAAGTTGCCCCCTCACCTACACCATATAAAAAGCCATACTCCGGCCCATACCCAAAATGCAACCGTTGCCAATACCATCATTTTCCTGATCATCCCTGCCAACATTGCATCGACTGTGGCCGCGCAGGTCACACCATTCAAACCTGTCGCGTACTTCAGCGAACGAACCGCCATCAGCCCTCAACCCAAACCCACCATCAGAAAGTGGGTCAAGCCCAACAACCTTTACTCCTACCACCTGCCCAACATGTAGCCCAATCCTACTACCAACCCAACTATCCTATGGTGCAACCTACGCGGGCTTGTTACAACTGTGGAGACCCGAACATTTCAGAACACCTGTCCACGCTTGGTGAACATCATCCATGCCCAAGCTCAAGCTAATCCAGTAAACCAGGCTAACCAAGCTCCTCCACCTGCAAGAGGAAGAGCTTTCAACATCAACGCCAATCAAGCTAGGGCTGACAACAATGTGGTTAACGGTACGTTTCTCATCAATGGTAGTTATGCATCCATGTTATTTGATACTGGCGCGGATAAAAGTTTTGTGTCCTTAGAATTTGAACTCATCCTCAACCAAACTCGAGATAAACTCATGGAATCCATAACGGTAGAAGTTGCTGACGGAAAACCGGTCTCATTAAACTCTATTATACGCAATTGTACTCTCACCCTAAACGATCACGATTTTCCAGTTGACCTCATACCTATGAAGTTGGGAAGTTTCGACATTATAATTGGTATGGACTGGCTCAGCCAACATCATGCTGAAGTTGTATGTCGCGAAAAGTTTATACGCATTCCTCTTACAAACGGTCAGACTCTACGTGGAGAAACCCCTTCGAAAGGACTCAAATTAATGTCCTGTCTTCAAGCCAGAAAATATCTCCGCAAGAATTATGTCGCATTCCTAACTCATGTCGTCAAAAAGGGAACCAAGGAGAAGAAACTTGAAGACATCCCAGTAGTAAAAGATTTTCCGCAAGTTTTTCCTGACGACATTTCAGGACTTCCTCCCGTGAGAGAAGTCGAATTCCGCATTGATCTTATACCTGGAGCTACAACAGTTGCAAAATCTCCTTATAGGTTAGCCCCATCCGAAATGCAAGAGCTAGCCAGTCAACTGCAAGAGCTGACGGACAAAGGATTCATACGTCCTAGCTCATCGCCTTAGGGTGCACCTGTCCTTTTTGTGAAGAAGAAAGATGGAACGTTTCGCATGTGTATCGACTACAGAGAACTCAACAAGTTAACGGTCAAGAACCGCTACCCATTACCTCGCATCGATGATCTTCTTGACCAACTTCAAGGTGCCAGCTGTTTTTCAAAAATCGACCTTCGTTCTGGTTATCATCAACTCAGAGTACATGAAGAAGACATCCCAAAGACCGCCTTCCGAACTCGTTATGGTCATTATGAATTCATGGTCATGCCATTTGGTCTAACCAACGCTCCAGCTGTCTTCATGGATCTAATGAACAGAGTCTGCAAACCTTATCTCGACCGTTTTGTTATAGTCTTCATCGACGACATCCTCATCTACTCAAAGTCTAAGTCTGATCATGAACGACACCTTCGACTCATCCTTACACTCTTAGGGAATGAAAAGCTCTACGCCAAGTTCTCCAAATGCGAATTCTGGTTAAAAGAGGTACAATTCCTTGGACATGTCGTCAATGACAAGGGAATACATGTCGACCCCTCAAAGATCAAAGCAGTACAAGAATGGCAAGCGCCACGTACACCTACCGAAGTAAGATCATTTCTTGGTTTGGCTGGTTATTATCGCCGTTTCATTGCAAATTTCTCCCGCATCGCTGTACCACTCACGGCTTTAACACATAAAGGAAAACCCTTCATATGGGGACCAAACAAGAAGAAGCCTTCCAAACCCTTAAACAAAAACTTTGTGACGCACCTATCCTCACACTTCCTGAAGGTTGTGATGACTTCGTGGTTTATTGCGATGCGTCAGGGCAAGGACTAGGCTGTGTACGATGCAAAGAGGAAAGGTGATAGCTTATGCTTCTAAACAACTCAAAACTCATGAGAAGAACTACACCACCCACGACCTAGAACTTGGAGCCGTTGTGTTCGCTCTTAAGATATGGAGACATTACCTCTACGGTACCAAGTGTGAAATATACACTGACCACAAGAGCCTCCAACATATCTTCAACCAAAAGGAGTTAAACATGATTAGATCACACAAGTACAATTCTTCAAGTAACTCGATTAGATCAGAAAAGAGGAATTGGTTTAGAGGAAGGAACAACAAGTACAATTCCGGATATTATTTTATCAAAACAATAAATAATAATAAAAATAATAATAATAATAACAACAACAATAGTTAGAATAGAAAGATGTAAGCGGCAATGGTGAAGATAAATTAGGGTTGACCTGGTTTCAAGAAACGATTACTGGCGGCCGATGGGAATTGGGTTTGGGATCAACATGAATGAATAACAGCGATACAAATTGAAAAACAACTTTGTCTTTATCCATCTTCCCTTCCCTTCCCTTCCCATGGTGGTATAATTAATTATTATTATTATTATTATTATTATTATTATTATTATTATATTATTATTATTATATTATTATTATGCTTCTCATTAACTTACTTTTTTCACCAATACTTTTAATAAGTGGATCCATAACACATTTAACATATTTATTATTTCTATAACATGTTTGATATCAAGTGACACATTTGACGCCAGGTCATTTTATTAGCATATCAAAATTTTATCGAGACATCCTTTCCAACTCTATCTTTCTCTCTCTCTCTCTTATATATAGCAACAATACTTTGGTCTTCACATAGCATCATGAAAACACATTCGCTTAAAGT
Organism: Scalesia atractyloides; assembly: GCA_947069175.1. Taxonomy (NCBI): domain Eukaryota; kingdom Viridiplantae; phylum Streptophyta; class Magnoliopsida; order Asterales; family Asteraceae; genus Scalesia; species Scalesia atractyloides. The sequence goes on from CAMTDV010000013.1 coordinate 81,544,078, forward strand.
GAAAAACAAACTTAATTAAAACTCACTTGATTCTTACGTTTTTTAGAGTTTTTGGATGAACAACAATGGTGGAAAGCTGAAGAACATGTATTTTGGACTTTTTCGTAAGTTCGATAGTAATGTTTTGCCGAAAATTACATGTTTTGGTGTTTGGTGAAACTTCTGCATCATTGTTTTGGATTAAGTGATCTTTCGGCATTTCTGAAATTTCGAGCTCTAAAGAATCTTCTGTGTTACATGTTTCGGTGTTTGGTGAAACTTCTCCATCACTCTTTTGGATTTAAGCGATCTTTCAGGATTTCTGAAATTTCAAGCTCTAAAGAATCTTCCGTGTTACATGTTTCGTGTTTGGTGAACTTCTGTTTTGGATTTAATAGATCTTTCGGCATTTCTGAAATTTCAAGCTCTAAAGAATCTTATGTGTTACTGTTCGATTATTCAAGTGGAATTTCGAGATTCAATGGAATTTCTGATTTTTGTTGTTTTGCCCGAGTGATCTTACGACATTAAAGGTAGTTTCCGTATCCTTGTGTTACAGAAATATTCTTACGGTGTTTTGCATTGTTTTACAGATTTTTTGTTTCGTTAACTTCTTAAAATGAATTGTTTTACTCGGAAGCACGGAAACGCCTGGGAGGTGCCCTCTCCCGTCCCGGGGACTGCTAGGGGACGCAAACGGCACGGGGACGGCCGGGAAACGTCCCCGACAGGTAGGAAACGGCCAGGAAGCATGCATGAGAAGGGGACGGTGTATGGGGACGTGCAGGAAACGTTTCCTGCAAGTTTCCGGTCATAGTTATCGACTGAATAGAGTGAAAATAGCGGATTCCGATGACGACTTCTGGCCGGAAACCTGCAATTTCTGCCGGAAACTTGCTGGAGACTTGTTGGAAACTGTGAAGAAGAAGAGCGGCTGCTTTTTTGTTGCGTTTGAGCCTTTATAGGGTTAAATAAGTTTATGGGTTTTAACATTTAACCCCTCTATCTTTCATTAGGTTACTTTTAGTCATTAAAACTTGTAAAACTTACATAAAAAGTGTAAAATTAGTTTTTGTATTTTAACATTTAACCCCCCCCCCCCCCCTATTTTCACTAACTTACATTAGATTAGGAAGAAATGGGATTTTTGAGCTTTACATCAATATATAACTATTTTGGGGTTTTGTGTTACATTATCTTTGATATATATTTATTTTTATATGTTTTTATTCCCGTACCCGTCCCCGCTTCTTGAATTTTTTAGTTTTGCCGTTTCCCGTACCCGTACCCCGTTCCCGTACCCGTCCCAGTGCATCATAGTTGTTTTATGGAAACTTTGACCATAGACATACGAAAATTGACTTTTGGTATTTCTGGGTACTGATTCCTGTTTTCAAAATTCCAAGTCTAATGTTGATATATTGTTTTACCAGGGTGAGGTTACTGTAAAAAAATATAAAGGTGTAAGAAGGATAAGAAAAAATCTAAACCATTAGATATTTAATCTAATGGTTGAGATTTTACGGCAATCTTGTAAATAGCGTTGACTATTAAACTAGTTAATTTTCTAGATTAAGGGTATAAAGGTAGATTTAACATTTTTAAATTAAAAAACTAACATTACTGCACATGCAAGTTCCCTCCTTCTTTTTAAACGTCAATAACTTTTTATACGTAACTCTTTTTTTAATTACACCATAATAACGAGTGTTTTTTTATCTTTAATATGAGTACCATATTGATTTACTTATGTAGAGAAAAAAATTACGTCTCGCTTGGATGTTTTAGTCCATGGTGTTTTTTCTATGTTCATACAATGGTGTTTTAATTGTAGGATGTTATTTCTGTTATATTTCTGTTCTTCGTAAGATGTATGCCTTCAATATACATGCTGTGGTGTTTTTATAAGTTAGGGTGTTATTCCCGTTATATTTAATATGAGTACAAAGGTCCTTGATTTATTAGGTGTTATTTCTGTTATATTCAATGTTAGGGTGTTCTTTATAAGATGTGTGCCTTCAATATACATGTTGTGGTGTTTTTTATGAGTTAGGGTGTTGTTTCTATTATATTTCTGTTCTTTATAAGATGTATGCCTTCAATATACATGTTGTGGTGTTTTTATGAGTTAGGGTGTTATTTCTTTGTAAGATGTATGCGTTCAAATTCGAAAATCCTGTAACATTTGTCAAAAAGGGGTTTTCCTAACCCGCTTCGTTTGTAATCGAATATCAAGTTATAAATGTTTCGTTGCATATTTATGGTTATTTTAATTTTAAACGATGCAAAATTTATAAAAAAATTAGAATTTAAAAACTTCAATTAATAAAAAGTGAAAATAAAATAAATAAAAAAAGAAAACCGGCTGCCGGGATTCGAACCCGGGTCAGCCGGGTGAGTCAACAACTTAACTCGCGCAATTATAACCACTCCGCCACTAGTTGCTTTTGTGAAATGTAGGAAGCAAATAAAACATAACTTCACTCAGGAATCAACCTGTTTACGTCAACTGAAACCGTAATCGGCTCCCAAACGTCCAAGACGTTTGAGTGATCGCGGAATTCTGTTTATAACCGATAAACCGACACTTTCAATCAATTCAGTCTTGAATGGACTTGAATTTATGTGATGATCGGTTTTAATAACCGAAAATCTTCATTTCCTGAATTACTCCAACAATAACATCCTCTCGCGACTCAAAATCACCCACAGAACCTCCAATCTCACTTACGCTCTACTTTCAGTTCGTCGGAAAAGCTTTTTTAACTCGCCGGACTTTCGCCGAAAAACCGTGTCTTCCATCAAATCAGTAAGTTTCTCAATTCTTTCATCGTCTATCAGTTGTTAAGCTTTTGCTAACTCAAACCCTTCAATCAGAATCAGTTCCAGGCGACGATATCGGACATCATTCTCCGGAAAATCTCTGAGAATTTCTAGAACTCGCTGGGAAACGGTATAAACCTTTAAACATTCTGATAACTCTTGTTCGGTACTTCAATTCCACATCTAGCTAATCAAAATTGTTAATTGGTCCGCTCAGACAAAGTCCATAAAAACAGAGCCGACGACTTCGCCGGAACTCTGAGAAAGATCATTTCTCCGGTATGTTTACTTCCAAAATCTTCCCTGCCATTTCATTTTAATCATTTGAATGTTTGTCAATCGAATTAAACAAGAAACAGTAGGGAAATCGTTGTCTGTGATATTGTAACAAAGAAGACGAAGTTAGTTTGTATATAAGTTTAATATAATTTGGATTATAACTCGGGTTAGACACACAGTCCAGCGGTGGACTGTGTGCAAACATTAATCACCGCCGCGAGTTCGATCCTTGACACAAACTCATTAACTGTAATAAAGAAGTTTCTTTTTTTTAACTGAACCGGATTAATTCAAGGAAGATGTTAAGTATAATAAAAATCGATATATTAACCAGGTTAGACACACAGTCCAGCGGTGGACTGTGTGCAACACTAACCCACAGGTCCCGGGTTCGAGACCTGTTACACACGCCGGTTCGATGATTAAAATCCTTTTTGAAAATAAAAGAATTTTGAATAAACTAATATAAATATAATTAAAAACAGAATTATTTCGGGTTAGACACGTAGCTCAGTTGGTAGAGCTGCGTGCACGCGAACGGGAGGTCTCGGGTTCGAGCCTTACCCGGCGCACATATGCACACTAGCGAACCGGTCAAACAGTCAACAGTCACGGTCAACGGTCAATGGTCAACGCAAAAGTCAAGATTTTTTTTATATTTTTATTTATTTATTTAATTTAAAAATCAATTAAAAATACTTAAAAATAATGTTTTTAAAGTTAGAAAATAGCCTTAAACTCACAAATATATATCTAAAAATCCTATTAAAATTATTAATAAAATCCACTCATTTACCATACCTTTCGTTATTATTTAGGTTAGTTAATTCTCGTCGATCAATCCTCTAAACTCGTGCGCATTTCATCATCTTCAACCGAACGCACCCAATGTGAGTGAATCTCTACAAATTCCCCGATTTAATCACGTTTTTGGGGTGTATCATGTGTCTTATCATTTATTATATTTAAACCATTGTGCATCCATCATATCCATGAACAAATGTGTATTCAACATGTATCAACTGTTTTGTGTGGTTATTGTTTAGATTAAATTATCATTTTCAGTACATACATTATCATAGGCCGCCGCTCCCCATTACATTATGAGCGTTGAGCTGTTCCCCATTACATTATGAGCGTGAACCAGGCGTTGCCAACATACGATCGGCTCCGTTTGATTGAGCCTTGATCGCACAGACATTTATCATAGGCCGTCCGTTCCCCATTACATTATGAGCGTGAACGTGACGTTGCCAACATATACAGTTTCATTCATGTTATATATTCATACAAGTTAGTTTGTTATTGTACGTTATTGTTCGTTGTTGTTATGGTTATTGTATGATTTAATTACGTTCGCTTACATATGATTGTTGCACAATTTTTCATGATAAAGATAACAAGAAATCAATAATAAATGTTTTTCTAACAAGGTTCACTCGCCAACTTATGTTGACCCAAAAACCCCCATTTTTACACATGATACAGGTGATCCAGCTGCAGCAAGAAACACATAGGATGGCTTAGAAGAATAAACTGGTTTAGACTTTGGATTGTTTAGCTGATTATCTTTCTTTGTATTTGTATGAACATGTTTGGAATATTGAGGATGTAATTTTGACTTTAATAAATATGAAACATATTAGTAAATATCATGAGCTTTGGTGATAACCCAATTATGCCCCGACTCTTAATCCGCTGCAGGTCGGGGTGTGACAAATCCCTACAATAACTGCCAAAAATCGGTTACATATATTCATTCCATAATTAGATTTTATTAATTAAATTACACTTATACCCTTAAACTACCAAAATAAAAAGGGACACGTGTCACCTCCAAAACCTTTCTTATCCTTCTCACACTTTTATATTTTCTTACATGAACCTCTACCTTTCGGTGAAAGATTGTTGTACCGAAACTTCAGTTTTATGGGAACAAGTTTTTCACTCACATTTTCAAGTCAAATTTAGATAGTACCAAAATTTAGTCATTACTGAAATTTTATCCTTATCGAGACAATCTTTCCGTAGATCTTTTTCTGAACTTTTAAAAGTCATATTTCAGCATTACCGAAATCAATGTTGTGAAATGTTTAGAATGCCGAGTAATCTCTACTAGGTAGGTTGCCGAATCGATTTTCTTGAACTCCGCCTAATTACTCAAAATCGATCAAACGCGATCAACATCGGCCAGAATCGGATCTAATTAGTCAACTCGGGCTGAGATTAACTTTAAAAAAAACATATTTCTTATGTCTATGTTAAATAATGTATATCATTTTTCAAGAAATCAATATCAATTTTTGAAATACTTTACTATCTGAAGATGTATCTAATTTATTTATATCGGTAATCAAGTGCTTTGTTATAAATATTAGTAAACTTATAATATTTGACAAATATAATTTTCCAATAAAAAAATAAAAGATATTCCTATGTCAATGTTAAATAATGAATATCATTTTTCAAGTAATAAATATCAATTTCTGAAATACTTTACTATCTGAACATGTACTTTTTTAATTTGTATCCAATTCAAGTGTTTTATTATAAAATATTAGTAAACTTATAATATTTGACAAATATAATTTCTTAAAAAGTAATTTCTTTACAACTAAAATGTTCGAGTACTCCTCAAGTACTATCCACCTAGGTAGAGTACTCACAACTCCCAGTCGCCTGACCTGGGAACGTCAATCGACTTTTACAACCATGACCAAAATTTCAATCTTTTGGCAGTGCCGAAAGTTTGTGCAATACCAAAATTTTTGGTTCTCTTCAAGATGTCAAATTTAGCCACAATCAATGTTATCGTCAACCAAGATAATGAAATTAGAACGCGAAACAAACCTCCTAAGCTTCAAAGCGCTTCTCAATACAATGCATGGAAGGGCATTTTCACTCTATTTCTAAACTACTATGATCTTAATCTCCTAGTTCCCATCGAAGATGGTTATGCTCCACCGACCATCAATGTCGTTGATGGTATGACCATAGTTCCTAAGGCAATCACAGCTTACACTTTTGTCACACCCAGATCTCTCGGTGGTCCATGGGATGGGTTTATGTGTGACAATCATATAACAGTATCACAATTGGCAGCGGAAGATAGAATGGTAAAGTATTAAATATAAAAGCTTGAAAACATATTAAATAAATTTTGTAACATCTTGTTTGGTGCAAATATCCCGCAAGCTAGGATCGAAATAAAAAGGACTTAAGACATCATAGGTCTTTAGCCATGAGTCGCAAAATCCAAAGCTTATGGCCGAAGCGAATCCAGCCTATTATTGAGGTTCATCACCTGCGGTTAATCTTTAAAAATACATCATTTTTCACTGGTCTAACACGTTTTTGAAAACGTTTTGAAAAGAGTTTTTATTCAATAACCATTGGGATAGTTTCTTATTACTGAATTACAAGCTTGCTGTAAATTCGGGAACCAGTATGTGATCAATATACATACCAAAAGTATTTGTGTATGTCAGGTGTGTGCCTACACCCCGCACTTGGTGACCATTTACAATTAAATGAATCGAGACATCCGGAAATGGTATTATCAACCCCAAACGTTTAATGCGTTATCAAGTAAAACGGAATAAAACGAATACCTACATATGTAAGCATTTTCTCATTTGCGATACCCGTACCAAGTGGCATATGTCATATCCCAAGTTTTAATATAAAAGTGGCTAAAAAGTATTTAGCTTTGCTAGATGTCTAAAAACCGTGTATTTGGTTCTTGAGCGAAGCCGTATTCAAAGTTTATTAATCCTAGACACGATTATTTGGAGGGCTATATAGTCCGGAATAAACAGAATATAATCCGTTAGAATGTTTACGGGTCATTTGTAAGTATTTTGACTGGACCCGTTAACTTTAGAATTTCGCTCGGTTTCGCTAAATTAAGCGTTGACCGGATAGAATGTAATTTATATCCCTCCGAGTGATAAGTCTCGTGGGATAAGGGTTGTTTGACCAAACATTTTGATTTGGAAAGGTTTTGAAAGCATTTGACCCGTTACAACTAGTTTATATGGTTTACGCCTTTGTAACTAGTCGTGTGCGTATAAACAGGGTCGGGTGGTCGAATGAGTTTATGACGAGTCCGACATGTTTTAATATATTTTCTAATGCTATATGATTAGTCTCAAAGTCAGAATGTAGGTTGCATATACTTAAAACCATTTCATTTGCTTTTACGCCAAAAGAGCATTTTTGACTTTCTAAGAACTATATGTTTGACTCGTCGTTTGACTCATTTAAATGTGATGATCATGGGGTATAATTGTAGGGAATTATACCCTATGATATAATGATCACGTAGGAAATTTCAATCGGGTTTTGACTTGACCGAAATGATCATAACCGAAAGTCAAAGCAAAAGTTAAACTGTTTGACTTTCGTATAAATTCTAACTACAAAACTGAAATCAACTTAAAACAACACTTACTAGTGATTGAAGGAACACTTGATCTCAGGAGAGGAGACTCCTTTAGTTCAGAAGTAGCGCCAAAGGTGTTTTAAGAAGTGAATGTGATGGTCTGAATGAAAATATGCAACTTATACTCCTATTTATACTAACCTAAGAGCTCCCAAATCGTGACATATTTAGTGTAACAACAGATGTATCAAGGAAAATGAAGGGTGGCAAAATCATGCAAAGATGGCACAAGGAGCAGGCTGCAACTGATAGCAAGGATTTTGCTGTTAGCGACCCCCTGGCGAACCGCAAGGGGTATAGCCTTACGGTCCGTAAGGACCTCAGGCGCATAAATTTTCAAACCCCCGCAAGGGATTTTTTGTTGCGGTCCGTAAGGGACCGTCAGAAGTTAAAAATTTGTTCTTTATTCATATTTAGCCCCTCAACTTATATCAACCCGTAATTTTATAAATTTTGTCCCTCTCCTTCTCAATACAATGAAAATTACTTAATCCAACTACTTTTTGGTAATCTAGTGAACAAGGGCGGCAATGAGCACTGCAGACCTGTCTGTGTAAATAAGAAAGCGATAAAATGGGGAAGATGAATCATGCCCTTTTGTTTAAATGAAAAAGTAATTTATTATTTTAAAAGATAAAAAAAGGAAAAAAAGTAAAAGGCTATAAAAAGAGCCGGTGACTTTTTAGTCAAATAAGAAAACTTAGTACAATGGTACAACTCGGACTCGGAGTAACTTTAATAATCTAGTGAACTTTTAATTTATGTTGTAGTTTTTGTTAGATTACTTTATTTAATTTGAAATTTGATATTTAGATTGCTTTTCGAATCAACATACGTTACGTACTTATGGTTTTATTACTTTTATTGAATGATTTTTTTATATTTAAGTTTTATGTTCTTATTTTACTAAATCTATAATGTTGATATATTACTTTTAGTAAAATTAGGATGTTGAAAATATGTACCTCTTCAGAGTGGTAATGGTTCAATTCTAATGAGTAAATTGTGTAATTTAAAAGTAATTTTAAGATTGTATTACTTTACTATTAAAAAATAATTGATTGGGTATATCTTATAATAAAAATATTTAGGCGGAAAAGACTCAAATCAACATTTGTTAAGCATATTTGTATATCACTTTATGAAAATAATTATTGTATACTAACGAATGAAAGATTTCTATTACGACCTCAGTTTGAAATTCTGGGTTCCGCCACTACATGAAGTAAATCTCAAGAACAAGCGAAGAAGATTACAAGATCAACAGCTAGAACATCAGAAGAGACATGTTTTGAAGCATTACAGAAGAAATTAGAAGCCTCGTCACTTGGAAATACTGTGATTGTAGGAATAAAAAGAAAAGTTGCTGCTAATTGATGTGCCATCAATTATACATGTTTTTGGTGCATAATTACCTTCCCCCCATTTATGGTACTTTTTATAATTTTATAGTTGAAAATACCATCTAAATTGTTCCTATTTGGTAATTAGAGGTTTTTAAGGTCTTTAGATTAAAGAAGTGAAAAACGACAAAAAACGAGCTAAAAATCCGAGATTCCAAGAAAAAAATAAGCAAAGTGCTAGATAGGCATGGTCGTGCATGGCTATGGGAACGACCCTGCATAAGTAAACCATCAATACAAGTCAACGCTAATTTGATCAACAAAATCCACGATGTGCAGGTGTGCACGGTCGTGCATACCTAGGCACGACCTTGCAGCAAGATAAAGAAAAAGATGGGAAGCTTCGAGATCCGACAAGACTGACACCTTTTAAAGCCCTGTTTGGACACCTGTTGTAACACCCTGTAAAATCGTGTCCAATAGTATAGTGACACATGTTGTATTTTTAAATATAGTCTGTTAAAGACCAATAAGGACTAAAGGCGTCAACATGCTCAATCTGAGCCTCTGAGTGACGGTCTGATGTCAACATGCATAAATAACAACCTCTGAGTGACTGATATGTCAACATGCTTAAATCATTAGCCTCTGAGTGACTGATATGCCAACATGCTTGAAATTTGGTCTCTAAGTGACTGATATGTCAACATGCCTAGCCTCTGAGTGACATTGGAATCAACATGCTTATCATAAGCCTCCGAGTGATTCTTTGTGAAGTCCTAAACTCTCATGCGTGCCATTTGTTGGACGAGAGAGTTCAATTTTGTAAATATGTGAAAGTTGTATAATGGAGGGATTAAAAGTGTCAACATGTTAATTTATACATCTGAGTGAACTTTTAACGAACCGAGAGCTCGACAATATCCGGGCATAATCCCGGGATGCCAATTATTGGCTACGGAGGGCTAAAAGTGCCAAAAAGATGTTTAAAATTGTTTTTAGAAGCTTTAATAAGTTAAGGGGTTAAAAGTGTAAAACTTTGAAAGTGGCCATGGGACGGTCGCAGACCGTGAGAGACCAGTCATGGGTCTCTCGCGGGGCGCGAGAACAGGTCTGCTGCAGAAAGTTTTGTTTGGCAGCCAAGCAAAGTTCCAAAACCATTAATTCGAAAACCATGGACTTATAATCAGCTATGCCACGTTTTGGGACACTTGTAAGCTTCCTCTTACACCCCTAAACACCTGGCTTCACCTCCTTTGAGCTCTCCAACTATAAATAGGTGTTCAAGTGCTTCATTCCAACTTGCACCTTTCTAAATCATAACTCTTCTCCCTCCTCTGGAAGTTCCTAGCTGAAAGGAGCATCCAACTTAGTTCTCTTGCATTGTAGGAACCTCTTGTAAGTGTTCCTTGCTCTTGCATTTTCGTTTATAGGCTTTTATAGCCAAAGGGCACCTCATGAAGATCACGTTTGCTAGACCAATTGACTGGGTCAAAGTTATGAAAATAAAAAGTCAAACAGGCCATTTTTCGGAAAAAAAATCATAAATTGATCTTATATATGTTATGAAACCTGTTTTGACACTTAAACAAGTTGGTAATAATTATTAGAACATGTAAGAACATGTTTGGCTCGTCAATTTCAGTTCTGGGGTCGGTTCGCAACCGAAAGTCGCGAAGTTTGACTTCTGCTTTGACTTTCGATCTGGCCCGATTTAGATTAGTTACTTACTGATCTAAAGTTGCATTATGATCGTAATATAATGTAGCAGAACCCTCTGAGGTTATATTACATGATCATAATCAGAATCCAAGTTTATGCGCAAATTCCATAATTATGCCATTTTTGACCAAAATGCCCTTTTTGAACAAAACAGTTTTAATGATAATGAACTTGAAAATTAGTTTCCTACTGATGTAATATTATAAGTAGGATTATTTGGGATGTTAAACCAAGTTATAAACTAAGTTTTCAAGCAGGTCCTTAAACTATGTCAATAAATGACGGTTTTAGCCCTTGTGGCTCACAAAATGATTTTTAATCAATCTTTTCAAGATAAATCATTTACCTAATGATATGTTATATTAAATAACATATTTTAAACATTTTAATCGGACCTTAATGTCAGTTTTCGTAAAATCGCTTAAAAACGTCATTTTACAACATAAGCGTCGTTTCGGCGCATAGTATGATTTTAAACCATATTATTGACCAAGACCCGATACCTACTGATATTTAAAACTTATTTTAAACATATTTACTGTAGGTACATGTTAAAAACTTATAATCCAAAATAATTTATAAACTATGTGTAAAATGACCAAAATGCCCATTCGGTGCGTAGTTTGGTCATAAAAGATAAAATACATATATAATTGGTATCCTAATGATATTATATCATAAATAAAGTATTTTTCCAGAATACTTATAATTATAACATTAAATTATATCCAAGTTCCTTTTATATGATATGAAATTACCAAAACGCCCTTATGAGGCATAGTTTCGTTTTAAAACCATAACGGGCATACAATTTGATATCTTGCTGATATCTTAACTTATTTAAAATATAATGGCATATAGAACTTGTCCATGACTTATCCGGTTACCCGATATCGCTAATATGCGCACGGTTATGTATATGTAACTATTTTAGGGAAGTTAACCGAAACGGGTTTAACCTTGTTATTTAAGTTTCGAAATACAAAATGTTTATAGTTTACCCATATTACACAAGTCAAGCACTTGTTGGTATTAAAATACATTCTATTCAATCATCGTTTAATCAAGCGTTATACTAATGATCATGTACACTATTCGGTTTATAAGACGTTAGTATTTAATTGGCTAGCTTATGCCATAATCCAGACTAGAGCCTTGCCGGTAAATGCTATCTGCACTTGATACTTTTGTATACGGTTGAGTTATTTGAAAATAAAAGAAGAAGAATAGCTCAGGTAAATACTCTTGACTTATTTTCCCTATACGGGCTTGGGATACGGTAAATTATTACCGCTTGGTCCAAAATGGGGTCAATCGAATGCCCGCTTATGGCTAGTAAACCCGCATATTTCATTTTAATCAGTTTTGTTTGATAACTTGAACATCGGGGGTTTAAATTACCGTGTCCTGGATATTCTCGGCTCAATACATTAGTTATTGGCCACGACTTTAGCAAGGGGTGTAGGCATACACCTTTTGATGCTCATATGAAATATGCCCAATACGTTGGGGATGACTCCTTCGTGAGTACCTGAGTGGTGTATATTTAATCATGTCTCGGTTTCTGTCCCAGGCCCTGTATGTATTGACAAACATGTGAATCTGATACAAGGTTAACTTTCCCAAGTTAATAAAAGATTTTGTGCCGTTTTGCACTTAAAAAAACCATTTTAAAGTTTTCAAAATGAGTCAGTTGGGTGTATTTACCAGCGTAAGCTGACGTATCGTCCAAAGGCTAAACTGCAGATACAATACGAAATAGGCCGGAAGCTGCTCGGTAGTAATAGAGGATCTTGCAAATCCTGAATCAACCTAAAGTCTGTTTTATATTCTTTCTTGTACACTTTATGATCCATTTATGATCCGCCTGTGGATCTTCTATTACAAGCTTGTATATTATTTTGTATTTTCGAACATTCGGTTTGTAATAGTAATTTTACTCCAAGACTTCCTTGTGCCGTGTTTAATTGACTATTGTCACACCCCGACCCGCAGCGGAAAAGGTGATCGGGGCATGATTGGGTTATCATCAAAGCTCATGACATTTATTTTAACGTTTCATATTCATTAATACAATTTAATGGAAATTTACAATCATAGTTACATCAATGACCTAAACATCAATCTAAGATTCTTTGTTTTCTTCTAAGGCATTTCCTATGTTTTCCTTGCTTCATCCTGTTCACCTGTATCATGTGTAAAAGGGTTTTTGGATCAACAAAAAGTTGGCGAGTGAATCCTATGGAAAACATTTGAACAAGTTTATTTAATTGATTATGAAATAAAGTGCACAACCACACATGAGTAAAAATAGATGTAAACTTATTCATAAATCAATTTAATATTAAACAATACACACATGAACAATAATGGATTGGTTTTGAGGCACGCGTTGCTCAACTCGTCTACCACGAGGAAGTGATGGGCCTAATGAATGAATTGCATAAACATGATAATATGAAAGACATAACTACAAACAATATAAACTCAATAATACACACGTGAACAATAATGGATTGGTTTTGAGGCACGCGTTGCTCAACTCGTCTACCACGAGGAACTGATGGGCTTAATGAATGAATTTCATATAAGTTGACAAAATGAAATACATAATTACAACAATATAAACAATCTAAGTTTAGATCACGATATGGTATGGCACAAGTTTAAATAAACGAGTTAATTATTTTGTGACACATGACACACCCCAAAACGTGTAATTAAAAAGGGGGAGTTGTAAGATTCACTCACAGTGGGTGCGTTCGGTTGATGATGTTGAATGCACGCGAAGTGGTTTTAACCACGAGTGAAATTAACCTAGATAAATAGCATTATGGTTCGGTAAGTAAACGGATTTTATTAATCCATTTTAGTAGAATTGTTGGGTGTATTTTTGTGAGTTTAAGGCTATTTTCTAACCTTAAAAATGTTATTTTTAAGTATTTTTAATTGATTTTTAATTAAAATAAATAAATAAAAATAATAAAAAAAGTTGACTTTTTTTGACCGTTGACCGTTGACGTTGACCATTGACCTTGACTGTTTGACCGGTTCGTATGCGTGTATGTGTGCACTGGGTGAGGCTCGAACCCGAGACCTCCCGTACGCGTGCACGCAGCTCTACCAACTGAGCTACGTGTCTAACCCGAAATATTTCTGTTTTTAATTATATTTATACATTAATTAGATTAAACAGAAAATCCTTTATTTTTAAAAACGATTTTAATCCAAAGACTCGGTGCGCTCCACAGGTCTCGAACCCGGGACCTGTGGCTTATGCTAACACACAGTCCACCGCTGGACTGTGTGTCCAACTTGTTAACTAAACTGATTTTTATTATTCTTAAATACAAACTAAGTATTTTCATTTCTGACTTATTTAAAAAGTTAGATATTTGTCCGGATCGGTGCAGAAGACCGGACTCGGACTCGTGTCCTGTGATTAAACATACACACAGTCCACCGCTGGACTGTGTGTCTAACTTGGTTATTATTCCGGTTATTAATAAACTTAACATGTAACAGTGGTGACTCCGGTTCGTTAACAAAAAAAAAACATTTTTTTATTAAGGCAGCATGCGTGGGACAAGATTCGAACTCGAGACGTTAGTGTGTTTAATGTGCACACAGTCCACCGCTGGACTGTGTGTCTAACCGAGTTATATCTTGATTTTAATTAAACTTATATGTTACCGCAACTTCATCTTCTTCGTTAGATTTTAACCAGAATCGGAAATCCGACTGGTTCGATGTTTTAATCGTGTTCGTTAGCGTTTTTCAATTAATTACAGATGAGATATGTAAAAAGAAGGGAAGATTTAAGCGTGAGGTATACCGACTGGATTCCTCTGTTTCTCCGGCAGAACTCCGGCGACAGCAACAGATTCCGACGTCGTGTGTCTTGCAGCAGCGAGTCTTCAGAAAGCTTGAAAAGGATGTGGGTGACTTCGGTATAAGCTCAGGGGGTTTAGTAAGGCTTAGAAGTGGAGGGTTCGGTTTTCTGGCGATGAGCAGAAGATTTCCGGCGAGTGAGTTTTCGCCGAGAAAGGGTGCGGTTTTGAGCGAAAAAGTTTGCAGAGGTTCGAGGGGGTATTTATAAGGCAGGTTATCGATGAACTTGGTCCAATTTCCGACTTGATTCGTCGGTTAGAAAGTCTCCGGCGGTTATAACTTGTGTCGCGGGTTCAGCGTCGTTTATAACCGATGTAGCGATTAAGTTTTACGTTATAACTGAAGATATCGTAAATTCTTGGCGAGATCGCCGGGATTTCCGACGACTGAAATTTGGGCGCCGTTTTGAATTCGGAAAGACATGTTATGAATTAAATGATTTTAATAATTAACAAAGAACTCTAGTGGCGCAGTGGTTGAGTGTGTGTGCGGTAAGACTTTGCTGGACCGGTTACTGACCCAGGTTCGAAACCCGGCAGGAACATATTATTTTTATTTTCATATTTTTAACAGTTTTTCAAAACTAATTATATATTCCCATATAATAATTGATTATGTATTGTTTAAAATTATTTTGGGCATTAAATTCGCAACGAAATTTTTAACTGATTGTTCGGTTAATAAACGGAGCGGGTTTGGTAAATCCGTTTTTGACGGATGTTACAGTATCCCCTGCTTTTTAGAAATTTCGTCCCGAAATTTAAATAGTGATATATTTGACTAAAAGAATGATGGTGTTTAGTTTGACAGTTACATACTTAGAAGAAAAGTAAGAGTTTAAATTTTTGTTTGAGGCGGTAACGTCACTTGTAAGGGTTAAGTACCCTATTACAGGAATCGCTTTTTGTTGCCTACTGTAAAAGTATTGATAAGCAGAATTGATTCGCTAATTATGATATCATGCATAAGAGTTTGGATATGTTTGGAAGGATATGGTTATATCCTAAGGCAAAACTTCTAATACTACAACCTACATGGAAACTTCTCATAACCATCTAACAATATCTCTGATCCTTTGACAAGAATACTTATATATAGGAAGTACCAGCGGCGTATCCACCATATTCTTGTCAAATTTTCATTAGTTTTATCAGTAAGTTATGATTGGTTCTATGACTATAGAACATAAATAAACACAACAGCTAATATTTGAATCCACATTCCGATAGCATATATGTTTGAATGGTGACAGTTCCTCTCTCGTTTGTTAGGATGGAGAGGTTAGTTTATGTAGAAATGGAACACAATCCAATTTCTTTAAATAGCGAGATGATATAAATGTAACACAAATTTTAACCCAGGGCAATACTAAATCCTACATGGAACTTCTCATAACCGCCTGATAATGCCTCTGATCCTTTGGCAAGAATACTTATATATAGGAAGTACCAGCGGCGTATCCACCATATTCTTGCCAAATTTTCATTGGTTTTATCCACAAGTTATGATTAGTTACCAAGAAACTACTAAATCCTACATAGAACTTCTCATAACCGTCTGACAATGCCTCTGATCCTTTGACAAGAATACTTATATATAGGAAGTACCAGCGGCGTATCCACCATATTCTCGTCAAATTTTCATTGGTTTTATCAGTGAATTATGATTAGTCCTATGTGACTCTACAACCAATACAACAAACACAAAATACTGAAAATGAAAAAATGTCTGTGCGATCAAGGCTCAATCAAACGGAGCCGATCGTATTGCATGTACTGAAAATGAAATTGTATGTGCGATCAAGGCTCAATCAAGCGGAGCCGATCGTATTGCATGTACTGAAAATAATAAACTTAATCTAAACAACAATCACACAAACAACCTATACATGGAACCTCTCATAACCGCCTGATAATGCCTCCGATCATTTGACAAGAATACTTATATATAGGAAGTACCAGCGGCGTATCCACCATATTCTTGTCAAATTTTCATTAGTTTTATCCGCAAGTTATGATTAGTTCTATGTGACTCTACTACAAACACAACAACCACAAAATACTGATAATGAAAATGTCTGTGCGATCAAGGCTCAATCAAACGGAGCCGATCGTATTGCATGTACTGAAAATGAAAATGTCTGTGCGATCAAGGCTCAATCAAACGGAGCCGATCGTATTGCATGTACTGAAAATAATACTTAATCTAAACAACAATCACACAAACAACCTATACATGGAACCTCTCATAACCGCCTGATAATGCCTCCAATCCTTTGACAAGAATACTTATATATAGGAAGTACCAGCGGCGTATCCACCATATTCTTGTCAAATTTTCATTGACTTTATCCGCAAGTTATGATTAGTTCTATGCGACTCTACAACAAACACAACAACCACAAGATACTGATAATGAAAATGTCTGTGCGATCAAGGCTCAATCAAACGGAGCCGATCGTATTGCATGTATTGAAAATGAAAAATGTCTGTGCGATCAAGACTCAATCAAACGGAGCCGATCGTATGTGGGCACGCCAGGTTCAACCTCATAATGAAATGGGAACATGCTCAACGCTCATAATGTAATGGGGAGCGGTGGCCTATGAAATTACATGTACTGAAAATAATAAACAATAATTACTTAAACAGTTTACACACGGAACCTCTCATAACCGCCAGAAAATGCTTCTGATCCTTTGACAAGAATACTTATATATAGGAAGTACCAGCGGCGTATCCACCATATTCTTGTCAAAGTTTCATTGGCTTTATCCTTAAGTTATGATTGGTTCTATGTGATTCTAAAATACAAAGAAAAACATAAACTAAACGATAGGAGTTGAATCTGGATCTTCGGTGAAGAGGACTAGTTGGGTATCTTCGTTTGGGCCGTCATTATCTTCGACAGGATTGGCGTTGATGTTGAAGACTCTTCCTCTTGCTGGTGGCCTAGCGGTTGGGTTTTCTTGGTTTACTTGGTTAACTGGGTTTGATTGGGCTTGAGCGTTGATGACGTTAACCAAATTGAGGGCATGTGTTTCTAAAGTGGGTAGGGTCGCCACAATTGAAACAAGCTCGAACATATGGGAACATGGGGTATTGGGGTTGTTGATAGGTTTGGTTCATGGTTTGAGTAGGGGAAGAGATTTGGTTTTGAAAGATGCGGCAAACCTTGCTCAAATGACCATAGCGTCCACAAGTTGCACATAGTCGACAAGGTAAGGTAAGGGGATGGTGGTAAAAACAGTTATTGCATCGAGGGTGAGGTCCAAGATATGGTTTCTTATTTGGGTAAGTTGAGTTGGGTGCCACTTGAGTGATTGGGATAGCTTGGATGGGTATGGCGTGTGAAATTGGTTGATTTCGTTGGATAGCAGCGAAAAGTTGCCCGTCTCTTTTTCTCTTAGAATTGGGTTGAGAAGGGGATTCGGTTTGGGTGTAGTCGGAGGTTTCAGTCGATGCTTTATCCTTCTTCTTCTCCTCCTTGAGGTCTTGGTTCCGGATTCGGTTCTCGGTGAGCGCTGTTGCTAGCTCCATTGCTGCTTCCAAAGTTGCAGGCGAGGTACTTATTACAGAGTCTTGAATCTTTGACGAAAGACCACGAATGTAGTGCTCGATCAAACGGTAGAGGGAGTGAATATATTGGGAACCATTTGATGTAACTCGAGGAATCTTTTGTTTACGTGGTGGGGTCTACTTCCTTTTGCTTCAACGAATAAAATTCATCTTCTAATTTCTTGATTTCGCTCCTTGGGCAAAATCGTCTGGTCATGATTTCCTTCAACTCTTCCCAAGTTAAGGTCATAGCATCTTCAACACCTTGTTTGGCCTTCTCTGTATTCCACCAAGTAAGTGCTATTCCATATAAACGACCAGTAGCATAACGCACTTTGCGATCATCGGGGCAATCGCAATTTTGAAAGGTGTTCTGCATTTCTTCAAACCAATGGAGGAGAGCGGTGACGCCTTCAGTCCCTTTGTATTTCGGAGGGTCGCATGATTTGAAATGCTTGTAGGTGCATTTAGTGGTATTTGGGGGAGAGTTGATAATGTTTTGGTTTTCTTGATTGACAGGATTAGCGGTAAGTGCTTGTTGTACTTGGATTACAATGTTGGGTATTACGGCAGCCATTTGTTGAGCGATTAGGGCAGCCATGCGTTCGCGGGCTTTTCCTGCTCTCATCTTCCTACGGGCGTGGTTAGAAGACATCTACAAGGAATACATGTCAAGAGTATGAGTTGGATGCTTTTGGGATCATGGGTCGCATTCAGGAATGAACATTCATAAAATAATTATAGAAAAATAAATCTACTACATCCATAGGATGTCTTGGGCTTTGCTTGCCATTAGGCCCTACATGCCGCCATACTTCACCTTCGTAATCATGTGGGCCCCCATGAATACCGGGTTTT
Organism: Scalesia atractyloides; assembly: GCA_947069175.1. Taxonomy (NCBI): domain Eukaryota; kingdom Viridiplantae; phylum Streptophyta; class Magnoliopsida; order Asterales; family Asteraceae; genus Scalesia; species Scalesia atractyloides. The sequence continues at coordinate 81,562,974 of CAMTDV010000013.1, forward strand.
TCATATGGTTCGCATGGGTTTGCCTGGTTGCGTACACTAAAACCCGGAGAAAATCGAGAAATATGTATACAACGTGTGATATTCGGAATGTGTCCAGGTGTAGACACGGTGACACCTCAAAGTGGGGTTAGTTCGAACGACGTTTGGTGTGGCATGCTTTGGCCTAATAGGTCCTTCGTACTCTCATCGTTAGTCCCCAGGTAGGCAAACTGGTCCGTTATTTTGGATTTATACGAATGCCAACCTAGACAGGACATTCCGACTACCGGTACTTGTACCCTTCCAGTTACTACATGCCCGTCGCAGAACTTACTTTGATGAGATTTGAAAATTGCAACAAAATCTTTGAATAATGAGAGTATGAAAATGAATTGCATATATGAACATTGATATATGTATAATGAATATGTATATAAGTATGTATGTGTGACTGTAAATATAAACAAATATGAAACAAATAAATATCACAAGTTTGTATGTAACCACCTAATCAATTAAAATTTAGGCAGACTATAGTATAGGCTCTAAGGGTCTAATAACCTATCCTATATCCCTATAGTCATGGCTCTGATACCAATCTGTCACACCCGACCCGCAGCGGAAAAGGTGATCGAGGCATGATTGGGTTATCATCAAAGCTCATGACATTTATTTTAACGTTTCATATTCATTAATACAATTTAATGGAAATTTACAATCATAGTTACATCAATGACCTAAACATCAATCTAAGATTCTTTGTTTTCTTCTAAGGCATTTCCTATGTTTTCCTTGCTTCATCCTGTTCACCTGTATCATGTGTAAAAGGGTTTTTGGATCAACAAAACGTTGGCGAGTGAATCCTATGGAAAACATTTGAACAAGTTTATTTAATTGATTATGAAATAAAGTGCACAACCACACATGAGTAAAAAAAGATGTAAACTTATTCATAAATCAATTTAATATTAAACAATACACACATGAACAATAATGGATTGGTTTTGAGGCACGCGTTGCTCAACTCGTCTACCACGAGGAACTGATGGGCCTAATGAATGAATTGCATAAACATGATAATATGAAAGACATAACTACAAACAATATAAACTCAATAATACACACGTGAACAATAATGGATTGGTTTTGAGGCACGCGTTGCTCAACTCGTCTACCACGAGAACTGATGGGCTTAATGAATGAATTTCATATAAGTTGACAAAATGAAATACATAATTACAACAATATAAACAATCTAAGTTTAGATCACGATATGGTATGGCACAAGTTTAAATAAACGAGTTAATTATTTTGTGACACATGACACACCCCAAAACGTGTAATTAAAAAGGGGGAGTTGTAAGATTCACTCACAGTGGGTGCGTTCGGTTGATGATGTTGAATGCACGCGAAGTGGTTTTAACCACGAGTGAAATTAACCTAGATAAATAGCATTATGGTTCGGTAAGTAAACGGATTTTATTAATCCATTTTAGTAGAATTGTTGGGTGTATTTTTGTGAGTTTAAGGCTATTTTCTAACCTTAAAAATGTTATTTTTAAGTATTTTTAATTGATTTTTAATTAAAATAAATAAATAAAAATAAAAAAAAAAGTTGACATTTTTTGACCGTTGACCGTTGACCATTGACCTTGACTGTTTGACCGGTTCGTATGCGTGTATGTGTGCACTGGGTGAGGCTCGAACCTGAGACCTCCCGTACGCGTGCACGCAGCTCTACCAACTGAGCTACGTGTCTAATCCGAAATATTTCTGTTTTTAATTATATTTATACATTAATTAGATTAAACAGAAAATCCTTTATTTTTAAAAACGATTTTAATCCAAAGACTCGGTGCGCTCCACAGGTCTCGAACCCGGGACCTGTGGCTTATGCTAACACACAGTCCACCGCTGGACTGTGTGTCCAACTTGTTAACTAAACTGATTTTTATTATTCTTAAATACAAACTAAGTATTTTCATTTCTGACTTATTTAAAAAGTTAGATATTTGTCCGGATCGGTGCAGAAGACCGGACTCGGACTCGTGTCCTGTGATTAAACATACACACAGTCCACCGCTGGACTGTGTGTCTAACTTGGTTATTATTCCGGTTATTAATAAACTTAACATGTAACAGTGGTGACTCCGGTTCGGTTAACAAAAAAACATTTTTTTATTAAGGCAGCATGCGTGGGACAAGATTCGTACTCGAGACGTTAGTGTGTTTAATGTGCACACAGTCCACCGCTGGACTGTGTGTCTAACCCGAGTTATATCTTGATTTTAATTAAACTTATATGTTACCGCAACTTCATCTTCTTCGTTAGATTTTAACCAGAATCGGAAATCCGACTGGTTCGATGTTTTAATCGTGTTCGTTAGCGTTTTTCAATTAATTACAGATGAGATATGTAAAAAGAAGGGAAGATTTAAGCGTGAGGTATACCGACTGGATTCCTCTGTTTCTCCGGCAGAACTCCGGCGACAGCAACAGATTCCGGCGTCGTGTGTCTTGCAGCAGCGAGTCTTCAGAAAGCTTGAAAAGGATGTGGGTGACTTCGGTATAAGCTCAGGGGTTTAGTAAGGCTTAGAAGTGGGGTTCGGTTTTCCGACGATGAGCAGAAGATTTCCGGCGAGTGAGTTTTCGCCGAGAAAGGGTGCGGTTTTGAGCGAAAAAGTTTGCTGAGGTTCGAGGGGTATTTATAAGGCATGTTATCGATGAACTTGCTCCAATTTCCGACTTGATTCGTCGGTTAGAAAGTCTCCGGCGGTTATAACTTCTGTCGCGGGTTCAAGCGTCGGTTATAACCGATGTAGCGATTAAGTTTTACGTTATAACTGAAGATATCGTAAATTCTTGGCGATATCGTCGGGATTTCCGACGACTGAAATTTGGGCGCCGGTTTTGAATTCGGAAAGACATGTTATGAATTAAATGATTCTAATAATTAACAAAGAACTCTAGTGGCGCAGTGGTTGAGTGTGTGTGCGGTAAGACTTTGCTGGACCGGTTACTGACCCGGGTTCGAAACCCGGCAGGAACATATTATTTTTATTTTCATATTTTTAACAGTTTTTCAAAAACTAATTATATATTTCCATATAATAATTGATTATGTATCGTTTAAAATTATTTTGGGCATTAAATTCGCAACGAAATTTTTAACTGATTGTTCGGTTAATAAACGGAGCGGGTTTGGTAAATCCGTTTTTGACGGATGTTACAACTATGATGATTATCAACTGACGTCACGATACTCCCCACCCGAGCCCACCGGTGTATGGATTTCGGGGTTGGAAATCCGGGGTGTGACACCTGTCTATGCACGATCGTGCATGACCTAGGCACGACCGTGCCTATAACGAAATGCAATCGAAAGGATCAGGAAAGGACAAAATAGACTATGAGATGGCGGGAGAAAGGACGAGGCACGGTCGTGCCTAAGTATGCACGACCGTGCACACCTGCATCTAGCCAACATATAAATAGAGTCCTTGGTTGCCCATTTCCTCATCCCCATTCCACTCATTCCTCTCCCACTTTTCACACACATACTCTCTTTATACCATCTGACGAAAAACGGGTTCTAAAACCCGCTCCGTTTTGTAATCGAATATATGTTATGATCTTTTGTTTCGAATTTATGTTAGTCCTTTAATAGATATCGTGATATTAATAAAATAAATAACAATAATAATAATAATGATAAAGGTAATAAAATAATAATAAATAAAATATATAAACATAATACTTATTAAATAAAAAAAACAAATAAAGAGTGGACCGCGGGATCGAACCTGGGTCTCCACTCAAGCCAAGCACACAACACACCACTACAACACCCGCACAACATCTGTTATACCCGAGTCAATAAATCTTTTATATTTACGTTTTCCTTAGTCTAAATTCAAAAGGGAAACACCTGCTCTGTAACAGTCGAGCTTGAATCAAGCAATCATCAATTTGCCGTTTTTCCTTGCAACCCGTTCTAATCACGAGTCTTAACTTAATCATGAGTCAAACACAATCAATCTTGATCTACAAATCATTCGCCCATCAATGATTTTGACCGAAACTTCCAAAACCGAAAATTCAATACAAGTTACTGGCCTCACCTATTAATAGAGATTCCCTGAACCCATTTAGAACATACACACTCTCGCAAATCTCTCTGCAACTTCTATTTTTCCAATACACCTCACTGGAAGTCTGAAATTCGCCGAAACCCCGCTGGAGATTTAGAGTGTCTTCGTTTTGGTATAATTCTTTTACTCTATCATTTCAATCCTTATATATGTAGCTAGTATCTAATAAAAGAGGAGTTAATCAAGCTCAGACAGGTTATCAGTTCAGTGTCTTCTTGAAGAAGACGAACTGAACATATGGTTAAAACAATTTAAAATCTGAATTACACCAGGTTAGACACACAGTCCAGTGGTTGGACTGTGTGCATTCAAAGTCAAGGTCTCGGGTTCGAATTTCACACGTATCTGATTCTCTAAATTACACACCCCTTTTTGTAAAAACCAAATTATGAAATAAAGTTGTAAGCGTATAAAGCTAATTAAAACTTGATATCCAATGGGTTAGACACATAGCCCAATTGGTCGGGCTGTGTGCACACGAGGCATCAGGCGCGGGTTCGAATCTGGTTCATTACGCGGTCCTTATAATATACCAAACCTTTTTAAATTTATCAAAATATGGTTTAATCCAGTAAGTGTATAAATGTAATTAAATCTCAATATATTCCGGGTTAGTCATGCAGCCCAATTGGTCGGGCTGCGTGCACGTAAACGAGAGGTCACGAGCTCGAATCCCACACGCTCCCTGTAGTCCGACCGGTTCGATTCAAGGGAAAACATATTTTTTTGTTATTATTAAACAAAACCTTTAATTATTTTCCCCCAAAAAATATGTTATTTTATTTACAAATTAAGAGGCTAAGTAAATAAAAATAATAACAATCAAAATTATCTAACAAATAACAAGCTAATTAAAAATACTAAATTCAACCAAAATAAATATATACGTATCTAAATTATAAAGTGAATATTTAGGTTAGCCATTTTTCGTCGTTTGGTATTTCAATCACTCAATCGTGCGCAATCTTCGTCGAATCGTAATCGCACCCACTGTGAGTGAAATCTTACAACTCCCTTTTATTACATGTTTGGGATGTATAATATGTCGCTTTTGTTTATCTCACTATTTCAAAACTCGTGCTATTACCATTATGTGATCTAACGTGCTATGTGATATTGTTGTTTGTTATTTTGTGTTTATTTTTCTCATTATAGTCAAGCTCTCACATTAGGCCCATTTGTTCCCCGTTACTTACGGGTGGAGCGTCGCGTAGCCTAATATACTAGATTGGCTCCGTTTGACTGAGCCTTGATCTCACAGCACATCGTTTATCATGCTCACATGTACATTACTGGTTGATTGTGTGGTTTGTGAATTAGATTACATATACGTTTCTTATATTTGGTTAATGCACATTTTACTAAAATAATAAACATATCATTTTTCTTAATGATTAAATGGGATTCACTCGCCAACTTATGTTGACCAAAAACTCTATTTTTACACATGATACAGATGAACACGTTTGAAGCATGGATCACGTAAGACATGGGCCTTAGAAGAAAATAAAATGTTACTTCCAAGCTTTGTTTGTAACATTTTGTGTTTGTATGAATTATGTGTTGATTGGAATGTTTTATTGAAATTCGAAATAATTAATATGAAACTTTTTAATAGTAAGTGTCATGAGCTTCTATGAAAACCTAATCATGCCCCGACTACCTTATCCGCTGCGGGTCAGGATGTGACACCCTTGTCCAGAGAGGTCAGTAGAATTTTGGGATCGCTTCTAGAAATCACTTGTAATAGCTTAGTTTGAGAGAAAGAACTTGTAAACAACAACCTTCATTTGGTTGTTTGATTCTTACCCTTGATTCACCATGATCTTTCGATGATCATTGTTTGTGGACAAGTTACTATGGCCATTCTTGGCTAAACTCCTTGTGTTGCTTGGGTTGTAGATGAAACTTGGTATAAATAAAATGTTTAAACTTTGGCAAAGTGAGGTGTTATGTCTTTGATAATTCTTTCTACCATATTTCTCCATTAAATGATGGTTGTGATTTGGTTCTGGTATTTGATCTTGCGGGTGTTCGTGATAAACTTAGTGGTGTGAAACCTATTAGTACACTCATGGTGTGTGACAACCCATATACTAGTAGGGGGATTTCATTTTGAAAGTGGTTGACCCATTTATGGTAAAACACATCTTGTGATCAACCCTCACTTGTCAAGGATATCATTTTTGGCATGCACGGTCTATACTAGGCTTCAATGATAAGCCAAATCTTGGTTAAGAGACTTGCCTAACACGGTCTATATGTTAGGCTTGACGCGTACCAAAAGTTGGTGAACCCATGCCAAAATCTATATATCTTTATATATTTTATTACTATAACTGTCACACCCTGACTCGCAGCGGAAATGGTAGTCGGGGCATGATTGAGTTATCACCAAAGCTCATGACATTTACTAATAGGTTTCATATTTAAGATTTACAATTTAAAAAAAAACAAATTTCAATGAACATACAAACACCACATGTTCTAAACACAACATTCAAGAACTCTTTATTTTTCTTCTAAGGCAATTCCCTATGTGTTCCTTGTTTCAACTTGTCCACCTGTATCATGTGTAAAATAGGGTTTTGGGTCAACAAAAATTGGCGAGTGAATCTTATTTAAACATTTGAAGGAATTATTTATATTGGTTATTTAATAAAAATGTGCATAAACCAAATATGAGTATACGCATATGTAAATCTAGCCACAAACCACATAATATCAGTTAATGCACACACAAGCGTGACATATGATGAACAATGAGATCAAGGCTCAATCAAACGGAGCCGATCTAATGAGGCGCCTGATGCTCAACCCGTCTCCAACGAGGAACTGATGGGCCTAATGAATGATTTGCACGCAACTTGACAAAAATGTAAACACGCAATACAACAAATAACATTTACATCACATGTTAGATCATATAATGGTAATAGCACAAGTGTTTGAATAAACGAAATATATGAAACGACACATGATACACCCCTAAATATGAATAAAAAGGGGAATTTGTAAGAATTCACTCACAGTGGGTGCGTTTTTCTTGATTGATGAAGAGTGCGCACGAATTGAGGATTTAACCGACGAAGAAGACTAGCCTAGATAATAACGCAATAATTCGATAAATATATAAAATTTTGATTTAATACTTTTTGTTAGATTTTTAGGTTATTTTTGTGGTTTTTATTGAGATTTTAAAACCTTCGAAATGTATTTTTAATTGATTTTTAACTAAAATATAAATACAAAAAGTAGTATAAATACAAAAGTAATATAAAATAAATAAATTAAAATAAAAAAAAATTAAAAAAAGCCTTGTCAGACCTGACAAGGTCTGACCGGTTCAACTGTGGTATTGGCTGCGTGTAGTGAGGCTCGAACTCGTGACCTCTCGGTTGCGTGCACGCAGCTCTTCCAACTGAGCTACGTGTCTAACCCGTTAGTTTCTTGATTTTTATTATACTTATTTACTTGTTAGGTTAATTCAGAAATCAATTAAATTAAAAAGGTTTTAAATCAATCGAACCGGTAAACAAAACTAGTTTCGAACCCGCGACTTCAATGCTGTAAACAAACGATTTAATTATATAAAAGCACTTGATCGAGTTCATCTTTTTCATGAAATAAACCCCAGAACATGAACCCGTCTGCTAACATAGTTAATCAGCTGTGATTAACCGATTTAATCAACTACATTCATTAACATCAGAAGGTTTTAAACAATTTGAAGAAACGATACCGTTTTGCGAATTCCGGTGATATTTGAATATTCCGGCGATAGGTGATGATTCCGGCGATGAGTATTTAGAAACCAGTGGGTTTGCAGTGAATGTGAGCAAGTCCTAACTGAGTCTGAGGTTCACTATTTATAATGCAAGACAAGGCTCGATTTCGGTTTCGGTTTCAATCAAGAATCTTAAATGGTTAGATGGTTACGGCATTTGCAAGTTACTGATTTCCTTTGATTGAGTTCGCGTGCATGATTTGAATCAGTTACAAAAAGTTAATTCAAAAGAAAAACGGATTTAGTGTCTTGATTGATTCAACCGTTTCTGGGCGGTTATCTTTTGAATTCTGATCGGGTTAATTTATAATATAAAGAATTATTTTAACCGAATATAACAGATGTTGTGTGTGCAGAGTGGTGGTGTGTTGAGTGTTTGAAATGGGTGGAGACCCGGGTTCGAAACCCGCGGTCAACGCCTTTTGTTGTTTATTGTTATAATTTAATCTTTTTATTTAATAAACTTATCATCTTTGTTTTCATCATTTTATTATTATTATTATTTCATTTTATTATCCTATATATTTTTTAATATTACGAAATTTTAAACTTTTAACACATTATACGTATATTTAAATTTCTAAATGGTGCGGATTTTAGAAACAGTTTAACTTCGGATGTTACAGTATCCCCTACTTTTAGAAATTTCGTCCCGAAATTTAAGTAGTAGTCATAACTGGAAAAAAAGATGCGGGTATTTTTTCGCGCATTGAGTCTTCTCGTTCCCGTCGGGTCCTCGTTTTGACTCCCAACGTACTCGGACTAATATCTGAATATCTTTTAACGTAAAAAGGGAGATGTGATGCTTGGATTTTGGTTGAGGCGGTAACGTTCCTAGTAAGGGTTGAATACCCTGCTACAGGTGTAACACCTAATGTCAACCTCCCAAATGTGGGGCAAAAAACCTCATCGAGGATAATGGCAACCTCCAACATGTTGGGGCAAAACCTCATCGAGGACGATGAGTCCCTTAGGGGGTGATTATAACACCTAATGGCATACCTCCCAACATCGTCCGTGGATAGGAGAGATTCCTGGTTCATAACTAGTGTCTTACCTCTAAAATCACCAACGCGTTTTGGGCTTAATGCTAGTGGATGAGAGGAGAACTCCACAGTTAAGCGTGCTCAAGTGGGAGTAGTACTAGGATGGGTGACCTCCTGGGAAGTCTCCACCAGGGCAACCAAAAACAAAGCCGTGAGTTACTGGATGGGCCACCCATCGGGGGCAAAGCGGACAATATTGGTGATAACGAGGGCAGGGTGTTACCGAGTGGAGTGGTATCAGAGCCACTCCTGTGCCGTTCGGGATGTTGGGGCAAAACCTCATCGAGGACGATGAGTCCCTTAGGGGGGTGATTGTAACACCTAATGGCAACCTCCCAAATGTGGGGCAAAAAAAACCTCATCGAGGATAATGGCAACCTCCTACATGTTGGGGCAAAACCTCATCGAGGACGATGAGTCCCTTAGGGGGTGATTATAACACCTAATGGCATACCTCCGAACATCGTCCGTGGACATGAGAGATTCCTGGTTCATAAGTAATGCCATATCTCTAAAATCACCAACGCGTTTTGGGCTTAATGCTAGTGGATGAGGAGAGAACTCCACAGTTAAGCGTGCTCAGGTGGGAGTAGTACCAGGATGGGTGACCTCCTGAGAAGTCTCCACCGGGGCAAAACAAAAACAAATCCTTGAGCTCTTAGCGGGCAAAACGGACAATATTGGTGATAACGAGGGGCAAGGGTGTTACAGAGTGGTATCAGAGCCACTCCTGTGCCATTCGGATGTTGGGGCAAAACCTCATCAAGGACGATGAGTCCCTTAGGGGGGGGTGATTGTAACACCTAATGGCAACCTTCCAAATGTGGGGCAAAAAACCTCATCGAGGATAATGGCAACCTCCTACATGTTGGGGCAAAACCTCATCGAGGACGATGAGTCCCTTAGGGGGTGATTATAACACCTAATGGCATACCTCCCAACATCGTCCGTGGACAGGAGAGATTCCTGGTTCATAAGTAATGCCCTACCTCTAAAATCACCAACGTGTTTTGGGCTTAATGCTAGTGGATGAGAGGAGAACTCCACAGTTAAGCGTGCTCAGGTGGGAGTAGTACCAGGATGGGTGACCTCCTCGGAAGTCTCCACCGGGGCAACCAAAAACAAATCCTTGAGCTCTTAGCGGGCAAAACGGACAATATTGGTGATAACGAGGGCAGGGGTGTTACAACAGGAATCACTTTTTGATGCCTAAGATGAAAAGCGTTGATAAATAGAGTTGATTGACTGGATATGCTCTCATGCATAAGAGTTTTGAGAGAATTGATGTGTTGAAAAGATAAGGTTATATCAAAAAAAAAACTTCAACTATGTCAATATTAAAACCTACACGGAATTTCTCATAACCGCCTGATAATGCTTTTGATCCTTTGACAAGAATACTTATATATAGGAAGTACCAGCGGTGTATCCACCATATTCTTGTCAAATTTTCATTGGCCTTGTCAGTAAGTTATGATTAGTTCTATGTGACTCTAAAACATAAACAAACACAACAACCAAAGCTAGAGTCTCAAATCTGAAAGGATACATGACTAAATGACGACAATACCTCTCTCATTTGCTATGATGAAGGGGTCAGTCTATGAAAAAAGTGAGACACGACCCAACTTCGAGATACGTCGTGATGTATGATGATAGGGAAATTAAATCAATGAGTAAAGATATGAAATAAAACAGTAATATCAATTTGCATTAAAATTCTTGGATACAAAAATTCCCAAATTATAACAGGATTAAGAACTAGACGGTTGGAGTTGAGTCTTGACTCTTGGTGATGGAAGGCTAGTTGGGTTGTTCGTTTGGGCCGTTATTATCTTCAACAGGATTGGCGTTGATGCTGTAAGCTCTTCCTCTTGCTGGTGGTAGTGCTGGGTTTTCTTGATTTGCTTGGTTAACTGGGTTTGCTTGAGCTTGGGCATTTATGATGTTAACCAATCGTGTCACACCCCGACCCGCAGCGGAATAAGAGTCGGGGCATAATTGGGTTATCACCAAAGCTCATGATATTTACTAAAATGTTTCATATTTATTAAATTCAAATTACAACTTAAATATCCAAATCAAATCCATACAATTACAAGGAAATGAAACTAAGTAAAACAATCCAAAGCTTACACTGATTTATTCTTCTAGGCCTTCCTATGTGTTTCTTGCCTCAACTGGATCACCTGTATCATGTGTAAAACGGGGAATATTTTGGGTCAACAAAAGTTGGCGAGTGAACCTTGATAAAACATTGTTATTAATTTCTTGTTTTGTTTAATATTGAAAATTTGTGCAATGATCACATGTGAGCAAACATATATAATTAACAAACACAAACCACTTTGAATGAGTATATGATATGAATGATGATGAATGTGAGATCAAGGCTCAATCAAACGGAGCCGATCGTATGAGGCACCTGATGCTCAACCCGTCTCCCACAGGGAACTGATGGGCCTTATGATATGCGTGCACTGAAAATGATAAATCCAAACTACATATAATCCACACAACAATTGATACACATTTGATACACATTTGATCACAGATATGATGGATGCACAAGTGTTTAAATACAATAAGGAATTAAACGACACATGATACACCCCAAAACATGATTAAAACGGGGAATTTGGTAAAGATTCACTCACATTGGGTGCGTTCTTTGATGACGTTGGATGCGCACGAATTTTAGGATTTGATCGACGAGGAAAAACTAACCTAAAATAATAACGGAATGATTCGGTAAATAAATAAATTTTATTTGGAATTAATGTTTTTAATTAGTGCTCTTAATGGAAGTTTTTAGATTTATTTTTGTGAGTTTAAGGACATTTTCTAACTTTAAAAATATTATTTTAAGTTCTTTTAATTGATTTTTAAATAAAATAAATAAATAAAAAGAAAAAAATGTTGACTTTTTGACCCCTTGACGTTGACCGTTGACCGGTTGGATTGTGTTTAATTATGCGCTGAGTGAGGTTCGAACTCGGGACCTCTCGTATGCGTGCACGCAGCTCTACCAGTGAGCTACGTGTCTAACTCGAAATATTCTCTGTTTTAATTATATTTATATACTAATTATTTTTAAACTTATTTGGTTTTATTAGAAATGGTTTATATGGCCGAACCGGTTGCAGGGACCCGGAGTCGAACTCGGGTCCTTCGGTTCGAGTGCGCACAGCCCAACCAGTTGGGCTGTGTGTCAAATCTGTTTAACTTATGGATTTTATTATTCTTATAAACATTCTGTGACTTAATCTGATTAAGTTTTAAAAATGTTGGTTTTATTTCTGAAATTCGGTAACGTGTGCGATTCGAACCCGGGACGTGTGCATTGTTTGTGCACACAGTCCACCGCTGGACTGTGTGTCTAACCCGTTCGAATATCTGATTTTAATTATACTTATACTTATTTGCGACTTCATCTTCTTCGTTTAAGAACACAGAACAGTGAATTCCGACTGTTCTTGTTTAATCATTCACGATTTAAAGTTGATTGAAATGAATAGAGAAATTAAATGATATGGTGTACCAGAACAGCGGGTTTGCTTCGGTTTTCCGGCAAGTGTCGTCGGCTCCAATTTGCGATGTCCGGCTTTATGCAATATTCCTTATCTTAGGCATCAAAAAGCGATTCCTGTAGCAGGGTATTCAACCCTTACTAGGAACGTTACCGCCTCAAATAAAATTTAAACTCTCACCCCCTTCTAAGTATGTAATTGTCAAAACCACCCTCCTTTCGAGCCAAACATACCACTACTTAAATTTCGGGACGAAATTTCTAAAAGTAGGGGATACTGTAACATCCGTCGAAAAACGGGTTTCCAAAACCCGCTTCGTTTATTAATCGAATATTCAGTTATAATTTTCGTTGCGAATATATTGTTCATTTTAATTTTAAACAATACATAATTAATAAGCATTTTAGAATTTAAAAACTATAATTAATAAATGATAAAAATAAGTGAATAAAAAAATAAAATGAGGCTGTCGGGTTTCGAACCCGGGTCGCCCATAAGCTCAATCACACAACACACCGCTCCGCCACATGAATCCTTTGTGTAATTACTGAAACAAATAATACTTAAGTTAAAACTCGAAATCAAAATCCGGAAATCAGCGCGCCCAATCCGTAGTCGCCGGAAAGACCGACGATTTCGCAAATCACGACCGTTTTCTTTGACTGAAACGCGTGAACTAACTTCGACATTGGTTATAACCGATGTCTAAACCCCAATTCCAGTCGTAACCGCCGGAAAAGTTTTGACCGCGAATCAAGACCAAAATTCGGACTCAATTCATCCTGATCATCCCTATAAATAACCACCCAAACCTCTGGTAACCTTTTCGCTCAAAATCGCACAATCTCTCGAAGCTTTAGCACTCGCTGGAGATATTCTGCATTCGCTGGACTTTCACCGGAAAACCGAGACTTACACCAAATCGGTAAAATTCTCGACTCTTTTGTTTACAATCCATTATTAGACAAGTATTAACATAAATCGTTCAACCAGATCCGTCTCAGACAACGTTGCCGGGAATTCCTACACTTGCCGGAAAATCACTGAAAATTCCGAAGTCTCGCTGTGAACCGGTACAAGCATCTAAACCCCTGATATCCCTTGTTTAGTAACTTAATTGCACAACTCGTTGATCAAAACTGTTAATTGATTCACTCAGACGGAAGTCGCCAATCAGAGCCGTTGACTCTTGCCGGAAATCTGAGAAAAGCATTCTGTTCGGTACATTTTACTCCGTAACCCTCTTTATCCAATTAATTCCAATCAATTATTAGAGTCGGACATCATTGTTCTGCGTCTTTGTAAACGAAGAAGACGAAGTCGAACATGTGTATAAGTTTAATTAAAACTGAATATTTAACCGGGACAAACAGTGCACACGTCCCGAGTTCGACTCCGGGTCATTGAAGTCGTTCGGCCACTTTAAATCATTTTTCGAAATAAACTAATAAGTTAAAAGTTAATTAGTGTATAAATATAATTAAATCAGAGAATATTTCGGGTTAGACACGTAGCTCAGTTGGTAGAGCTGTGTGCACGCATACGAGAGGTCCCGAGTTCGAACCTCACTCAGCGCATATAATTAACACCATCCGACCGGTCAACGGTCAACGGTCAGAGTCAAAAAGTCAACATTTTTTTATTTATTTAATCAGAAAATTATTTAAAAATACTTAAAATAATATTTTTTTAAATTAGAAAATGTCCTTAAACTCACAAAAATAAATCTAAAAATCCTATTAAGATTATGAATTTAAAAGTATTAATCTCAAATAAAATCCATTTATTTACCGAACCATTTCGTTATTATTTTAGGTTAGTTTTCCTCGTCGATCAAATCCCAAAACTCGTGCGCATCCAACGTCATCAAAGACGCACCCAGTGTGAGTGAATTCTTACAAATTCCCCTTTTTATTTATGTTTTGGGGTGTATCATGTGTCGCTTTAATTAATTCGCTTATTCAAACTCGTGCTATTACCATTATATGATCTAAACCTGTAATGTAAATATTGTTTGTTGTGATGTGTGTTTACATTTTGTCAAGTTGCGTGCAAATCATTCATTAGGCCCATCAGTTCCTCGTTGGAGACGGGTTGAACATCGCGTGCCTCATTGTTCATCATTTGGTGTGTGCTTGTGCATTAATTGAGATTATGTGATTATATTGTTTGTTGTGATGTATGTTTACGTTTTTGTCAAGTTGCGTGCAAATCATTCATTAGGCACATCAGTTCCTCGTGGGAGACGAGTTGAACATCGCGTGCTTCATTAGATCGGCTCCGTTTGATTGAGCCTTGATCTCATTGTTCATCATTTGGTGTGTGCGTGTGCATTAATTAAAATTATGTGTATTGTGATTAAATTTACATTTACGTTTACTCATATGTGGTTATGCACCTTTTTATAATTGATACAATAAACACGTTCAAATGTTTTCATAGGATTCACTCGCCAACTTTTGTTGACCCAAAACCCTATTTTCACACATGATACAAGTGGACAGGTTAAAGCAAGGAACACATAGGAAATTGCCTTAGAAGAAAAATAATGAAGTCTTGAAAAATGTATAAAACATGTAGTACTTGTATGATTGATTGTAATGTTCTCCTTTAAAAGGGATAATAAATATGAAACTTTATAGTAAATGTCATGAGCTTTGATGAAAACCCAATCATGCCCCGACTACCATTTCCGCTGCGGGTCAGGGTGTGACAGGGTAGGGGGTGAAGCTTGGTTTTGAGGGGTACGACAAGTTTTGCTCAAATGACCATAACGCCCACAATTAGCACACAATCAACAAGGTATGGTAGATGGATGATGATAAAAACAGGTGTTGCATTGAGGGTGAGGTCCAATGTAAGGTTTCTTATTTGGGTAAGTAGAGTTGGGTGCTACTTGAGTGATTGGGATAGCTTGGAGGGGTACGGCTTGTGGAGCTGGTTGATTGCCTTGGGTGACAGCGAAATTTTGCCCATCTCGTTTTCTCTTAAAAGTGGGTTGAGAAGAGGATTCGGTCTGGGTTGAGTTTGAGGTTTCGGTTGATGCTTTATCCTTTTTCTTCTCCTCCTTGAAGTATTCATTCCGTATGTGGTTTTCGGTGAGCCCTTGAAGTCTTAACTCCATTGCTGCTTCCAAAGTTGCAGGTGTGGTACTTATTACAGGGTCTTGAATTTTTTAAGGAAGACTTCGAATGTAGTGCTCGATCAAACGGTAGAGGGGAGTGAACAAGTTGGGGACCATCTGATTCAACTCAAGGAATCTCTTGTTGTATGTGGTGTGGTCGCCCTCCTTTTGTTTCAAAGAGTAGAACTAATCTTCTAATTTCTTGATTTCGCTTCTTGGACAGAAACTTCTTGTCATGATCTCCCTCAACTCTTCCCAAGTAAAAGTCATAGCATCCTCAGCACCTCGCTTGCCCTTCTCTGTATTTCACCATGTAAGTGCTACTCCGAACAAACGACCGGTAGCATATCGCACCTTGCGATCATCAGGGCAGTCGCAATTGAGAAAAGTGTTTTCCATCTCCTCAAACCAATGGAGGAGAGCGGTGACACCTTCAGTCCCTTCGTATTTTGGTGGATCGCAGGATTTGAAATGCTTGAAGGTGCATTTAGTGGTGTTGAGAGGAGGGTTGGCGACATTTTGTCCTTCTAGATTGGTTGGGGTGATAGGATTGGCGATAAGGGCTTGTTGGACTTGAACTACGATGTTAGTATTACGGCGGCCATTTGTTGAGCGACTTGGGCAGCCATGCGCTCGCGGGATTTTCCTGTTCTCATACCTCTACGAGAGTGACTAGAAGACATCTACAGGGAATACGTATCGAGAGTATGAGTTTGACGTTTTAGGTGTCATGTGCCGTATTTAGAAATGAACATTCACAAAACAAATGAAGAAAATTAATATGCTACATCCATAGGATGTCTTGGGTTTTGCTCATGTTTGGGCCTCCATATGTCCCCATACTTGGCCTTGGTGGTCATGTGGGCCCCCATGACTACTGGGCTCTGGTAGGGTTCACATTGGTGTTGGCCTGTTAACACTTGCGCCACCGAATGAAAATCGTAAAACATGACTGCAAAGTATAAGGTCGGAGGGTGTCCTGGTATGGACACAATGACAACTCAAAGTGGGGTTAGTTCGAACGACATTTGGTGTGACATGCTTTGGCCTAATAGGTCTTTCGTACTCTCATCGTTAGTCCCCAGGTAGGCAAACTAGTCCGTTATATTGGATTTATACGAATGCCAACCTAGACAGGACGTTTCGACTACCGGTACTTGTACCCTTCCAGTAACTACATGCCCGTCATAGAACTCACTTTGATGAGATTGAAAAACGAAAAACACCTCAAAATCTTGAATAAAGAAATATGAGAATGCTTTAAATATGTGAGAATTGATACGTGCGTGATGAATGTATATGTAAGCATGTTATGTTTGACAATATTTATAACTCATTAAGTATCACAGAAAATGATAGTGAAAGTGCTTGCATGCATTTTATGGAAAATATGAAACAAATAAACATCATAAGTTTGCATGTAACCACATAAGCAATTTAAAAATCTAATCGACTATAGTATAGGCTCTAAGGGACTAATAACCTATCCTATATCCCTATAGTTAAAAGCTCTGATACCAATCTGTAACACCCCTGCCCCTCGTTATCACCAATATTGTCCGTTTTGCCCCCGATGGATGGCCCATCCAGGAACTCACGCCTTTGTTTTTGGTTGCCCTGGTGGAGACTTCCCAGGAGGTCACCCACCCTAGTACTACTCCCACTTAAGCACGCTTAACTGTGAAGTTCTCCTCTCATCCACTAGCATTAAGCCCAAAATGCGTTGATGATTTTAGAGGTAGGGCATTACTTATGAACCAGGAATCTCTCCTGTCCACGGACGATGTTTGGAGGTATGCCATTAGGTGTTATAATCACCCCCATAAGGGACTCATCGTCCTCGATGAGGTTTTGCCCCAACATGTAGGAGGTTGCCATTATTCTCGATGAGGATTTTGCCCCACATTTGGGAGGTTGCCATTAGGTGTTACAATCACCCCCCTACGGGACTCATCGTCCTCGATGAGGTTTTGCCCCAACATGTAGGAGGTTGCCATTATCCTCGATGAGGATTTTGCCCCACATTTGGAAGGTTGCCATTAGGTGTTACAATCACCCCCCCCCTAAGGGACTCATCGTCCTTGATGAGGTTTTGCCCCAACATCCCGAATGGCACAGGAGTGGCTCTGATACCACTCCGTAACACCCCTACCCCTCGTTATCACCAATATTGTCCGCTTTGCCCCCGATGGGTGGCCCATCCAGGAACTCACGGCTTTGTTTTTGGTTGCCCTGGTGGAGACTTTCCAGGAGGTCACCCATCCTAGTACTACTCCCACCTGAGCACGCTCTGTGGAGTTCTCCTCTCATCCACTAGCATTAAGCCCAAAACGCGTTGGTGATTTTAGAGGTAGGGCATTACTTATGAACCAGGAATCTCTCCTGTCCACGGACGATGTTGGGAGGTATGCCATTAGGTGTTATGACCCACAACGAAATGGTAGTCGGGGCATGATTGGGTTATCACCAAAGCTCATGACATTTACTAATAGGTTTCATATTTATTATTTACAATTTAAAAAAACAAATTTCAATAAACATACAAACACCACATGTTCTAAACATAACATTCAAGAACTCTTTATTTTTCTTCTAAGGCAATTCCCTATGTGTTCCTTGCTTCAACCTGTCCACCTGTATCATGTGTAAAAATAGGGTTTTGGGTCAACAAAAGTTGGCGAGTGAATTTTATTTAAACATTTGAAGGAATTATTTATATTGTTATTAAATAAAATATGCATAAACCAAATATGAGTATACGCATATGTAAATCTTGCCACAAACCACATAATATCAATTAATGCACACACAAGCATGACATATGATGAACAATGAGATCAAGGCTCAATCAAACGGAGCCGATCTAATGAGCGCCTGATGCTCAACCCGTCTCCTAACGAGGAACTGATGGGCCTAATGAATGATTTGCACGCAACTTGACAAAAATGTAAACACGCAATACAACAAATAACATTTACATCACATGTTAGATCATATAATGGTAATAGCACAATGTTTAAATAAACGAAATATATGAAACGACACATGATACACCCCTAAATATGAATAAAAAGGGAATTTGTAAGAATTCCTCATCACAGTGGGTGCGTTTTTCTTGATTGATGAAGAGTGCGCACGAATTGAGGATTTAACCGACGAAGAAGACTAACCTAGATAATAACGCAATAATTCGATAAATATATAAAAATTAATATTTTGATTTAATACTTTTTGTTAGATTTTTAGGTTATTTTTGTGGTTTTTATTGAGATTTTAAAACCTTCGAAAATGTATTTTTAATTGATTTTTAACTAAAATATAAATACAAAAAGCAATATAAATACAAAAAGTAATATAAATAAATAAATTAAAATAAAATAAAAATTAAAAAAAAGCCTTGTCAGACCTGACAAGGTCTGACCGGTTCAACTGTGGTATTGGCTGCGTGTAGTGAGGCTCGAACTCGTGACCTCTCGGTTGCGTTCACGCAGCTCTTCCAACTGAGCTACGTGTCTAACCCGTTAGTTTCTTGATTTTTATTATACTTATTTACTTGTTAGGTTAATTCAGAAATCAATTAAATTAAAAAGGTTTTAAATCAATCGAACCGGTGCACAAAACTAGTTTCGAACCCGCGACTTCAATGCTGTTTTGCACCCAGCCCAACCAGTTGGGCTGGGTGTCTAACCCGTTTAAAACAAACGATTTAATTATATAAAAGCACTTGATCGAGTTCATCTTTTTCATGAAATAAACCCCAGAACATGAACCCGTCTGCTAACATAGTTAATCAGCTTTGATTAACCGATTTAAACAACTACATTCATTAACATCAGAAGGTTTTAAACAATTTGAAGAAACGATACCGTTTTGCGAATTCCGGCGATATTTGAATATTCCGGCGATAGGTGATGATTCCGGCAATGAGTATTTCGAAACCAATGGGTTTGTAGTGAATGTGAGCGAGTCCTAACTGAGTCTGAGGTTCACTATTTATAATGCAAGACAAGGCTCGATTTCGGTTTTGGTTTCGGTTTCAATCAATAATCTTAAATGGTTCGATGGTTACGGCAGTTGCAAGTTACTGATTTCCTTTAAATTGAGTTCGCGTGCATGATTTGAATCAGTTACAAAAAGTTAATTCAAAAGAAAAACGGATTTAGTGTCTTGATTGATTCAACCGTTTCTGGGCGGTTATCTTTTGAATTCCGATCGGGTTAATTTATAATATAAAGAATTATTTTATCCGAATATAACAGATGTTGTGTGTGCAGAGTGGTGGTGTGTTGAGTGTTTGAAATGGGTGGAGACCCGGGTTCGAAACCCGCGGTCAACACCTTTTGTTGTTTATTGTTATAATTTAATCTTTTTATTTAATAAACTTATCATCTTTGTTTTCATCATTTTATTGTTATTATTATTTCATTTTATTATCCTATATATTTTTTAATATTACGAATTTTTAAACTTTTAACACATTATACATATATTTAAATTTCTAAATGGTGCGGGTTTTAGAAACCGTTTAACTACGGATGTTACAATAACACCACATGTTAAATAAAGATCAATCATTTCAAGTAATCACAAGTGTCATTAACATCTATATGAAACAACATAACATATTCTAGATGGACCCACAATAGGGATCATGACAATTAAGGATCGCAAAGTATAGAAGAAGAAGAAGAAGAAGAAGATTAGCATCTATATGAAACAACATAACATATCCTAGATGGACCCACAATAGGGATCATGACAATTAAGGATCGCAAAGTATAGAAGAAGAAGAAGAAGATTAGCATCTATATGAAACAACATAACATATCCTAGATGGACCCACAATATGGATCATGACAATTAAGGATCGCAAAGTATAGAAGAAGAAGAAGTTGGATGTTTTTTACCCAAACCTAGTTGATTATTCTTTACAAGGAGTCTTCTTCTAGGCGAGGGCAATTGATTAACTTTAACCGAACCTAATTCTGTTTTAACCTCACATCATAATTTGTAAATCTAATAGAAAGCCTTTAATCAGTTCTTTTAACTTAAATTCACCACACAACTTACTAATATCCTAACTGTAATTCATCCCAAGTGGAATCGAAAACTCAAAGCAACACTCATTATACTAATTCTATATTACTTGCATTTATTTTCTAGTTTACATATAAATTAACAAATAAGCAAAATATAATTAATTAACTAGTTGATAATTAAAAGTTGAGTAATAAAAGTCGTATCCTTTGCGTTCGATACATGGTTCTTACATAAACTTTACTACACATGATAGATACACTTGCCTATTATGTGTGTTTAATCTAAATAATAATCATTTGTTATAGATTTAAAACTAGAGAACATGTTTAAAAGTTAGTAAGTTAACTTACCTAATCATGATAAATTTATTAAACTAAAACTAAATTGCACTTTACATCTTTTATTTTTGAACGTTTTTTAGGTGGTGTCCTTTATCTACCAAAATTACACTACACTGGTTGTCCTTTAGTTTAACATATATCATCAAGAGGTGTCCTTGCCTCCTAACCGGTTAGATTTTTTGGTTAAATTCCCCCGCGTGCAAAATCACGTTGGGTGTTATTCTCAATTCATTTATAACGTAAAGACTAAATATCACTTTGCATCCTTTATGTTTGCTAAAATTACACTGATTGTCATTTATGTTAACAAATACATTAGGTGGTGTCCTTTAACTACCAAATTTTCACATTTTGGTTAAACATTTGGGATTAGTTTTTTTTTCTTTTTTTTGCGGGTTTGTGCTTTGATGATATACTCGATTACCCGATAAAGTGTACCCGTTTATCTGATTTTATACCCAATATAATTTCTTTTATTTTTAAGTGTGTGTGTGTATATATATCAATGGCTGGCGTATACTATTTTTGTTATCTATGCATTTGAATATTTTTATATAATTTTGGTATTATATTTTTGTAGTTTATTTGATATATTTTTTTAGTGATAATGCTAAATGTAATTGATTAGTAGTTACCCGATAGATACCCGACAGGTTTTGGGTCGGGTATACCCAGTGGGTAATTTTTTAAATTAACGAGTTTATCCAAAACCTGAGTAATTACCGATAGAAATCCGACGGGATCTGGGATAGGTTTGAGACAAGCTTATCTAATCGGTTTTGGGGTTGGGATTAACTAAACCCGTCCCAAAACTGTCCCATTGCCATGCCTAGTTGTGGGTTTTATGTTCCAACTTTTGTAATGATGTTTAACTGAAATATGAAACTTTGGTAGTTAAAGGACACTCTTGATGATATGCGTTAACTTAAAGGACAACCAATGTAATTTTGGTAGTTAAAGTACACTGCTTATAAGAACGTTCAAACATAAAGGACGTAAAATGCAATTTAGTCTTTAAGTTATAAATGATTTGACAATAATACACGTGAGGGTATTTATACAAAAAATCTAATTGGGTTAGGAAGCAAAGACACCGCCTGATGATATGTGTTAACTTAAAGGACAGTCGGTGTAATTTTGATAGTTAAAGACACCGCTTGAAAAAAGGTTCAAACAAAGAACGTAAAGTACAATTTAGCCTACGAGTATCCACATAAGTTAGTATGAACATAATACCTTCTTATAGTCACCCATTCTTTAGAACTTAGCAAGTTCATTACAAAGATATACTTCCTACCTCATCCGATTAATCCTTTCATTCTAAAGAGTATTCTAGACACATACCTTCTCTAATATTGTTATCCAACTATAACCCAAGTTTACTTCTTGTTATTCAACCACTTGTCATTTTTTACCCAATTTATACCCTCCCTTTTATACATATTATACTAATTTCCACTTGCGCATTGACATAATGTAACATCAACCACTTGTCATTTTTTACCCAATTTATACCCTCCCTTTTATACATATTATACTAATTTCCACTTGCGCATTGACATAATGTAACATCTTAAACTACCATTAATTATTATATGTAACAAAAAACCAAGTTTTCATCTTACACGCTAGCTCTACCAACATTACCCAATTTATACCTTCCCTTTTTTACTAATTTCCACTTGCGCATTGACATAATGTAACATCTTAAACTACCATTAATTTTATATGTAACAAAAAACCAAGTTTTCATCTTAGGAGCTAGCTCTACCAACATTACCAATTTGACCCGTTTTAACAAGTAAACCACAATTTATTATCTTACTTCTTAACACTCCAAGTTCCAAATTATACAATGACTCAATGGACACTTTCCTCTACTATTAAACCAAAGTGTAAGCTAGAAGAACTTACTGCGATCTTGAACCTCTTGTTTTCTCGCGTGACTTGAGCCTTCCTCTATCACACCTACACTTGATGAATTCACATTTAGGTTTCATGAATTCATTCATTGAAATTCTACATCACCAAATGATATCAATCACCATACAAAAAATTTCTCACATTCTAAACACGATCATAAGTAGTTTAACACAAATTCACACATTTTCACCTGCAAGGCATTTCATTAAACACTTGGTGAGCATTCACTTCAACATTATTCAAAATTATGTAATCACTAACAAATTACCATGTTTCTACTAGTTATCATTCCAAGTAATTAAACAACATTCAATAATCGTAGTTCCATGTTATTTAATTAGTATTAACAATTTAATCTAAAAGCTCCAGTTTCATGATTATGTCAAAACCCACTTCATCTTACATGAGAGTTTTTACTTAGAACATACACATATCCAATTTCTACACATATTTTCACTCATATAATGATTTCAAACCAAATTCCTACAACATTTTACATCATACTATCAAAACCCATTCAAGATTGGCACTTTCATACAAACTTCATTAAATGGAAAATTGCAACTCACCTTATGATTAGAAAGTTTAGGTGATTAAGAATTTGAGTTTATGCGGGGGATTTGTCACCAATTTCTTTTTAATCTTGCTCAATTTTAACAATTTGGATTCAAGAGCTTGTGTTCTCTCTTTCTCTCCCTCGCTCTGATCACGACACACACACATTGCACAAATTTTCGTTTTCCTTCTTTTTGTTAAATCTTCTTCTAAATGTGCACTTCGAGTCCCTATAGTTTCATTAGTTATCTTATTTAGCCACCACTACTTTATACTACTAAAAGAAAACATTATGTAACTAGGTCAAGTATTCATAGTTACTAGACTTCATGTTAAGTACCCAAAATAACATGATAGTTAAAACAAGGACTTTTGGGGTGTTACAGACATCCCATGCAAGGTTGTATTGTTAACGTCTAGTTTCCTTAGTGTAACACCCTGTAAAATCGTGTCTAATAGTATAGTGACATGTGTTGTATTTTAAAATATAGTATATTAAAGATCAATAAGGACTAAAGGCGTCAACATACTCACACTGAGCCTCTGAGTGACGATCCGATGTCAACATGCATAAATAACAACCTCTGAATGACTGATATGTCAACATGCTTAAATCATTAGCCTTTGAGTGACTGATACGTCAACATGCTTAAAACTTGACCTCTGAGTGACTGATATGTCAACATGCCCAGCCTCTGAGTGACATCGGAGACAACATGCTTATAATAAGCCTCTGAGTGATCCTTTAGGGAGTCCTAACTCTCATACGTGCCATTTGTTAGACGAGAGAGTTTAATTTTGTAAATATATGAAAGTTGGATAATGGAGGATTAAAAGTGTCAACATGTTAATTTATACCTCTGAGTGACCTTTAACGAACCGAGAGCTCAACAATGTCCGGGCATAATCCCGGGTATGCCAAGAATTGGCTACGGAGGGCTAAAAGTGCCAAAAAAGTGTTTAAAAAGGTTTTTAGAAGCTTTCTAAAGTTAAGGGGTTAAAAGTGTCAAAACTTGAAACTGGCCATATGGCGGTCGCGGGCCGCGAGTGACCTGGCCTAGGTCTCTCGCGGGGCGCGAGAAAGGGTCTGTTGCAGAAAGTTTGTCTTGGCCTCCAAACAAAGCTCCAAAAACCATTAAATCGAAACTATGGGCTTGTAATCAGCTATGCCACGTTTTGGGACACTTGTAAGCTTCCTCTTACACCCCTAAACACCTGCTTCACCTCCTTTGAGTTCTCCAACTATAAATAGGTGATCAAGTTCACCATTTGAACTTGCACCTTTCTTGTTCACACTCTTCTCCCTCCTCTGTAAGTTCCTAGCTAAAAGGAGCATCCAACATAGTTCTTTTGCACCCTAGGAATCACTGGTAAGTGTTCCTTCCTTGTGCATTTTTCGTTTATAGGCTTCTATAGCCAAAAGTCAAACGTTTTACAGAAAACGCTTTGACTTTCGGTTAAGACCATTATGGTCCAGCCATTGTTCGAAATGAACATGGCTAAGTGATCGTAATAAGGTACGTGTTAGTCCCTATAAAGGGCACCTCCTGAAGATCACGTTTGCTAGACCAATTGACGGGTCAAAGTTATGAAAATAAAAAGTCAAACAGGCCATTTTTCGGAAAAAAATCATAAATTGATCTTATATATGTTATGAAACCTGTTTTGACACTTAAACAAGTTGGTAATAATTATTAGAACATGTAAGAACATGTTCAACTCGTCAATTTCAGTTCTAGGGTCGGTCCGCAACCGAAAGTCGCGAAGTTTGACTTCTGCTTTAACTTTCGATTCTGACTCGATTTAGATTAGTTACCTACTGATCTAAAGTTGCATTATGATCGTAATATAATGTAGCATAACCCTCTGAGGTTATATTACATGATCATAATTAGAATCCAAGTTTATGCGCAAGTTCCATAATTATGTCATCTTTTACCAAAATGCCATTTTTTGCATAAAACAAGGTTTTAAATAGTAATGAACTTGAAAATGAGTTTTCTACTGATGTAATATTATAAGTAGGATTATTTGGGATGTTAAACCAAGTTATAAATTGAGTTTTCAAGCAAGGCCTTAAACTATGTCGATAAATGGCGATTTTAGCCCTTGTGGCTCATAAAATAGTTTTAATCAAATCTTTTCAAGGTAAATCTTTTACCTACTGATATATTATATTAAATAACACATCTAAGACATTTTACTTTGACCTTAATATCAGTTTTCATAAAAATCACATAAAGACGCCATTTTACGACAAAAGCGCCGTTTTGGCGCATAGTATGGTTTTAACATATGGATTGACCAAAACTTGTGACCTACTAATTTAAAAGTAGATACATGATATGAACTCAGAATCCCAAATAATTTATAAACTATGTGTAAAATGACCAAAATGCCCATTCGGTGCATAGTTTGGTCATAAAAGATAATTTACACATATAATTGACATCCTACTGATATTATATCATTAATAAATTATTTTTCCAGAATACTTATGATTATAACATTAAATTATACTCAAGTTCCTTTTATACGGTTTATATTACCGAAATGCCCTTACAAGGCATAATTTCGTTTTAAAACCTTAACGAGCATACAAGTTGATATCTTACTAATATCTTAACTTATTTAAAATATAATGGCATATAGAACTTGTCCATGACTTATCCGGTTACCCATTATCGCTTATAAGCGTACGGTTGATTATACGTAACTAGTTTACGGAATTTAACCGAAACGGGTTTAACTTTGTCATTTAAATTTCAAAATCCAGAATGTCAATTGTTTACCCATATTATGCAATTCAAAGTACTTGTCGGGTTTAAACTACATTCTATCTGATCATCGTTTAATCAAACATTATATGTATTGATCATGTACACTACTCAGTCTAAGTCTATAACTTAAAATAAAGACCGTTAGTATTAATTGGTTAGCTTATGCCATAATCCAGACTAGAGCCTTGCCGGTAAATGCTATTTGCAATTAAGTACTTTTGTATACGGCTGAGTTATTGAAATTAAAAGAAGACTAGCTCAGGTAAATACTCTCAACTTATTTTCCCTATACGGGCTTGGGATACGGTAAATTATTACCGGTTGGTCAGAAATGGGATCAACCCGAATGCCGGATTGTGGCTAGTAAATCCGCATATTCTATTTTAATCAGTTTTGTTTGATAACTTAAACATCGGGGGTTAAACTATCGTGTCCTAGATATCCTCGGCTCATTAGATTAGTTAATGGCCACGACCTTAGCGCAGGGTGTAAGCATACACCTGACAGACGCTCAAATGCAAATTACCCAAGACGTTGGGGATAACTCCTCTGTGAGTTCTAAGTGGTGTGTATTTAATCATGTCTCGGTCTCTGTACTGGGCCCTGTATATATGGACAAACATGTGAATCTGTCAACAAGGTTACAAAGTAACTTTCCCAAGTTATAAAAGATTTTGTGCCCTATGCACTTTAAATCATTTCGAAAATGTTTTCAAAATGAGTCAGTTGGGTATATTTACCAGTGAAAGCTGACGTATCGTCCAAAGACTAACTGCAGGTACAATACGAAATAGGCCGGAAGCTGCTCGGTAGTGAATAAGAGGATCTTGCAAATCCTTAGATCTGCCCTAAAGTCTGTTTTATATTCTTTCTTGTACATTTTAATGATCCGCCTGCGGATCTTTTATTAGAGCCTGTATATTATTTTATTTCGAACATTTGGTTTGTAATAGTAATTTTACTCCAAGACTTCCGCTGTGCCATGTTTAATTGACTATGATGTTATCAACTGACGTCACGATACTCCCCACCTGGACCCACCATGTATGGATTTGGATAGGAAATCCGTGGTGTGACACTTAGATTCAAATGTTTGCATAGAAATGCCAAAATAGTCCAAATTGTAACCGAATTTGTCATGTTACCAATAATATCAAAGTAGCCTTTGTATTATTCAAGAAAACCTTTTGCAATAAGCCAAGCCTTGTATATGTCAGTTTTAGCCATTGGGTTTTTATTTTACCCAGGAGGTAGGGGACCAGATCCCACATACCATTTTTAAGGAGAGTATTAAACTCATATTTCATAGCATTGTGGGTCTTTTAAGGCTTGGGTGTAGGTTTTTAGGAATGGGATGGAGGGTTGAGGTATTGACAAACTTTAGATTGTAGTACTTGGGATTTGTTTACGGTTTCGTGATGGCAAAGCTGGTGGGATGGGAATTTTGGGCATGGAAGTCGTAGGGGTTTTAAGGGATGAGGGTGAGGTATGGGCGGTGGTCATAGGTGATGAATTAGAGGATAACGGTGAAGGAGAATTTTATGGGGAATTGGATGGTGAATATATTTGGGATGTAGAGGTGGACTCATGTAGTCATGTGAATTAGAGGGTGAGGTAGAGAGGCAGTGGGTGAAGAAGGTGGTTGTGATGGAGGTGTGGGAGGTATGATTGTAGGGGGTGAGAATGGAAATTTGATAGGAGATAAAAACGCTTTCACGCACATGATGTATCACATACCTTCTTGGTGTTTAAACGATCGTGTTATATGCGCATTATACAAAGTGCGCCTTATATAAAATTACACATGTTGCTTATCTGCATGTGTATTCAAGTTCAATGTTGCTGATATGTGATTGAGACACTTGCAACTTTAGCTACACATGCGTTGGACACATCCTACATGCCGTACACGCTCTACGCACCTCGAACGAGCTTCACACTCACCAGGCAAGCTTCGCTCATGCTGGACACGCTTTGCATGCGTCGGACACGTTCCGCACAAGCCTGCCATGTGCTTGTTAACACCTCAGCATATTCAACGATGTTTGTTAAACGTTTGTTAACCATGACATGTGTTATGAAAAACATTTTTTAAACCAAAATGGTGTAACACACGAGAAACATTAGTCCGCCAAAGGTAAAAAAAACTAATAATCTTCACTCTCGCGTACTCCTAACAAGTCTAGTGCTCCACCCAACGCTTGCGCGTGGGATCAGCACTAGACTTGAGGGACTTGAAGAGGTATGGTATTTGACCCAACTTGAACGGTCGGGCGTTATGAGGACATTAATTGCTTATCGTATTTATGTTATTATTTATTATTGTATACTAACCCACCAATGAAGCTCAACGCAATGTAGCTTACACTACGCTTACTGGGCGGGGGGACTTGTAGAGGTAACCCCTGACTGGGTCTAACCCATTGAGGTTAAGGATTGCCTGTATCTCCTATATAAGGGGTGGGGGGTATTCACATGAATTTTAGGGTAAAACATGAGAGCCAACCATACTTTTTGTATTTGTGATGGGAGATTCCTCCTAACAACCATCTCCAAGTCCCAAACTCTCTTTTCTTTTCCTATAATTGTAGATAAAAAAAAAACAAGTCATGATTCTCGATATCTCAAATCATCATGTCATGTTTCTTCAACTTGTTAGTTGTATTCCCTTTAAATGTTTTAGTGTCAATGCTATTTCATTTTTAAATATATCCAATTCAACAATAAAATATTTTATACAATGCTAACTTAGTTTTCTAGTCACTTTTATTCTCCAATTAGTCATTAATTACTATCTGAAAAATTTGTGTAGATGTTAAATAACTTAAAGAGTAAACTTCCGTTTGCTCCCTATGGTTTGGTCACTTAATGGTTTTGCTCCAATCCTTTAAAAATAGCCAATTTACTCCCCGATCTATGAAGCCCTTCATGATTTTGCTCCCCGCCTCTAACTCCATCCAAATTGTTTGTTAACTGAAAGGGTATTTTGGTAACTTGCCACATAAAAGTAAGGATATTTTGGTAATTTTACTTATAAAGATATTTTTAATTTATATACCATATAATACATCATCTCTCACCTTCAACACATACATACACACTGCACTCTCGCATCTCTCACCCTCAACCATGAACATCCGCCGATGAATCGCCGGCGCCGATGAATTGCTCAACCACTACTAGCCAGTCAGCCACTTGATCTAAACTCTAACCTAAATCACAGACCAGCTCCACTGCATCCCTGCGTCGTCACACCTCCGGCGCTGCCACACCTCCACTTCTTTCTCTCCACCATCCACCACCACTGACACCTGTCACAACCACCAGCAGTCGACGACAACCAACGCAACCCTAATCCAACCACTTGCCTGAAAAACGAATTCCCTGATGTATCACCAGATCTCCGACACCATTATCCCACACCATCTGCCCCCACGACCTCTCTTCCCCTGAACCTGCCACCACCACCACCACTCTTTAAAGCTCCGACGACGACAAGATCTGAGAATAGCGAAATCACGGCAAGATCTGAAAACCGTCAAACCTCCGCTACCATCTCTGTCTCTTTGTCTTTGAAACCATGACCTCCATCTCCGATTTCAGATCTTGTTTTGAGTTTTAAACCATGACCTGCATCTCCGATTTCAGATCTTGTTTTGGTGGTGGGATTCAGCGGTGGTGGGTTTTTTGGGGAAGATGCGGCGGGGATGTAGTACAATGGTGGATGTTGGTGTTGAAGGCAGGTTGTGGTGATTGGTGGCTGTGTGGCTGGTTGTGGTGGTTAGTGGTAGCAGCAGGTTGTTGGTGGCTGGTTGTAGTGGTTAGCAGTGTAGGTAACAGGTGGTGGTGGCTGTTAGGGTTGATCGTGAGTTGTGGTGGTGAGGTGGTGACGGTTGTTGATGGAAGAGATAAGAGTGAGAGAGAGGAGAGAAGAGAGAGAGTAGAAAGCAGATTAGTTTATGGGTTTTAGTTTTATATATAATATAATATAATCTTTATTTGTAGTTTTACTAAAATACCCTTAGTTTATACTTGAAGTTACCAAAATACCCTTTCAGTTAACAAAAAATTTGGATGGAAAGTTAGAGGCGGGGAGCAAAATCATGAAGGGCTTCATAGATCAGGGAGTAAACTGGCTATATTTAAAGGATTGGAGCAAAACCATTAAAGTAACCAAATCATAGGGAGCAAAATAGAAGTTTACTCTAACTTAAATTAAATTGAACAAACCATTGTTATCAGTGATTAAATCATTTTTTAATTAAATTTAGTATGAGGTAGTAGTGAAAGATGATTATTTTACTAAATAATAAGTCTATGTTGAAAATAAAATATTAAATAGTAATGAAAATTTAAATATATTATATTTTGATCATTTAATTATGAATTTTTTAATACTTATAAAAGGATTTTACAAGTTTGAAACTAATGAAAGTAATTTTGGGTGTGAAACTACTTGGGGTCGCTGTTAGTTGGGATACGGGGTTCATTAGTAGTTTGGTGGTGAAAAGGGCATCTAGTGTAGTGGATCTGATGAGTTATCCTTTACATCTGTGGGACCTTTAATATGAACTCTTCTTGTTGCGCTCTTGCATTCATGTTTTAAGTTGTTGTTCAGCCTTAGGACATACCAGCATACGTTTGTTGGGGTGGCTGTTTCAGTTTTTAGACAAAGGCCTTCGGAGAGCGATCGAGGATATTGTGCTATGCGGGGGTCCGTTTTTTGGGATATGCAATAGAGGCCGGCATCTCTTCCGACCCGTTTTGAGGGCTTTAGGTTTATGTTTGGCTGAGGAGGTATCTACATAAGCTTTCGTGGTCTCGAGGGCGCAATCTTGGAGTTTGCAGGACCACATTCCTCGGGATTGTGGTAGTATCGAGTTAGATTCTAATTATATGTACAAGTTGGATTGCATGCACATGTCCCTTCTTGATTTTGATCTTGGCGGTTAATAAGGACGCCTCCCCAAAGCCCAAGATGCTTTGGCGAGTGTCCTATTTAGTAAAACTGCCTATAGTTTGGGAGAGAAGTTTGGTCTATCCCATTGTTAGAAAGTCGTGTTTGACTGGCTCCTCATGCTTAAGATTTCCTAACAGTCAACCCATTGAAGGATTGGACCAACAAATGACGGTTGTGAAGTATCGGAAAATTCTTAAGTACTGGCTAATGATCCATCTGTTCCCACTTGAAGGCCCTGCCCAGTTTGACACAAGTTTTGTTTAGATACTTTTGGTGAGCATGCGGTCCATTGCAACATGTATGATTTGTTTAGGGATATTGTTTGTGATGTGCTAAAGCGGGCATGGATTTATACTAAAAAGGAGGCTCCGGTGAACTTTCTGATGAATTCGCTCGACGAGATGTCTACTTTTCGACCAATTGACATTCTTATGTTTTGGTGGGTAGGGGGAAAAGACGCTTGTGTAGACCTTACATGAGTGTCCCTTCTTGTTAGGCTAAGAGATAATGAGTTTGTTGCTTGCTAGGCGGCGTTAAAGGCAAAGTCAAGCAAAGTCGCTAAACATGAGAAAAGTTGTTTAGAAAATTAACATGTAGTTATTCCATTTGCTCTTGACACATTTATCTATGTTTAAATGAATTATTATATTATATTTTGTAAAGTTTGATGGTGACTTATGCAGAAGGGCCAGGATATTAGTAAAGGTTATGTATTCTAGTTGTGGTAAAATGAAAAGTTTTAAAAGGAGTGGATGTGTGTTTGGACTTTGGGGAGAGAGAGAGAGAGAGAGAGGGGGGGTAGTGGGTGTTCTGACAATATTCTCTCCTCCTCTGTACGGGTGCTACCTTAGCTCTCTCTCTCTCTCTTTTTTGATCAATTTTTATTTGTCTGCTCTGTGGTCATGTCCCCTTTCTTCTCCTCTCCTATCACTACTGGCAGCTCAAGATCATCGATCGAGTGGATCATTCATTGTTAGGGTCTTTTGTTTTTCCACATTGATTTCCTTTGTTTTACCCCCACGGATTAACATCTGTTTGTTGAGGGGTCAGATCTACTCTATTTGTTGGTCTAACTCTTTAATTATTATTATTTATTTTCAAATCCGGGGGTTTTTTTAACCCTCAAAAGTGTTTGTTTGAATGGAGTTTCTTAAAATGAACAAGGGAAGAAAGGCCCTTAAAGCCGACAGGGAGGCTGAGGAGCTCGTCAAGAAAGAGAAGGAGAATGAGGATGCGAGTGCTGAGCTGGGGAAGTCGGTGGATGCTGATAATACGGATGAGGACGATGACGATTTCATCATGAATGAGGTGAAGAGGAGGTTGAAAGAGCTCAGAAGAAACAGCTTTATGGTGCTCATTCCGGAAGAAGAAGCATGCGCAGAAGATGAAGAAGAAGAAGGAGGGGGGGAAATGGCAATGGAGGAGGGTGAAGCCAGCTCTAATGAATGGAGAGACGTGGAAGAAGAAGGGCGACGCTTGTGGTCTTGTTTTGGTGGCTTCTATGATAAGTACTGCGAGCGCATGCTCTTCTTTGACCGTCTGCTCCTCAAACAAACAACAGCTTCAAACAATAGTCCGTCACCAAGGTCTGCCTCCAAGAAGTTCACATCCCCCTTCGGTGGAAGAAGACCCAACTTCCTGACCCCCTCAATGCAGCAGCAGCCAGCAGAAGAGAGTCATCCCTATCTGGATCTTGAAACTTCATACGTCTCTCAACTTTGCTTGAGCTGGGAGGCACTCCACTGCCAGTACACGCAGCTAGCCGCATGTAGTCAATCTGATGAATGTTACAACCACAGTGCTCAGCAGTTCCAGCAGTTTCAGGTTTTGCTGCAGCGCTTTATTGAAAATGAACCTTTCCAGCCCGCCCCCAGGCCCCAGATTTATGCTCACTCCAGAATTTCCTTTCCCAAACTTTTGCAGGTTCCAAATATATCAGGTCAACCTCTCTCTTGTTAACCTACCTACCTGCACATTACAAAATAGATATGTTTCACAATATACTTCTTATTATACGGCAAAGGAGTTGCTTTTGTTACACAATATAGAAATTCGTCTCGCATCAATTTATGGAATAACCTCATTTTCTACATATTACGTATCTCAAAATTTTTAATCTTTTTAGCCAAAACACTATGATCATGCCCTGATTTTAGATATCCACATTGACGTTTTTCAATCGTATGTTGGAATGGCAGGTGCTTCCTCCTCAACTTAAAACTACAAGCTTACCCAAGTTGTTTGTTCCTGGCAGGTCAAGAAATGACAGAAGAGGAATCCGATATGTTGGTGCGTGCCCCAGACCTTATCCGAATAATCGAGACCTCGATTCTTACTTTCCAGATGTTCATAAAGATGGACAAGAAGAAGAAGAAGAAGAAGGCAACTGGTGTCCGGAATCTGTTTGGTGGTCAAGGCCAGAACCAGATGGCTACCCCTCTTCAGCAGGTTCAGTCTTCACTGGACAAGGTAAGAAAACAAACAAACAGCAGTTTTTCAGGATTTGTTTAAATTTGGTTATGTTGATTTGTTATGTATTTGTGCAGAGGAAGGTGAAGTTGAAGGAGCTGTGGAAGAGGAGGAAAGGGGGGAAGAAGAACGAGTGGCCTGCAACGCAAGAGGAGGTGGATTTGTTACTTGGGCTCATAGATGTGAAGGTGATGGGCAGGGTGCTGAGGATGCTGAAGATCACCAAAGAGCAATTGTTTTGGAGTGAAGAAAAGATGAAGAAGCTAGATGTATCAGCACAACTACAAAGGGATCCATCTCCCATTCTTTTCCCTTGTTGATAACATGTACTGCTTCTACTCTAGTCCAGTAATTTGTTAACTTTAACAAAGGGGGATTTTGTATTGTTATTTCATCTGTTTTGGGGGGCATCATCTCTTATCCATGGAAGTCTTTCATATTGCTCCTTCCCCATGTTTCATTTTCTTCTCTTCTCTTTCGCTCTTCATTTTTTACATAATTGTCAAAGTTCACTTTCCAGAAGGTATATATACAGTTACAGCCATGACGACATCTGGGCCACGATATTCATGTATAATCAACTTATTCCAGTAACGTATTCCTAATTCATAGTCTACAGGATCGGCATTTGCATATCATACTTTTGCTCATGTATCACCAAAATCCGCTTCTTGATGGTTTTAACAGAGATCTCGTGTATCAAATGTACTGATTGTGTATAGTATGGTTGCTATAAATATGTGATGAGATAATTGTTAATCTCTGTTGCTTTGTGTTGCTTACAATAGGAGAATAAATACTACAACAATAGCTAATGTCAAGGAGAGAAAGTCTCTCACTAAATACAGAAATGTACAAGGTTGACTAGGCTATGATTGAGGAGAGATTGAGGTCTTGATTTATGCCAACACCCCCGTCAATGCGAGCTTGGAGGTCCTAAGCAAAGCATTGTGCGAAACTTTTCGAATAGAGGCTTCGGTAGACTCTTGTAAAAATATCAGCCACTTGTTGATCCGTTGAGATAAATTTGGTGTGTAGGCGACCAGCGGCGACTAACTCACGAACGAAATGGTAGTCGATGTCGATGTGTTTGGCTCTTTTATGCGAGATAGGATTTTGACTAATGAAGAGAGCACTTTTGTTGTCACATAGAAGCGTGGGTGGTCCCGGTGGAAGAGCATGGAGTTCTCGTAGGAGATGTGTGATCCACATAATCTCGGCCGCGGTGTTTGCCATGGCTCGGTATTCCGACACACAACTTGATCTTGATACGGTTGGTTGTTTCTTAGCACTCCACGAGACGAGGTTTCCACCTAAGTAAATGCAATAGCCATAGGTGGATCTTCAAGTGTCAATACATCTTGCCCAATCTGCATCAGAGAAACCTAGTAACACGGGATTAGAACGACGATTAAAAGTTAGTCCATAAGAGATTGTAGCCTTTGACGTATCGAAGGGTCCTCTTTAAAAGTTGAAAGTGAATTGGCTAGCTTGGTTGACGGCGTATGAAATATCCGGTCGGGTAATGGTTAGGTATTGAAGAGCACCAACTAACGAACGATAGAAGGTAGGATCATGAAACGATGAACCAATGGAGTTGAAAATGT
Organism: Scalesia atractyloides; assembly: GCA_947069175.1. NCBI lineage: Eukaryota > Viridiplantae > Streptophyta > Magnoliopsida > Asterales > Asteraceae > Scalesia > Scalesia atractyloides. Next base: position 81,598,266 of record CAMTDV010000013.1, read on the forward strand.
CTTTGGATGTGAGTGGAGAGGAGACGGGTTTTGAGTCCAACAGGCCGGCTTTGGTGAAGATATCAAAAGCGTATTTGGATTGAGTTAAGAACAAACCGGTTTTGGTGTGGGAGGCCTCTAGACCGAGAAAAAAACTAAGAGAGCCAAGATCTTTAATTTGGAACTAGTTGTGAAGTTTCTTGGTAAAAGTGTTAATGAGATATTCATTGTTACCGGTGACGATAATGTCATCAACATAAACAAGGAGGTAAACAAGAGTGCCTTTGTGATGGTAAACGAACAAAGAGGGATCCGCCCTCCTACATTTAAAACCAAGAGTAATGAGAAAAACACTTAGTCGATGAAACCAAGCGCGTGGAGCTTGTTTTAGACCGTAGAGGGCACGATTTAGTTTGCACACATGGGATGGATGAGTGGTACTTACAAAACCGGGAGGCTGTTCCATGAAAACGGTTTCATTGAGATGGCCATTTAAAAAGGCATTGTTTACATCGAGTTGCCTTAGATTCCATTGTTGAGTAGTAGCAAGACTTAGGACCACTCGAATTGTTGATGATTTGACTACCAGGCTGAATGTGTGTGAGAAATCGATACCTGGTACTTAGTAAATCCTTGTGCCACAAGACGAGCTTTATACCGGTCAACGGAACCATCGGATTTGTATTTAACACGATAAATCCACTTTGAACCGATGACGTTTGTGTTTGATGGACGGGGGACAAGGCTCCATGTATTGTTTTGATGCAACACATGTAATTCTTCATGCATCGCATGAGTCCATTTAGGATCTTTGAGTGCGGTTTTGATGCCTTTGGGTGGATGAGATGTATGAAGGGATTGTTGAAGTTTGTTTGTGGAAATGTGAGAAAGATTAGCATGATGCTTGGGTTTAAAAATGCCATTTTTAGATCGAGTTGTCATAGGATGCTGATTTAAGGGCTAAGGTGAAGGAAGGATAGGAGACGAGTGGTGTGCGGTGGATAATGTCGGAGTGGGTGGAACGGGACTGGAATTTGGGCTCGGTGGTGGACTGTGATGGTCCGAAGACCTGAGCTGGTTTGGGCTCGGTTGAGGATTGGAGGTATGTGGGCTTGAGTTTGGGCTGGAGAAGGGAGTGGACTGGGCAGCAGATGTTTCGGAGGTAGTGGTTGGAATGGGGTGGACGGGTAATGGGCTTGGGATGGTTTCGTTGATGGGCTGGGTTGTTTGAGGAATGAAGGTAGTACAGTTGAGGGTGCATTTTGGGTGTGAGGGAGATGTAGGAGTGTTAATTTGTGGTGTAGTTGATGAGGTGATGGGTGGTGTAGGTAAAGTGTCATCAAAGTTGGTCATTGGAAGGGTGTTTGTGTCTGATGAGGAATTATTTTCTTTGAAGGGAAGAATTTCTTCATCAAATTTTGCATGGCGAGTTGTGTAGATGCGCCCATTGGTTGGATCTAGACACCTAAAACCTTTGTATTTAGGACTATATCCAAGAAAAATGCAAGGCGTACTACGAGGGAGGAGTTTATTTTTATTGTAGTCCCGAAGATATGGGAAGACTCGACATCTAAAAATTCTTAGGTTTGAGTAAATTGGTGGTTGATGAAATAAAATTTCATATGGTGATTTGTTGTCAAGAGTGATAGTGGGTAGGCGGTTTATGATGTAGGTAGCGGAAGTGAAGGCATCGACCCGTAATTTGATGGGGCATTGGCGTTGAACATCATGGCCAACCCAGTTTCGGTTAGGTGGCGATGTTTACGCTCAGCTCTACAGTTTTGTTGCGGCGTATAAGGGCAAGACAAACGGTGATGTATGCCATGTTGTAAAAAACATTGTTGCACCCGTTGGTTTGTGAACTCGGTGCCACCATCGCTTTGAAAAATTTTAACATTGCACGAAAATTGATTTTGTACAAAATTTAGAAAAGCGATTAGGATATTATAAAGATCCGATTTGGCTTTTAAAGGGTAGAACCAAGTAAAACGAGAATGGTCATCGACAAATATTGCATAATATAAGTAACCATTTGTTGACATGACGGGTGCGGGTCCCCAAAGGTCACAATGGATGAGGTCTAAGACTGTTGGGCACGTTTTGTGTTTTCATTAAAAGGTAAATGCTTAGATTTAGACATTTCACAAGAAGTGCATAAACCAGGTTTAGGCAATAATGAAGTAACAAAAACATGAACTCTTTTATTCAAATTCGAAATAGTATCGAAAGACACATGTCCTAAACGACTATGCCATTTATTAAATTAGGCACGAAGATGTGAAGCGGAAAGAGCGGCAAGGAGCGACTTGTGACCTTGGGTGAGAACGCAGAAGCCATTTTCACAAGTGCCTTTAGCTAGAACTTGACTCGTTTTTCGGTCCTGGATATGAAAATAATCGTTAGAAAATAATACATCGACAGGTGAGTCATTTGTAAGTCTACTAATTGAAAGTAGATTTTTGGTGAGATTGGGAACCACAATAACGTTTTGTAAAGTTATATCATTATTTAAATTTGAGTTACCAAAATGTGTAATGGGTAATGATTGACCATTAACAAACGTTACATCGCAAGTTACCGGATTGTGGTTGGGAGTTATTTAAACCGTTTACATGACGAATCATGTGGGTCGTGGCACCTGAGTCGACGGTCCAATCCGGGATGTCTGAGCCAATGGTGCATTGAGCATGGAAGGCATGGCTAGATTGGCATCTAGAGGAAGTTGTTTTTGAGCAAAAGAAACAAGATTTGGACACGTGGTGGCATAATGCCCTTCTTTTCGGCATAATTGGCAATGGGGAGGCCTTTTATTGTAGCTTTTGCCTCGGCCCCGAGATGAAGAAGATCTGCCACGTCCGCGAGAGGAGCTGGTGGAACGTCCGCGAGTGGGCTGATTGGCATAGAAAGCCACCTCAGGAGGAGTGTTTCCGTGAAGTTTTTGGACAAATATCTCCTGATTTTCAGCATTTGCGAGAAGGTCACGGAAGGTCGGGGCTGGATGGATAGTCCTTTGAGAGGTAGAAAAATTCTCATAGGAGGCGCCAAGACCACATAAGAACCAGTGGCGTTTATCCTCGTCGTTTACGGGGTGCCCGATAGCGGCGAGTTGATCCGCAATGGCTTTAAATTTTCGGCCAAATTCGGATACGGTTGAAGTTCCTTTTTGAAGGTTTCGGAGAGCATATTTGAGATTAGGAATACGCTCAATGGAACTATGACTGTACCGTTGGCTAGGGCTTTCCAGACGGAGTGAGCCGTGGTGTGTCCGATGGTTTCGGACATTGCTTCTTCAGTGAGTGTTGAGTTTATCAACAACAAAACCTTTTGATCGGTTGTTTTCCACGTAATGTATTCAGGGTTCACGGATGTTTGGTCATTCTTTGTGATGGTTTCGGGTGGAATGGAAAGCGTGCCATCGACATGGCTGAGGAGATTGAGGTACGTGAGCACAGGAACGATCTGTTTTTCCCAGGGTAGGTAATTTTGAGAGGTGAGTTTTATGTTTACAAGGTGGGTTAAAGAGTGAAGGGGAATGGCAGACAATTCTGGAGCTATAGCGAGTAATTGGACAGAAAGAAAGAAAAAAGAAAAAAAGGAAAGAGAGGTGGACAGAAGGGTAATTGGACAGGAAGGAAGAAAGAAAAAAAAAAGAGTGGTGGGTGAGGATCTCATTGATACCATGAGATAATTGTTAATCTCTGTTGCTTTTGTTGCTTACAATAGGAGAATAAATACTACAACAATAGCTAATGTCAAGGAGAGAAAGTCTCTCACTAAATACAGAAATGTACAAGGTTGACTAGGCTATGATTGAGGTCTTGATTTATGCTAACATGTGATTCTGCTGATGCTCATTTAATTAGATGTGTATCCAGTACTTGTATATAGAGAGATCCCGATGCTTGCTTTCGTGGAAGCAACTGAAGTAATATGTAAGGGTATTATATGTATAAAGTGTTGCCGTTGAAAAAAAATATGTAAGGGTATTTGGATGATTAGATTAATCAACGACTTTGGTTGGTTTATGACGTCTCAATTAACTACTCATTTAAGTCATAGGAATGGCTTTATAGTCTATTGTCCGGTTGATAAATGAGCAACACTTATAAATGGTCAATGGTTAGGGGCTGCTGACATGAGAGAAATGAAAGCAAAGACCTTGAGTTCTTGAAAATAATTTATAAAAAGCCATCAAGCGATATGAAATATTTTAATAGCTAAAGAAGACTTGTTTCTACAACTTTTGAGCCACTAGAAACACAAAAATAAATAAATAAATAAAAAATAAAAAAAATAAAAATAATCAAGTTTATTGCTGCTACATTCTAATTTATTTGAAGAGTGAGGATGATCACTCTCATCACTTACACGAAAGAAATGAAAGCAAATTGCCTGTTATGTTTTTGTTATTTCATTTTACTTAATGAACGCCCTCACTGCATTCATGGACTGAACAAATCATGATGCCGACCCATGCTTGGTTGGGGGTCGTTATTGATGACATTCTAAATTATTAGAAGAGTGACAATGATCTCTCATCACTGAACTTTAAGAACGAAACTTATATGCAAAATTCTTCAAGTGCATCTCGACCGAAGAGAGCCGCAGTTACTGGGAAACCGATAGATTTAAATGGCAGTCTTATTGATCTATATAGGTTGCAAAAAGGGGTTTAGGAATCCCAGAAAGCTGCTTGCATCACATGATTTGTTTGTTTTGTATGCCTGGACAGACCCATAAAGCAACTTTTCTACAGAACATGAATGTATGCGATAAAATATCGGATATCGGTCAAGTACCGATATTTGAGATATAGGTTATCTTGGTAAGATATTGCTAATTTCAATATCATGCAGAATTTATATATATAGCAATTTAACACTAATAATTCAGTGATATATCCGTCAAATATCGGTGATACATTGGTCAATATTGATGATAATATCGGTACCGAGATTCTATGTAACGCCCCAAAACTCAAATATCTATATTTGCTATATGTTCCGTATGATATAACGTAAAGTAATGTGACTTGATCTTGGAGGTAACTAAGTTAATAAGTTAGTTAACTTAAAAGAGTTCATAAAATAACATTATGACTAAATAAAAATAACCAACAAAACTATAGGGGCCAAAAGAGGTCAAGTTGGAAAGTTCATTTAATAAAAGGTGGAAGAAAATAGAAAAGCCCATTTCTGGGCAGAGCATATGTGTTCTTGGTGTGATCCAAAGGAAGAAAATGAGAGAAGAAGTATAAAATTGCATGGATAATCTATGAATTTTGGAGTGTTCATCAATTTTATACTTCTTCCAAACCTTCTTGATTAGAGTACTAGGTGGGTTTTGATGAATTACCCTTAATCGGGTAAATTGCAAGGATGGGATGGTTGAAATTATACTTAGATGTTATTATCTAACAAATAACTGAGTTAACATCTTAGTTAGAGTTTTGAATTTGCAAACCCATGTTCAAGAAATTGGGGTTTTGAGTAAGTATGGATTGATTGAAAGAGATGTGGTGTTTAGCCATGTTTGATAATATGAAAAGAATGATGTGTCTTGTAGAAGAGGAATTTGATGAATTTTATGATCTTGGAAGATTGTTGCATGAATTAGTTGTACATTGTGCATTAGATGGTGTACGCACACCAAGTGTTTGATAAAATGTCTAGTATAATTTAGTATGTGAAATTATATGCTAAACAACGGATGATCATGTGTAGATTTTGATAAAGACATGATTGGCAATAATCAAACATGAGAAGATATATTGTAGAAGGATTTTGTAAGAATGTGTAGTCAATGATATAATTGAGTAGAATTATGCATTAGGAAATTTGTACTCTATGCTTGAATGATGTGTTATCATGTTAAATAGACCAACCTTGTATGTGTAAATAAGTAGGTGATCATGTGGTTGTAAGCATATTACATCAGGGGTATGAAATGTATATAATGTCAGTTGCATAATCTACTATATGACACGGATGTATGAGGTTAAGTCGAAAGTTCATATGTTGAACCGTTGACTTCTGATAGTCAACTACGCATAAGAATGCATGTTAGACTTCTTGTTACAATGGTGAGACTATAGAAAGTTATATGGTACGTGTTACATCAATATGTGTTATATGGACGATATGATGAATTATATAAGTTTGAAAGGATGTGATTTTGAGTATATACCTTATGCTTGTTAGAATTGATTAATGAAAGTCAAATGCGAGATGTGCATTTGGTATAATCGTTAATATGCACAATCGTGTATGCTAACAAGAATGTGATTGCGATGAAATGAAAATGTAGGGATCATGTCATAGTGGATGAAAGCATGGAAGGCTAACGAGTCAAAAAGAGGCAAGGTAACGAATGCAATTGCGGACGCTAAGGTAAGTGAATTCTTGAACTCACTTCGTATTTAAGTACATGAAGACGTATATATGTTCGAATAATCGAGACTAAAGTAGAGTGTGCGAATGAATAAGAAATGTTATAATAAGACCTCTTGAAAGGGAGTGGTATGTCATTAAACCGTAAAGTCTCAATATAGAAGTAAACGGGTCGTGAATTTTGTAGAAAGGCTATTAGATGGAAAGGGTGGGAATTGGATAAAGTAATCGAAAGGTTTTGTAAAGAGATAAAATAGCTAAGTTATTAGGGACGGTGTGTTTGGAAGGCTCGAGGCTGGCCTAAGTGAGCAAGGAAATCGAATTGGGTGAAAAACAAGCTGCGGATTAGTAGCAACAGCAGATGACCGTAAGCTACGGTACCCGATCGTAGCTTACGGTAAGGATTATCTGTTTGGCAAAAAGGTCATGACCGTAAGGTACAGTACCCGACCGTAGCTTACGGCAGGGAGTATCTGGTTGGCAGAAAGTCCTCACCGTAAGCTACGGTGAGTGAACCGTAGCTTATGGCGGGAATGAGTACCAAAATGTTGAACTTTGATTGTTGTGTATTTTATTGCGTCTTGGACTTTCGTATCTTTTAAGGCTCATACAAAGGCTTCGGTAAACTTCCGAAAGATAGTACAATCTATGAAAAGTTCGAAAAGGTCTTAATTATGCGATATACAAATAATGACTTTCGGGCTCGTAAGAGATAAATATAAATATATACGAGATTCGAATCTCGTGGGAATGAAAATGTTAGAATGTATTACACGAATGGGGAGAAGAAACTTGTTCTTAATTATGTTTATAAATAAATTATTAGGCATAATTGAAGTTCGACGATTGAACACGGATAAGTGAATATGACTTGAACGCGCATATAAAAGTATTAGTTGTAGAATGAAAGAGTTAGATGTCAATGTTATTATTATATATTATATTATATATATATATATATATATATATACTATGGAACCTGTATGTAAGTATGTGTATATATGAAAATGCTTATACGTGATGTAGCCCAATGAATGTCGTTCGGTGTTATGTGTTTATGTAAAGAGGCTAACTGTTTGATGTGAAGGATGAAATTAGGAATGCAGGTAAGTAAGGGTTGGGCTCTCGAAGGTTTGAGGCTCGACATAAGGAATAAGTTCGAAGAATATCCTATTGGAGTTTTATATAATGTTTGATGGATATGTAGACGATTCATGTTTATGTTTTTAATTAAAAATATGTAATGTCACCATTTACTAACACGTTGGTTATGCTTATATGGTGACTGCAGATAGTCGGACTAACATGATGGACCAACCAACGAGGATCGAGTCGAAGAGCAAGGATTGTACGGGAAGAGTGGTTCATAACTTGCAATATGTATTACATTTAGCAAGTCAATCAAAACGAACGTAATAAACATTTTCAAGGAAGTGTCTAAATATTTATAAATGAACATTTAAGTATGTTACAAAGTCAATAAAGAAAGAATTTTTAAGTGGTAGCTCCGCTGCGTTTATTTTGGTGAAAACGTATTTTGGGTGTTACATTCTAACAGATATTTGACCGATATTTTACTAGGGGACTGACATATCACCGATATTAACGGTGGAATGGGCACTCCCATTTGGGGAGTGGTAAACTATTCTTTTACCCAATAATATCATGCCATGTCAACTCTCCACTCTACTCCCCATTTTGCACTCAATCACTAGGGGTGCTCAAACACTTGGGTTGTTTGATTTTTTTATATTTTTTATTTCTAGAAAATATGCAAAACATTAAAATATAGAAATACATTAAAATATAAAAATACATCAATAACTAAAACTATTTTAAACAAAACATTAAAATATAAAAATACATTTTAAAACTAAAACTAATTAAACTAATCGTCGTCGGAATCCGCCAAACGGTGGGGTAAATCTTGTTCTCCAAGATGCTCCGCAGGATCATATTTTAGCCTATAATATGTGTCTTCATCAATGAGCTCGTTATAAACAGTTTCATCGAACACGGGCTCAACTAGAGGATCACAAATACGTATCATGCAATTGCCTTTCCGTCGTCTTTGAGAATCATGTTATGCATAATAATGCACGCATATACGACATTCCTAATCGTTTTTACAGTCATAGCACGCATAGGTCGATTTAGTACACCCCATTTTGCCTTTAGAACACCAAAAGCCCGTTCCACGTCTTTTCTTGCCGCCTCGTGTTGCCTCTTGGACTTCTTTTCTTTCAGAATGTGAGGATACGGAAATGATTTCACAAACACAGACCACGTAGGGTAGATTCCATCTGTAAGATAGTATCCACGCTTGTACAAGTGGTTGTTCACGTAAAATGGGCATTTCGGTGCAGTTCCATTCCGTTAAGTAAGGAATAACGGAGATTGATGGAGCACGTTGATATCGTTTTGTGAACCTGGTGGACCACAAAAAGCATGCCAAAACTCCACAAATCTTGAGAGGCTACATCTTCGAGCATAATTGTCGGGTACCTGTGATCCCCACTCATATATTGGTCGCGCAACTCTGTTGGACACATTCTCCAAACAAAATGTGTACAATCAAGACTACCCAACATCCCAGGAAGGTGATGTATATCCTCATGAGCCTGATACAAGAGCGCGACGTCGTGGCTTGTTGGTCTACGTAAGTACTTAGAAGCGTATAATTTACATACCGTCTCGCAAGAATAATCTAGACACTCTCGGGAAGTCCTTTCGGCCATATTTAAATACTCGTCGTTCTCGTCTGGAAGGTTACCGGTTGCAAGTTGCTTAATCGCCGATGTAATTTTCTGCAATGGTGAAACTCTTTTTCATTCTCCCATCCAGGCCTTCTTAAAACCACGAGTTATTCGCTTGTACGTCGCTCACAATTTTTAAAAACAACCTTTTGGACATACGAAACCTATGATGGAAAACATCTTCGTTGAATTTGGGCTCCTCGGCAAAATAATCCGCCACAAGGGTTTTGTGGCCTTTCTCTCGATCTCGACGGACAAGTTTCTTTTTTCTAGAAGTACCGGTGTCTTCTAGCACGGTGGCTTCCGTAATCAGATTTTGGAAAAAAATCTAAACTACCATCGCTTGAAGAAGAATCGTCGTTTTCACTGATATCAAATGGAATGAATAGCGGGGGTATGTCATCCGCCATTAAAGGGGTTAATTCTTTGGATTATACAAGAAATGATTTTGTGGAATATAGGTGAAAATTGGTGTTGGAGATGAGTATTGTGTGAAAAATTGTATATGTAAATAAAAAGTGGTGTGTGAATATTTAAATATATATATATGTAAATGGGGTATACGGTCAAAACATTCAACCCACAACTAGAGATGGGCATAATCGGGTTTTATTATTACCCGGAACCGGTTCCAACCCGGAACCGGTTCTGCTCGGATGTCATTGGAACCGGGTATGGTGTGGAACCGGGTCCAGTTCCTACCCGGGTTCACACCCAAGAATATGGAACCGTGTAGAACCGGGTACGGGTATTATGGAACCGGGTATGGTGTGGAACCGGTTCCTGTGTGGAACCGGTTCCTGACAGTCGAAAATCTGATTTTAACTGTTTAGAACCGGTTCCTGACAGTCGAAAATCTGACTTTTACTGTTTAGAACCGGTTCCTAACAGTAAATCCTGACTTTTACTGTTCAGAACCGGTTCCTGACAGTCGAAAAATCTGACTTTTACTGTTCAGAACCGGTTCCTGATAAAAAAGTTACCGTTATAACCGGTTCCTGATAAAAAATGTTACCGTAGAACCGGTTCCTGATAAAAAAATGTTACCGTTGGGAACCGGTTCCTGTTCGTCGAAATCGGTTTTTTTATATAAACCCCTCCCTACTTACCATTTCAACTTACAAACTCACCATCATCAACTTACAAACTCAATCATCTTCTCAAAAATCTTGCAAAATACCTATGGCAAGCAACGAACAAGTTGTTACTGTCTTAGAGACGAAAAGAAACCCAGCTATATGGAAGAATTTTGATCTCTGTTTAATGTCCGACAGCCACGAGATGGCTAGATGCAAAGCTTGCGGAAAATTTATGAAGGCCGCAGCCAACTCAACCCTTAAGAAACACACTGAGCGGCATTGCCCAGTGACGAAGGCAAAGAAAAATGAGACGGGAGAAGGTTCCGGCACCGGTTCTTCCAATGTTTGATGTAACTCGTTTGGTTTGGTGTTTTAATAAAGTTTGTGTAATGTTTCTTTCTATTGTGTTTGTTATTTTTGTGTTTCTTTCTATCGTTAGTCTCCACTTTTTCGGCTATAACCGGTTCCAAAGGTAACTTTTTAACGGTATAACCGGTTCCTTCTTGAACTTCATTTCCGGGTACTGATGGAACCGGGTACAAGTGAAACCGGGTACGGGTAGGAACCGGGTACGGGTAGGAACCGGTTACTACCCGAGTCAAATGGTAAAATTGTGGAACTGGGTTGGAACCAACGGGTATTTTGAACCCGGAACCGGTTCTACTTAATGTCGGGTAGGAACTGGAACCGGTTCCAGTTCGGTTCTACCGGTTCGGGTTCGGAACCGGTTTTTATGCCCATCTCTACCCACAACAGTCAAATAAACGGTTTGGTGAGCGGTGACTACTAGCCGAAGTGGGGAGTCACCGAGCCGCGGGAAGGGGGTGGCAGCGGTGTTCCCGCTCGGGGACCTCACTCAAACACCCCTCCCCGATGACACACATAAGACCTATGAACAGTTGACTATTGGAAAAGAATATATGATTTTCAATATCAATCCTTGTAGTAAGTAAACAACTAACAACATAAGATTCTTAGATCAAACAAAAACAGTAAATATCATAAGCAAAAATAAAGAGAGGTATGTTAACAATGAATCTACAGCTGCAACAAAATAGCGAACACCTTATCTTAAAGTCCAAATACAAAAATATTCCATTATTCTTCTTCCGTATGTGACATACAAGTCCTCTTACATTCCAAACCTGACAAGATGGAAAAGAAAATAAATTTCAATAAAAGTACACCATCTTTTCAACCGATTTGATTTGACTTGACTATAAGTTTTACCAAATCTGATCAGGCAGCTCCCTTCTGGTTAAGGGTGATTTTGTCTCCCAAGCTTAGAGCAATCCCCTGTGTTTTGCTCCTAATACGAATATATCCACTTAGCTTACCGTCTCCTTGCTTCTCTATGCTCAAATTTACCAAAGCGTCCTCTCCGAAAACACTCTTTGCATATAAGTTGGCAGCCAGGAACCCACAATCACCTTCCAGTGCAGACCTACCCATCCCAAATACTCAAATTATTATTGCTCTTCACGTATATATACAAGGGATCATAAGAAAACCTAAAAGATAATAGATAACTTATGAGAAAATCACTTGTAAACAAATATTTTTTTATATATAATTGATCTTTGCCAAAAAAAACTACATGTAGTTCGTGAGATACATATATGTTGCTCATAAACTACACACACATACATACACCTCGTATGAGACACATATATGTAAATTTGCGAGCAATATCTTTGTGAACTACATATATTTTTAATTATTTTTTACGATACCAACCTTATAGTTAAAAAGAAATGAAAATAAAAAATATAAAAATTTGATGGGTTGGTAGTAGTTTTCTCGGTTTTCAAGTTTTTAGTGGTTTCTCGTACACCTAATTCAGAAGACAAATCAACGAGAGAAGAAGATAAATAATTCACTTTTTCAATCTATATTTTTTTTGATAATATAAACAAATTGTTGAAATGCAATGTTTATTCATATGTCTTGAAACAAAGACGTTATAAAACATATGAACAAATTAGATTAATGGATTTTATTGTATATAACATACACATTTGTATGCATTAAGTAAAAAAAACTTTAAAATATATGAACCACTAATATAAAATTTAACAATTTATGGTTCTTCTTGCACTAAAACCCTCTTCTAAAACGAACCTCTCTCCACTCTATTTGAAGTTGGTTTTGGGTACAGAAAAGTTACTTACGGTGCAGTGAGGCACTTCATGTTGGTGGATTTGATAATATGATCAAGGAATTCTTTCTCATCTTGAATTACAGTGTTGACAGCAACCTGGTAATTAGTTCATTAAACAAGATAAGCAAATAACACGAGAAAACTATTTTTCATGAGTTAAAGAGGAAGTATTACCTTGTTTTCCCACTCAAACTCAGCCCACATAGTTCTGAAAGCCGCATCACTACAGACAGCTGGAGATATATAATCCATAATGTCAATATGAATATCATTCAGGACAATAACAGTACGCTCCATCACATTTGAAGTTTCATACACAATGTTCCCAAAAATCACCCCTGTCTCCGTTGATGACACCTTAATGTTTGCTTTTATCTGCTTGCTTGATTCAGGGGCAAGAGTATAGTTCTGTGGACGTTCTACAAGTTTAAGGTCACCCATTGTTGCCAATTCCAAACACAGATTTTGTAGAGTTTCTTTCGTTCGGTTGATAACGGTTACATCAAGCACAATATCATAGTGATTAACAGTGACATAAGCTTCAGCATACACTGGATCACTAAAACCTGTTAGTTGCAGAATACGGTTCAGTTTATTTGCATCATCTCCTTCCTTGACAAATTCCCCAGTGGCCCGTTTTAGATCATCTTGAACCTCATCCTCCAACTCAAGCTGACTCATTCCCTACAAAGCCGTCCATTAAACAAATGTGATTAAAACAAGTGAGTGCAAATATAAATCAAGTATATTGCCATATTCATAAGAGAGGTATTATTGGAGCTGGCGGTCTCACTGGAAGTAACCTCTCTATTCCTACGGGGTAGAGGTAAGGGCTGTCTACATCTTACCCTCCTCAGACCCTACCTTAGCTTTGCTATTGGTGGGATTTACTGAGTATGATGATGATGATGATGATAAGAGGTATTATCATTTCGTAATCATAAATTCCCAAATCACCCAAATACACGGTAAAATTTTAACTAAGCGCGAGAATTGCACATGTATAAAACTAATAAATTGCGAAAATTTGGTAAAAGACTTAAATCTAGTGATAAAGCATGAGATATAACTTGCAAGAATTTGGATAAATGTCATGAAAAAGCATGAGAATTTGATCAAATCTCTTGAAAAAACATGGTGAAAAACTATTCACTTCAAATTTACAGTAACATAACAATTAAATTTAAAGATAGATATGAAAAGAAAAACTGTTATTGCATGAATATTACTTGCTAAAGGTGGATCGTATTTAAAAATAGCAGCCGCCATAGAACAAAAACAAACAACAAATAGCAAGAATAATCTTACCTTCCTGCTCTTCAAATGATAAAAGTCAATGAGATCATCAGGTTGTGCATGTGACACCTGAGCCTTTGCTTTAAGCTCCTCTGTTTCCCTCAATTGTTTTTCAGCAAGCATTTGAACAAAACTTTCACGGCAAGACTGCAGCCATATTTTCTTCATTTCTTCACCAGGATTGCAAAGCAATCTTATGCAAAGAACAATTCGGTCATTGGAGTCATTATCAATCGGGTGTGGAAGAAATGAAGACTGCCCAAGTTGTAGCATTGAGACAATAATCAGCAAAACTTGAGTTGATGCTTTATTAACTTCACTTTTTGACGGCTGAACCTCAGCCAAACGCAACACAAGTTTTGTCAATGCGCAAGCTACAACTGCCCCAAGGAAGAAATCACCAGTTAGAAGAAGAGATCTCAAATTCCCTGTAGTCAAAGTTGTGTTGACCACAGTAGGAGGTGAAAAAGCGGTTTCAGAAGCTGCACTTTGAGTTGCATAAGTGCCATCAGCAAGAATAGCCGGCCTTTTAGATGAAACGGTAATCGAGTTAACTTGTTGAGATTTCTTCAAAGAATCATTAGCATCTCCTTCTTCTGAAGCCATGTAAAATGGTAAGTCTCCAAGACACTGTTTTATAGTTGAAATCCCACTTTCAACTTCTGATAGTGAAAGACAGTACTCGCTAATGATCCAAAGAGCACAAGAACAAACACGTGCAGATCGAATTTGATAAAAAGTGTCTAACAACCTTGTTATAATCGAAACCCTTAACTTTGGATTTGTTTCAATAATTTCCCTTACAAAGACAGCGACATCCATCGCAGAAGCAACATTACTATCACCCAAGAAATCCATTAACAAATGCACAACTGTGCTTGCAACTTCAGGGAACTTAATAGCACACGAATGGATTGCTTGAATGAGCATTTGGCGATACTCACCATCTTTTTCTAGCTCTCCACTTTGAGTTTTTACAACTTCTTTCTTTAAAGTAAGAACAACTTCATTGATGTTTCGTGGAGTGATTAAATCAAGAACAATATCGAGTGTCTTTCTTCTAATATCATGATTAGGGCTTGAAAGGGCCCTGAGTATATCCATTATCATATCAACCATAATCTCCCTGTGAGAAATTTTAAGTTCATTTAGACGATCAAGAACAATAAGCTTCACATTGTTGTCACTTTGAGAGAGTAGCAGCTGGCAATAGGTATTGGCTGCAGCCTTAATTGCAGTAGGAGCAGATGATAAAGACACGAGTGTGCCAGCACATTCATAAATAACAGCAGCAGAGGAACATTTAATAGAGATATGATGATCTTTATATACTTGCCCTTTTCTCCTTTGTTTGCTCTACACACTTTACGAATCAACTCCAAGACAACCATTTGAAGCAATTCTCCCCATTCAGACACTCGGTCAACATGGGTCAAGAGGTAATTAACAGCACGTTCCTGTGCACATGTGAAAAGCATGAGAAAAGCATTTCTTTTGGCTGATTGATCTGCTTCTGTCGAGAGAACTTTCTCAATCATCTCTGGAGCATCAACTAGAAGCTGTTCGCCCTGGGGAAGCTTGTAGATTGCCATTACAGCAAGGATTGCATTCCTTCTTATATATGGATGGCGGTGTTCAAGATTAGCCAGTATAGAGGGGATTAAGGGCTCAATAATCTCTGTCTCATTGAGACGACAAAGAAACCTTAAAGTGACACCACGAATGTATTCATTTGGATGTTGGAGATTGTTTCGCAGATTTTGGCAGATTAAAATCATTTCAGGCAATATCTTTCCTTTTGAGTCTGTTTTGTCAATGATCTCTAGATAAAGAAGCAGTAGCTTCTGTACAGTGTGATCCTCTGAAGGGAGAACATAGCGGACGATGGTGATGAAAAGTTGTGGCAGGGTTTCCCCATTGAGTAAAAGCATAACTGCTTTTTTCATGGCATCAACTTTTGCAGCATCATCATGGCCTTCAAGAGCTTCCTTGATTTCATTGGCAAGAGCAGGGGTTCCTTTGTCAAAGTGGACAAGCAGAGAGCATGTTTTTTCCATCCCTCGTGAAACAAACAACTTAACTTTTGGTAATTAGATCGATGTAAAACACTCATATTTTTCTCATGAGATAAGTCAACAAAAATCAATCTGGAAGTACTAAACAGATAGACAACATATATGTACAGATGATCAACAACATATGTGGTACATGTAATGGAACAATGAATAATCTACAAATCAACTGCATATAGACAGGGTTTAGCTAAATTACACCCATTACACTTGACATCCAACGCGGACGGATCAAGCCTCATAGCATACAATAAGACCAAAGATAAAAAAATAATTCAAATAAAAATCTATTAGATCTGTAAACCTAACAATGCCATCAAATCGAAATAACAAATCAATAGAAGCAAATAGCGGATTCACAAACGAAAAGACCTAATCAACCCGATCTAACTGATGAGAACGAGAGATTGTGGAGTGACTGACCTCAAGTGCTGTGCTGTGCTGTGCTGTGGGAGAAATAACGGATCTGGTGGATCGAGAAAAAGGGGAGATAACACAAATCAGATCTCGTTCAACCAAGAATGCGACGTCAAAATTTCCCCTCCCTCCCTCCCTATATATAATAATAAATAATATATAATATAATAATAATAATAATAATAATAGTAAACTTCCGTTTTGCTCCCCGTGGTTTGGTCGTTTTAACGGTTTTGCCCCAAACATTTAAAAATAATCATTTTACTTCCTGATGATTAGATTTTGTCTCCAGTTTGCCCTACGGTCTTAACTCCATCCATATTCTATGTTAATTGATAGAGTATTTTGGTAATTTCAAGTAAAAATAAAGGTAGTTAGTAATTTATATTTAAAAGTAAATTTTATTAAATATGTATAACAAGTTCAGTGTTTACTCTCTCTCTCTCTACAAGATCACTCTCTCTCTCTCTTACACCACCACCCACCACCTCACACCACCGTCACCCACCACCCCGGCACCACCACCTGACATCACCACCAGCATTTTTGTTTTTCATTAAGCTTTCATTAGCATCATCTGTATAACAAATTGTAAGAACAAACCACAAACACCATTCCACAACAAACAGCTAACCCTACCCGCTGCCGTGCAACCAGAACCCAGTCGCATAACCCAGCAGCCGTGCAAACAAGAACCCAGTCGCATAACCCGTCGTCTGCACAACCCGTTCGAAACCTGCAAACAGCTAAACCTAGCCGTAGTGCAAACCAGATCTAAACTCGAAACTGCCAAGTTAACCACCATCATTCCTGTGTTCCGACGACACCTAGCGGCGGCTAGGGTTTCCAATCACGGATCTCTCTAGAATTGTTCAGATCTACCGAGGATGATTGGTGGTAATTGTGGCGGTGGCGGATTATGGTGGCTTTAAGAGTGTGTGTGTGTGTGTGTGAGAGAGAGAGAGAGGAAGAGAGAGAGAGAGTTGTGGCGGCGGATTACGGTGGCGGGGGATTATGGTGGCTGTAAGAGTGTGTGAGAGAGAGTTGTGGCAGATTACGGCGGCGGATTACGGTGGCGGCGGAATACGGTAGTGGTGGAGGATTATGGTGGTGCTAATGATTGATAAATGGTGGCGAGGGTTAGTGGGAAGGGTGGTGTCGATACATGGTGGTGGAGTTGTCTGATAGTGGTGGGCAAAAGGCGGTGGCGATACGTGGTGGTAGTTGGAGATGGTGGGAGGGGGTGGTGGTGGTTCAGTGGATTGGAGATGGTGTTTGATGGTGGGGATGGAAGTTGTTACAGAACACACAGAGAGAGACGCATGGATGAATGATTATCTTTGGTTAAATGTAAATATATACATATTAATTATTATTATTAATAATAATAAGGGAGGATGGGAAAAGACTAAAATGCCCCTCATGTGAGGGGCACATGACAATTATTTAACGGTATAAATGGATGGTGTTAGGGGCGGGGAGTGAAATAGAGATAAGCTTTATACATCAGGGAGTAATATGGCTATTTTTAAAGGTTTGGGACAAAATCGTTAAAACGATCAAACCACAGGGAGCAAAACAGAAGTTTACTCTAATAATAATAATAATAATAATAATAATAATAATAATAATAATAATAATAATAAGAATAATAATAATAATAATAATAATAATAATAATAATAATAATAATAATAATAATAATAATAATTCCTTACAAACCTCAAATTTATGTTTTTTTTGAAGCATTTTACATGAGATTTTGGTCGGGTATTGATTCATTAAGATACGTCTATGCTAATAAAACTCGTATAATAGCTGGAAAAAAACTAAAGAATGAAGTTGTAATATGTTAAAAAAGATATCAACACTCGGTTGGTATCAATTCAGTTTGATATGACACCAGAATCGGTTCGATTCATCACGACATCAGGACCAACAACACTCGCTATATAGCTTACGACACCCAAAACACACTCTACTTTGAATACAACTTCATTTTTAACGAAATTTATATATGAACATTGTGAAAACCTTTTTTAACATTCATCTTTTTTTAAAAGGTTAACTTGACGACTTGTACATTTGTGCTTCGATAACTTGTATATTATCACACATGTCTTGGTTTTAAATAAAACCGGGTTTAAAGAAGTTCACCGCGTTGTGGCGAATTTCTTTTGTTATTTAGTATGTGTTTACATGTGTTTTGAACTTACCGCGAGCGTGTTGCGAACGGAGCTGCTAACAAGAATAAAAAGAAAATGTAGAAAAAAACAATAAAAGATAACTGAAAGAAAATTAACCAAAAACGTTATGTGGTAACGATGTTGTTCGTATGAAACCCGTGATCAGAGATGAGAAATGGTTCTGGGCACCCGTGTCAAATTTCCTGAACCAAAAGATCTTAAGTACCAATTCAGTACCGACTTTTGGCGTTCCTGGTACCGTTTCACTACCGGTTTTTACCTTCTACCGTAACCGAAATTTTCGGTACAGCACCGATTTTGTATTGGTTGGCACCGAGCTTATCCCTACCCCTGAAACTAAAAAAAAGAAAAAAGAATAAAAGTTGAAGAAAATCAACAAAATAAAGTTGTACAATACTATTGTTATTCGTATGGTACCCATAATCAGGGATGAGCAAATGGCACCGGGTATCAGCACTGAATTTCCCATATTTCCAATATCAATTTGGCACCAACTTTTGGCGTTTTCTGTACTGTTGCTGGTTTTTACCTTCATGTACCGATACCAAACAGAACCATACCGGTATTTTCGATAGAAGTACTAGTTCGATAACAATTGACACCAAACTTATCCCAACCCATAATATTAAAAATATGATTATTAAAGTTAAAAAGTAAAGAAAATAAGTATTACTATAACATTATATTATAATATTTAAATAATAAAAGTATTAAAGAAACAATATTATTATAATATTAAAATGACTATTCATTAACTTTATTTAATTTACAATTTACAATACTTTGATATATATATATATATATATATATATATATATAATTTAATTTACACTGAAAAATAGATAAAAATAAGTGCGTCGCAACAATATATATAGAATTTTATCATAGTTATTAAAGGTGTTAAGCGCGCTCAAGGCGCACATAAACTTTGCTTGGGGCTAAGACGTAAGGCGCAAAAGGCGAGGGTCTGAGAAAAAAAGGTGCACAAAAAAAAAAAATCAAAAATATTTTATGAATTAGAAAATTAATACTACTCTTACAAAAACAAAAGTATTATATAATATTTAGCATCATCTATTTAGTGGCAAAAGTTCTAAAATATTAGTATACTAGTGTTGAAAAGCAGGAATCTATGAACTCGTGGGATCTGCACCTTAGCCGTAATTGCCTCGCCTCTCCTGGGAAATGGGCCTAGGCGGACAAGAGGCGATGACTTTTAACATTTATGAATTGTATTAACATCATATTTTAAAGTTATAAGGTAATGTTTGGTATGCAGGGATGGAAGACGGAATGAAATGACCCATTGTGATAGAATGAAAAAAAGGTGTTTGAGTGGTTAATGGAATGAAATCACATATTAATATATTATAGAAGGAATATCCTTCCCTATAAATACCTCAAATTCATTCCATCCAACACCCTGTTTTTTATTCATTTCATTCCTTCTTTCACCCTTCATCATCACAACCCTCCTACCACCACCATCCCTGACCACCACTCACTGATGGGATGGCAAAAGTTAGCTGTGATAACCATTTAAAAAACCGTGGAAAGTGAAGCTGAAGTTGTGGAATTCAAGTTTGAGATTTCTGCAGAGGAAATACAAAAGTTTGTGGACGAAGAGGAAAAAAAGGATGTTAATCAAATTGGAGTTCAATAAGCATTTATGGCAGATATCAAGGTAAGATCTAAACTTGTAGATAAAAGTTTCAAAACAGATTTTTCAATAATAGCAATTAAACCTATTGATTGTGCGGAATCCAATCAATAAGCAATTCAAGAATAAGTACGATGTAGAAAATAAGAATCCCTTTAAAGTGCATACGTTCTATTACTTGAGAGCAACACGTATAGTACAGAGAACTCTGTCAAAACCACTAACCTATGAATGAAGTCCTAACCTTGTTTATATACTACAAGTGTTTTAAATACGCAAGGCCTATCGTAAACATGCTCATGGCCTAGCCCAACCTATTAACAAGCCTAAACACCACTAACCTTTACAATAACTATTCGTTTACAAGCCGAATCATAACCCGATATGATTAACACGTAATCCATAAAATATACCCTTACAATCTCCCCCTATGATTATGCTATTAATCTAAGTCTGGTGAATTCTGCATCTCATCTGATCTTGTTCATGCCATGATTCGTAGTACCGTTCTTCATCAACCTTACTTAAACTTTAAAGTCTCCTTTTCAATATTTATACTTTGTGACATGCTTAAGGTATATGTATACTATTATACATGTGTGTCCAATTCCATGACATACCCCTCGCGATCCAGGTATGCGCAACAGTTCATCGTAGTGGGTGAGTCTTTAGAATCATAGTTTTGATACAAGGTCAAACCATAAGGGTTCAGGTTTTTACCATCGCACAGTCAAAGAGTCAAATGGTTTGTGTCTGACCACGGTTAAACAAATACCTTTTTTGTACGAATTTTGCTTTTAAGCTCATGGAATTCTCTTCTTTTGATCTTATCTTCCTTTAAGGGTTTTGGCCATATGACTCTTTTAAGATATCCTAGTTGTGCCTAGGTCTGCATATATTTAGATGCAACAGAAGGTCAGCCATGACATCCTCGGATGACTCAACAATATAAAGACCCAAAACCTCAAACGTTGGCAATCTATTAACGCAAGATTTAAGAATATAAATTCATACGCCATGACATGTTACCCAAATAATACATAGTTCGTTATGTTTCATACCATTTAGTATCATTTTTCATTTTAAGGCCTTACATGTGTCAGTCTAGACTTTAGACGAAAATTCTTATCACTTCCTATGTGATGTAATGAAAACACCATTTTCTGGTTTTTTTTCTGATGTTTTTAAAATTTTCTGACTACTCCCCCAAATTTTGTGCATAAAAAACAAATGAAGAATAAAAAATGTATGAATTTCAAAGAACTAAGAAATATCTTTTTGTTGTTTTGAAAACCGTGATCAGTCAGTGCAACTTAGCAATATAAGGAATTCATTAGTTACTGTACCCTTTTTGGTGCTTATGCCACCTTTATCTCCTGCAAAGTTCACATATCCCCCATTAAACTCTTGTACTTCATGAAACTGGGATATGTCTCCGGTCATGTGGTTGGAACAACCATTATCAACGAACCAAAGATTGCTGATATTCCCCTTGGTCGTTCCTACACATGTGGATATTTAGTTAGAGATCCTCTCACCTTCCAACCGGGCTGGTCGTCCAAAAATATAATAATTTATTTTACTTTTTTCTTTGCTCCTCAGAAAAAAAAACAAACACAACTCTATATACTACTACAGGTGCCACAGAAACCTTTACCAAGTCCAAATGACTGTCGACCATTAAATCCGTTGGTCTGCAATATTCACCCCACCGCGCTTATGGATCTATACCCCAACCCAACTTGCTCAGGCCCCGGGTCCTTCCTTTCTATTCCTCAGTAAGCGGGCTGTAGGAGCATGGGGATCGGTACCCAAGCTATTGTAGATCTGGGTGTTCCTGAAGAATCAATAAAAGAAACTTCTTGTAAGCACATATCTCCATTTATTTTAGACACTTGAGATGTTGATGCTTTAGAAATTTGTTTCTGGTCTGTTTAGGCTTAGAAATTTTCTTTAAAGCCTTTCCGAGAACCGTTTGTTCAGAAAACTTTGGTTCATTTCGGAACACATACAAACTTTGAAACGGTTTAGTTTTCAAAACAAGTTTTTGTCTCAAAGCCTCTTGTCGTTTAGCCTTACAACATTCCAATCTCCATCAGAAGGCTTAACCTTAGCCTTCACATTCTTCATTGCCTTAGGTGATGTCACCATCATTTGCTCATAATGACTATAAGACTTGGTATCGCTTTTTAATGTCCAATACAGTAAGGCACATAAGGACGATTTTGCAATTCCTAGCAATGTGCCCTGCAGTTCCCCCATTTGAAGCAAGTCTGCTTCTTCATATAAGGAGTATAAACTCCATTTCATGTCCTAGATTGCAATACATTAGACTTGTCACTATGTTGTGACTTTACTAATTTTGTTAGATGATGAACACCAACTCGAGTAGATTTACCCTTTTGGGTGTTTGTCATAGGGACATTAGACATCACCAACTTTTTACAGTCACCAATAATGTTAGAAGTCACAAACACAGTAGCAGATGATTTCTTTACATTTCGACATTTTGAAGTAGAAGAATCATTACCATCAGAAATAAAAGGATTAAAAGGTTTAAAAACATTTAAATCAACCAAGTTCTTTGCCCTTAGAAACCGGGCTCAAAGCATCAAAAGTTTTGAAATAGTATAAGTTTTAAATGAATTAAAAGAAGAACTAGATTTTAAATAATCTTCTTGATAGTCATCACAATCGTCATCATCGTTATCCCAATCAGCAATGTCTACTTTATCTGCACAATGAGTAGATTTATCAGTATGGTTTTGGAGAAACTTTGAACCACAATAACAACATGGTCAAATTTTTGGAAACATAACTTTTGGAAATCAAGGTTTTGGAAATTCTAGTTTCAATAACCGATTTTCTACATCGTTTAATCCTCGGTTTACAGTGAGCCAATCGAGTAATTCCGAAATTGGAAATGTGAGATCTGAAGCGGGAACTGTTATTTGAAAGAATTTTCTTTTTTCGATGAAAACAGATGACCCAAGACCATCTTGGCTTGGGTCCCCAACTCCAGCTGAATTTTTGTCGGTGGGTGCAAGAACAGTTAAAATGGGCTATCTATATGTGGTATAGAGATACTGGTTGTTCTAGGCACATGACGGGGAATCTAGAGTTGTTACCGAATGTGAAGAAAATAAAGGTGGATATGTAAACTTTGCTGGAGAAAAGGGAGGCTATATCACCGGAGAAGGAACGGTCTCCAATTGCAAGTTCACATTGTATAAAGTCAATTATGTTGTTGAGCTCAATCATAAATTGTTGTCGGTATCCCAAGTGTGAAACGATACGTACGCGATACGTTTCACTAACAAGGCGTGTTTAGTGCTTAAGGCTGGTTTTGTAATTCCAGAAAATTGGGTGGTTAGGTGGGCACCGAGAGTCAGTGATACTTATGTGGTGGATATACGTCCATTGATGACCTCAAACGGTGTTACTACTTGCTTGTTGTCAATGGCAAACGAGAATGAATCTCATCTATGGCAACAACGTAAGGGACATGTGCACTTTAGGAAAATGAACTAATTAGTAAAAGCAATTTGGTCCTAGGTGCCTCGTTATATAGTTTTTCAATGCACAATAAGTGTGTCATGCGAAAATGGTAAGATACGTCAAAAGCCACATAAACCGAAAAAGGTAAATTCGATAAAAACACCACTTGAACAACTTTACATGGATCTCTTTGGTCTTGTGAATGTAGCCATCATAGGTGGTATGCTTTATTGTCTTGTTGTCACTAATGATGTGTCAAGGTTTTCTTGGGTGTTCTTTTTGAAGACCAAAGATGAAACCTACGACATTCTGAAGGATTTGTTCTGACGTTTGGAAAAGAATTAAACTTTGCCAACCAAGAAAATTCGAAGAGATAATGGAACAAAATTCAAAAATCAAAGCATTGATGGGTTATGCCGAGAAATGAGAATTACTCATCAGTACAGTGCTCCGTATGTTCTATAACAGAACGGAGTTGCTGAATGCAAGAATCAAACTTTGATTGAAGCTACCGAGACTATGTTGTCTGAATCAAAATTGCCGGATATATTTTGAGCAGAAGTGGTTTATACGGCTTGCTTATGCTAAATCATATTCTAACTGTTAAGAAACATAATAAAACATGTTATGAATTAATAAGTGGCAACAAACCTAATTTGGAAGGTTTTCAACTTTTCGAGATCAATAATCCGGAAAACAAAAGACACCCTGAAATTCTGTGAAATTGCGACAAAGGCTTTTTCCTCGGTTACATACCGAGAGACCAAAAGCATGTACAACATAAAGAACAGATGGTGGAAGTTTTGTTTGATATATCTCCTTTGAGTTATGACCTACCACCATCTGAATATGGTCCAAATCGGGGTTACCATTATGAGGGATGGTTTAATCTTTTAACCTCGAGAACGAGTATTCCAACCGAAGTCACCCCGACGACACTTAATGGTTAATATGATCTTTTCAACTTTGGTTATTCACCTGTAAGATGAAATCTCTGCAATTTTGATATGGGAGTATGTCACTTTGATGGGGAATATAGTTTCCTTAAGTTTCTAATACACTTAATTGTATATCACAAAACATCTTTCGAAAAACGTGGATAAGTTTAAATGGACAACAATATCGTTACATCTTGAACTATCAACACTATATGCTTTAAATATGTCAAATGATACTAACTGTGCATGATCTCTGACAGATAAGTCGATATGATCTTTTCTTATACGTGCTTTCACAAAAAAGACTAGTGGATTTACTGCTTTCATTTACCGTTTTATATTTGTTACATTTCAAAAATCCAAAAGATTTTGTTTTCCAACTTCCATGTGTGGGTTAATATTTTTAAAGCTACTTGGTGGATTTTGAAAACAGTTAGTAACATTATTGAACATTGGTTAACAAAATGGTATGTCAAATAAGTTAAAGTGTTGGTAAAACATTCAAAGTGGTCAATGGATTTGTCTAAATGTGAAAAAGGAATGTGATTAAATGAAAATAGTGTTGCAGATTTCACCACAATGGTTAGCTAATTAAAGTTTATAGAGGATTTAGTAATGTTGACCATTCATTCCGGATTTTTCCTTTCCTGACTTTGATAGGTGGTTGAAAGTCCTCTGTTTTTCGTGTTAAAATTCACGAAATTATGTGAATTTGAGTTCCTGAATGTACTACTTTGATATGATTTGTGTTTTGCAGGCTTTGATAGGTTTAAGGTGCATTTTGAAAGCTTAATGGAGCTAAATGGAGCTAAGGAGACCTGAATCAAAGAAACAAAGAAACAGAGTGTGGTGGGATATGCTGGTGTCAGCGACGAGCCTCAAAGCCGTCGCCGACAGCTTAATTGAAGCGCCTGTTGTCCGTAGATAACAGACTTTACCGTTGACGGAGTTAAGTCTTCACCGACGGGCAACGACCCTCGTTGGCGGCAGGGTTAGCTGTTACAAGATCCCGATTTTGGTCTTGTTATCATTTAACTCCGGATAAATGCAAGGAATTGACTAATTTCGAATGGTGGGAGTTATATATAGTTATTGAAGCCTTTTTGCATGATATCTCATCCTCCTAAACTCTCACTTGATCATACAACACCGAGATCGAAGATTTAAATTAAGTTTTCAGGATGATTTCTTCTCAATTCTAAGTTCCTTCAATCATGAGCGGTTAAACCTTCGAGTTTTACCCCGAGTGTAGATTTTGTAAGCTATTTAGGGTTCTTGATACGCTAAGTGATTTGTGGATTGTTGATTTTACATTTGTGTATTTAAAAGGGAAATTCTATACGGTTGCAGTCCGACCGACAATGTTATATGGAACAAATTGTTGGGCCATTATGAAGATATAGGCACAAGATGGAAGTTGTTGAGATGAGGATGTTGAGTTGGATGTGTGGCGCCACAAGTTTAGATCGGGTGAGAAATAACGTTTTTTCGGGAAATGTTAGGAGTTGCTTGTATATCAGATAAGATAAGGAAAAGGAGATTTAGATGGTTTGGCACGTGAAGAGGAGACAAACAACGACACCTGTTAGAGCAACATAAGCCATCACAGTGGAGGGGATGAATAGTAGAGGGAGGCTCAAATTGACTTAGGAAGATCGGATTAGGCAGGATTTGATAGCATTGCATCTCTATAAGGACATGTCCAAGATAGAAGTTTGTAGAGACGTAGAATTAAGATTAGAGACTTTTAGAAGCTTAGGGGGTCCCACACTTTAGATAGTATTTGAATGCAACTTTATACTTATATATGTGGATAGATATATGTTGTTACATGGATATATATTTTTTCATTTTACTTTTTCATCATCTGCTTCGTTGGTGGTTTTCTAGTTTCGTTTAATACTGTTTGTTCTGTCTGTTGTATGTTTTGGAGTTGGGTTCTCTCCAGAAGCAGCCTCTCTGTCCCTAGTGACAGCGGTAAGGTTTGCCTACATCACGCCCTTCCCAGACCCTGTTAATAGCTTTGCAATTGGTGGGATTTATTGGGTTTAGTTGTTGTTGATTGAGTTAGTATTGTTTTGGATTGATTAATTGTTGAGATTTCTTGAATCATTGACTTTGTGAAATGAACTCTACTAATTAAGCTTCAATTCAAATTAGGGTTTTGAGTGATAAAGCATACTATTTTCCATTGTTAATGTTGAGGATTGTTGATGCCTAAGTCTTGAAATTCAACGCATGTATCACATGCGTAAACTTATCAATTGTTTGGATAGACGCAACACATGTATCTTTGCACCTATATCCCAAACTGTTTTGGTTATAGCACCTTGCTAGTTCTATACTATTATGTAATATATGATATTGGTTGTTCATACAATTTAATTAAAACATGGCCTGTCTATATAAGTGGGTTAACCTGTCAACCCGTTAAGGGTTTGTAAAAATGTTTACTATAGCCGAATCAGTAGCTGTTGAGCTGGGCACAGAGTGATCGAGAGATGTGGCAAGAAACCCCTTTGCTGTAGATTGGAGTCTTCAAAACAATCATGGTCGGAGTGCACCTTAAAAAGGGATGAAAACATAACCATTGTTATTCCTGAAACGCCTCAATTTTGGACTATACATCACAATATTCTGCAAAACACTTTCATTTCTGGGATAAATCCTGAACAAATTCACCAGAGGCCAAAGTTTCATTCTGGGATAAACCCTCAAAGAAAGAGTTGTCAATAATCTCGAGAGTTGAGCTTGACTTTCCATCCCCAACATATATGAGGATAGGGGTAAAAGGCCGATATGGTAGCTTTAGTTTCTCTAATATTCACATTATGCAATATACTTCCAACAATATTGCACCAGCTGTAAAAAAAGCCTCCATTGCACCATGTTCAGCCATGGCCAATGCACTGCTGCAGTAGTCACTTAAAAGAACTAAGAGTGCATTTAATGCACCAATTTCGGTTCCTTCTGAGCCTCGTGAAAACCGTACCAAAACTGCCAAAGGTACTTCTACATAGAACTCTTAATGAGCATTAAAATACTAGGTGATTCCCATAAAGAATTAGGAAGAAGGGATCTGCTAATGATATGATTCATTAGACTAACACCTTCCTCTTGCTAAAGTTACAGCAATGCAAACAAGACCCTTTAGAGTGTGTTGTTCCATGGTGGGAATCTTTCTTGTAACTTTCTTCCAGAAGCAGGTATGATAGAAGCTCAGCTGATGATTAACAAGAGAATCTAGTTACCAAATGGGCGGTTCAATGGCGGAGTCAACAACACAACACGACCTTGTTCGTGTTCCAAGATGCTTACTAGCACTGCAATGCACTATATTGACCATCATGTCCAAGCCTGGGCCTTTTTACAGCAAGAAAAGGAGCTTGACCATCTTTGCTGCAGATCAAGCCTTTGCTATTGCAGCAATATTTTCAATACATCATCCAGACATAGTATGCCCATTCCAATCTTGTCTAACTTCCCCTTCTCAACCGTATCTGGTAACACGTCTTCTTATTCCATCTTTTTTAGTCTAATGAACAACTTTATGAAACAAGTTTCAACGAACACGGACCGCTTACAATCCAACATCCGAGCATTAAGACCTCTTGATGGATTCCCACTCAGTAGTCTACCTAATGCAGCATCATGCATTTTCCTCCAAACTGGTGTTAAAGAAACCACCAATCTTGTCGAGAAGATTATGCATTTTTTTATGTGATATCGCCTTCCACCCACAGCTACAAGCACCAAAAGCCGAGTCAAGTTTTCAACGTTCAGCAGTGCTGAATAGGATGCGAAGCAGATAAGTGCAGCTTCCTCGGTGACATCAAGCTTCTAAAGACCCTGACTCAATCTGCATACAGAAATTAACATATATGTTGTAATTGGATTGATCAATTTGGTCACTGAAAATTGTGATTGATAAAGAGATTTTAACATACCTGAGTGTATGGCAATAGACGTGAGATTCTTCGTGTAACAGCTCTGGCCGCCATAATTTCAGTTTTATATTTTACGTCATGACTAGAAATGGCAGAGTGTAGCCTTAAAGAGATGCAGTGGTATGTTTCTGACTTTGATACGGATAGAATCCATGTCTTCCAAATTAGAACAACATGAAGGGCTTAAAACCGAAACAAGAGACCAAATTGTATGGGCATGTAAAATGCACTTGATGCTGGTCTTTTGAACATTTGCTTTTTTTTTTGACAAAAACAACAAGGGTATTTTCACGGTTGGATTTGATGAAGGGCATCTGTGTGGTTCCAAGAAGTATGGCCACACTTTATTGTTTTATCCTGTAAGTAACCACTATATACATTCCTATGAATGCAATGCAATACAAAACTAACTCCTTCATAGATTACGGTTAGAGAGGAAGGAAGGATATGAGTTTGTAAGTTTCTAGTTCACCATTTTCTTCAAGTATCAAATGAATCACCACACACATTCTTGATCTCAAAATGCTAATCAGAATCATAGATAGATAGATAGATAGATAAAAGGAAAGAAGACAAGATGAATATAAACTTATGGAAGGGTTAATAATAATAATAATAATACATACATAAGTTATTACAAAAATCTATACCATATGTCATTGAAGAAAGTAGCCAGACAAGAAGAGCACAAAGAAGAACAAAAGACTACCGTAGATGAGGATAGCCTTCTGACCGGAAGTCAGCGTGTTACCCCCAAGCCCAAATTGCTGATTCTGAGCAAACCCAGCAATCTCCACGCTCTTACTCGCGAAGAAACTCTTAGCAGCACCGCATGTAGGACATCTCCAATCTTCCGGGACTCTGTCGAACGGCAGCCCTGGAGCAATCGGGTACGACGGGTCGCCCGCGGCCTCGTTGTACAAGTACCCGCATGACCGACACTCGTAAATTCCGGTGTTTAGGACTGCGAATTTCTCCTCTAACCTACGTTTATCAAAAGCTTCGGTTTCGGCTACGGGTTCTGTAGGGGACTCTTGTTCTGATGCCGGCGGTATGTCTTCTTTGGTAGATTTTGCGGCGATTTGGAGCTTTGGATGTTTGTGTAAGGGGGAAAAGGTGAAGGGTTTGAAGGGGAAGGTGAAATGAGGTTTTGATTTGAGAGAATGGGATTGGGAGGGCAGGCGAAATGTTGCCGATGCTGCTGAAGCCATTTTTGTTTGGTCTGAATATGGTTTGAGCAGCAGCGGATGGATGGATAAGAAGCGTTGCAGGTGAATGTGCGGTTGCCAATTGTGGATAAGACGTTAAACCATTTGCCTCAAAACTAGACAATTCCAAACTAAAAGCTTTCATAATTTACTTGCCCCCAATATGATAGATTCGATTTAGGGTCGGGTTTGGAATTCGTTGATATATTTGTTTGTCTGGTATATCTTTTTTTTTATTTTATTAAAATCTATAAACTTCTATACGGACCTTAAATTTGAAATTTTACATCAACCCATGCCTTGTTTCATTGTGCTCGCAGCGTTTTTTACCCTTACCCTCAATTTTAAGACAGGTACAAATCAAAAGACGCCGACGATCTGGAATTACTCTCAATTGAGAGTAACTGCCGGAACTAATTTACTCATCGTAGCCATTTCTTTTTTCGGTTTTGGATTCCGGCCAATTTAATGTGAGACGTGAAGATATAAAGCTTGCAATTGAATTGTTGATTACACACTCGATTATTTATTAGCCTTCTTCATCAACAGGGTTGATTTCTTTTGAATGATTCCAGGTTGCATAAACACTATCATGTAATCGGCGGCCTTGACTGCTAAGGATCAAAATCATCCGCCAGGTGAATAGTTTACTGTAATTGTTTTACCTTAAAGTAGTTGCAAAACAATGATCGTAGATGCGTTTTGGTAATGGTTACGCTTGTTCATCGGCGTCTTTTAGATTATTTAATTGATCAAAGAGGAAGAAACATTGTACGATTAAGCTTTCTGAAGGGATGAACGCATCAGGTAAGACTATATTCAGCACCGGAAAAGTTTTGATTTAATTCTTTAATCCGAAGATGTTTGATCTTATTCAAACACATATCAACACACAGTAACTACGTTTTGAATTATATGTTTTGTAGAATACAAATCCTATAAAGTTTGATTATGATGGGCCACCAATCCAAGTTAAATTCTCATCGTAGTCTTATTATGACATATACCTTTCTAGTGATCCCTTATATTTGATACGATTTTTTAGGATTTTTTTGTTGCTTTAAGACTTGCCAGTTTTGTTTTATTCAATTTGTATGATTTCAGGAAGCAAGAACTCTTGGATATGATTTTGGATTATAATAGATTGTAACTTAGGTAAGGAAATCATCCTCTATTTTGTGTTTTGTAGGGTTTTGCTTTGTTAAACAATTTATCACCTGTTAATCTTCAAGTACAAACCATAATTGAAGATCTGTTTTTGGTTCATTATATGAGTTAGGTTGGTATGATGCTATAATTGCTACCACTGTGTGGTTTGTAGCTTGATGTTTCTATCATGTTGTGTTCGAGTCTCTATTGAGATGAGGTTCTCTGATTGTTTATTCGAGTCAAAACATATAATACAAAATTCAATTCTGTAGGTTCTTTCTATTATTTAAATGGCTTAAACATGGTTAAAATCATGGGGAGGAGGATGTTAACTCTTACAATGAAGAGGTCAATGAGGATTTCAAGGAGTTGTAGCAACATCTTGTTGGTATTAGTTGTTGCCCAAACTGATCTTTGATGATCGCAGATGATAAAACTAAACTAAACTTTCATAAACTTGATTCGTAACTTACAATGAATCGTATGTGTGTATGTATACAAACTTGAACTATGAACGATTACAAAGAAAACTAAAGCCCCTATTTATAGTTTCTAATGGGTACGAGTGAATAGACGCGTCTCTTCGTGAACTGGTGCGTCTCTAGATCTTGTGGTTGCAATTGAGCGTGAAGAGGTGTGTCCATTCGATGAAGAGTTGCATCCCCTTCTTTTCCTTGTGTGGCTGGTCGCGATCATAAGGGTGTGTCTCCAAGGATTCGCACCCCTTGGGATGTTGGTTGACAAGTTTGTTTTGTCACAATCAGCCCCTCAACTTTATAACCACCATACTATCTTCTAATTACTAATAAACCCTTGTAGTTTAGGATGTGAAATGATTAGACTTCATTCACCCCCCTAATCATGAACATCCTCAACTTGTTGCAGATCTTGAACTCTGAGCAGTTCTCGCATTGTAGCAAACTTGACCCTTGCTAGTGCCTTCGTTAGTATGCCTGCCCGTTGTAGTTCTCCGTTTATGTGTTCTATATCAATGTCCTCATTCTCCACGCATTCTCTTATGAAATGATAGCGTGTATCGATGTGCTTGCTTCTTCCATGAAAGACTGGATTCCTCATGAGTGCTATTGCAGAAACATTATCAACTCTGAGTGTTATCTTTTCTTCCTTCCAGCATGTAATTTCACTTAATAATCTTTTAAGCCATAGTGCTTGGCATGCTGCTGCAGTTGCTGCCATGAATTCTGATTCACATCATGAGAGTGCCACTGTTTGTTGCTTCTGCGTACACCAAGTTATAGGTGAATCTCCAAAGTAGAATACCAGACCAGTTGTTCCTTTTCCTTGGTCTGTGTTAACTCCATAACTGCTATCACTATAACCGGTGATCTTGCATCTTCCTTGCTTCTTGTAGATGATTCCATGCTCTTTAGTTCCTTTGATATAACGTAATACTTGCTTCACTGCTTTCAAGTGATGCTCCTTTGGTTCTTGCATGAATCTACTAAGCAGATGTCACACCCCGACCCGCAGCGGAAAAAGGATGATCGGGGCATGATTGGGTTATCATCAAAGCTCATGACATTTATTTTAACGTTTCATATTCATTAATACACTTTAATGGAAAATTACAATCAATATTACAACATGTCCTAAATATCAATCTAGGCTTCATTGTTTTCTTCTAAGGCATTTCCTATGTTTTCCTTGCTTCATCCTGTTCACCTGTATCATGTGTAAAGGGTTTTTGGATCAACAAAAAGTTGGCGAGTGAATCCTATGGAAAACATTTGAACAAGTTTATTTAATTGATTATGAAATAAAGTGCACAACCACACATGAGTAAAAATAGATGTAAACTTATTCATAAATCAATTTAATATTAAACAATACCACACATGAACAATAATGGATCGTTTAGAGGCACGCGTTGCTCAACTCGTCTCTCACGAGGAACTGATGGACCTAATGAATGAAATTGCATAAACATGATAATATGAAAGACATAACTACAAACAATATAAACTCAATAATACACACACGAAAATAATGGATTGGTTTTGAGGCACGCGTTGCTCAACTCGTCTCCCACGAGGAACTGGTGGGCTTAATGAATGAATTTCATATAAGTTGACAAAATGAAATACATAATCACAACAATATAAACAATCTAAGTTTAGGTCACGATATGGTATGGCACAAGTTTAAATAAACGAGTTAATTATTTTGTGACACATGACACACCCCAAAACGTGTAATTAAAAAGGGGGAGTTGTAAGATTCACTCACAGTGGGTGCGTTCGGTTGATGATGTTGAATGCACGCGAAGTGGTTTTAACCACGAGTGAAATTAACCTAGATAAATAGCATTATGGTTCGGTAAGTAAACGGATTTTATTAATCCATTTTAGTAGGATTGTTGGGTGTATTTTTTGTGAGTTTAAGGCTATTTTCTAACCTTAAAAATGTTATTTTTAAGTATTTTTAATTAAAATAAATAAATAAAAATAACAAAAAAAAGTTGACTTTTTTGACCGTTGACCGTTGACCTTTGACCTTGACTGTTTGACCGGTTCGTATGCGTGTAAGTGTGCGCTGAGTGAGGCTCGAACCCGAGACCTCCCGTACGCGTGCACGCAGCTCTACCAACTGAGCTACGTGTCTAACCCGAAATATTTCTGTTTTTAATTATATTTATATATTAATTAGATTAATCCGAAAATCAGCTTATTTCTAAAAAGATTTTAATCCGTGACTCGGTGCGCTCCACAGGTCTCGAACCCGGGACCTGTGGTTTATGTTAACACACAGTCCACCGCTGGACTGTGTGTCCAACTTGTTAAATAAACTGATTTTTATTATACTTAAATACAAACTAAGTATTTTCATTTCTGACTTAAATAAAAAGTTTGATAATTGTTCGGACCGGTGCGGTAGTCCGGACTCGAACTCGAGACGTTTACGTGTTTATTGTGCACACAGTCCACCGCTGGACTGTGTGTCTAACCCGAGTTATATCTTGATTTATAATAAACTTAAACATTACAGAAACTTCGTCTTCTTCGTTGATTTTAACCAGAATCGGAAGTCCGACTGGTTCGATATTTTAATCGTGTTCTTTAGTGTTTTGAGGTTAATTACAGATGAGATATAAATAAAAAGAAAGAAAAATTAGGCGTAAAGTATACCGACTGGACTCCTCTGTTTCTCCGGCAGAACTCCGGCGACAGCAAAAGATTCCGGCGTCGTGTGTCTTGCAGCAGAGAGTCTTCAGCAAGCTTGAAAAGGATGTGGGTGACTTCGGTATAAGCTCAGGGGGTTCAGTAAGGCTCAGAAGTGAAGGGTTCGGTTTTCGGCGATGAGCAGAAATTTTCCGGCGAGTGAAATTACGTCAGGTAAAGGTGCGGTTTTGAGCGAAAAAGCTTGCAGAGGTTCGAGGAGGTATTTATAGGGCAGGTCGTCGATGAATTTGGTCCGATTTCCAACTTGATTCGTCGTTTAAAAATTCTCCGGCGGTTATAGCTTGTGTCGCGGGTTCAGGCGTCGGTTATAACCGATGTGGGTTTAAATGTTTACGTTAAGACTTGAAGAAACCGTCCAATCTCGCGAGATCGCCGGGATTTCCGACGACTGAAATTTGGGCGCCGGTTTTGAATTCGGAAAAACATGTTATGAATTAATTGATTCTAATAATTAACAAGAAACACTAGTGGCGCAGTGGTTGGAGAGTTGAGTGTTAAGTCGTTGACCCGGCTGACTGACCCGGGTTCGAAACCCGGCATAAACATTTAATTTTTATTTCATTATTTTTAACAATTTTTCAAAAACAAATTATATATTCCAATATAATAATTAATTATGTATCGTTTAAAATTAATTTGGGCATTAAATACGCCACGAAATTTTAAACTGATTGTTCGGTTAATAAACGGAGCGGGTTTGGTAAAATCCGTTTTTGACGGATGTTACAGTATCCCCTGCTTTTTAGAAATTTCGTCCCGAAATTTAAATAGTGATATATTTGACTAAAAGAATGATGGTGTTTAGTTTGACAGTTACATGCTTAGAAAAAGTAAGGTTTTAAGTTTTTGTTTGAGGGGTAACGTTCCTTGTAAGGGTTAAGTACCCTATTACAGGAATCGTTTTTTGTTGCCTACTGTAAAAGTATTGATAAGCAGAATTGATTCGCTAAATATGATATCATGCATAAGAGTTTGGATATGTTTGGAAGGATATGGTTATATCCTAAGGCAAAACTTCTAATACTACAACCTACATGGAACTTCTCATAACCATCTAACAATACCTCTGATCCTTTGACAAGAATACTTATATATAGGAAGTACCAACGGCGTATCCACCATATTCTTGTCAAATTTTCATTGGTTTTATCAGTAAGTTATGATTGGTTCTATGACTATAGAACATAAATAAACAAAACAGTTAATATTTGAATCCACATTCTGATAGCATATATGTTTGAATGGTGACAGTTCCTCTCTCGTTTGTTATGATGGAGAGGTTAGTTTATGTAGAAATGGAACACAATCCAATTCTTTAAATAGCGAGATGATATAAATGTAACACAAATTTTAACCAAGACAATACTAAATCCTACATGGAACTTCTCATAACCGCCTGATAATGCCTCTGATCCTTTGACAAGAATACTTATATATAGGAAGTACCAGCGGCGTATCCACCATATTCTTGTCAAATTTTCATTGGTTTTATCCGCAAATTATGATTAGTTACCAAGAAACTACTAAATCCTACATAGAACTTCTCATAACCGTCTGACAATGCCTCTGATCCTTTGACAAGAATACTTATATATAGGAAGTACCAGCGGCGTATCCACCATATTCTCGTCAAATTTTCATTGGTTTTATCAGTGAATTATGATTAGTCCTATGTGACTCCACAACCAATACAACAAATACAAAAATACTGAAAATGAAAAAATGTCTGTGCGATCAAGGCTCAATCAAACGGAGCCGATCGTATTGCATGTACTGAAAATGAAAATGTCTGTATGATCAAGGCTCAATCAAGCGGAGCCGATCGTATTGCATGTACTGAAAATAATAAATTTAATCTAAACAACAATCACACAAACAGCCTATACATGGAACCTTTCATAACCGCCTGATAATGCCTCCGATCCTTTGACAAGAATACTTATATATAGGAAGTACCAGCGGCGTATCCACCATATTCTCGTCAAATTCTCATTGACTTTATCCGCAAGTTATGATTAGTTCTATGTGACTCTACAACAAACACAACAACCACAAGATACTGATAATGAAAATGTCTGTGCGATCAAGGCTCAATCAAACGGAGCCGATCGTATTGCATGTACTGAAAAATGAAAATGTCTGTGCGATCAAGGCTCAATCAAGCGGAGCCGATCGTATTGCATGTACTGAAAATAATAAATTTAATCTAAACAACAATCACACAAACAGCCTATACATGGAACCTTTCATAACCGCCTGATAATGCCTCGATCCTTGACAAGAATACTTATATATAGGAAGTACCAACGGCGTATCCACCATATTCTCGTCAAATTCTCATTGACTTTATCCGCAAGTTATGATTAGTTCTATGTGACTCTACAACAAACACAACAACCACAAGATACTGATAATGAAAATGTCTGTGCGATCAAGGCTCAATCAAACGGAGCCGATCGTATTGCATGTACTGAAAAATGAAAATGTCTGTGCGATCAAGGCTCAATCAAACGGAGCCGATCGTATGTGGGCACGCCAGGTTCAACCTCATAATGAAATGGGGAACATGCTCAACGCTCATAATGTAATGGGGAGCGGCGGCCTATGAAATTGCATGTACTGAAATAATAAACAATAATTACTCAAACAGTCTACACATGGAACCTCTCATAACCGCAGATAATGCTTCTGATCCTTTGACAAGAATACTTATATATAGGAAGTACCAGCGGCGTATCCACCATATTCTTGTCAAAGTTTCATTGGCTTTATCCTTAAGTTATGATTGGTTCTATGTGATTCTAAAACATAAAGAAAAACATAAAACTAAACGATTGGAGTTGAATCTGATCTTCGGTGAAGAGGACTAGTTGGGTATCTTCGTTTGGGCCGTCGACAGGATTGGCGTTGATGTTGAAGACTCTTCCTCTTGCTGGTGGCCTAGCGGTTGGGTTTTCTTGGTTTACTTGGTTAACTGGATTTGATTGAGCTTGAGCGTTTATGATGTTAACCAATCGAGGGCACGTGTTTCTAAAGTGGGTAGGGTCGCCACAATTGAAACAAGCTCGAACATATGGGAACATGGGGTATTGGGGTCGTTGATAGGTTTGGACCATGTTTTGAGTAGGGGGAGAGATTTGGTTTTGAAAGGTGCGGCAAACCTTGCTCAAATGACCATAGCGTCCATAAGTTGCACATAGTCGACAAGGTAAAGTAAGGGGATGGTGATAAAAGCAGTTGTTGCATCGAGGGTGAGGTCCAAGATATGGTTTCTTATTTGGGTAAGTTGAGTTGGGTGCCACTTGAGTGATTGGGATAGCTTGGATGGGTATGGCGTGTGAAATTGGTTGATTACGTTGGGTAGTAGCGAAAAGTTGCCCGTCTCTCTTTCTCTTAGAATTGGGTTGAGAAGGGGATTCGGTTTGGGTGTAGTCGGAGGTTTCAGTCGATGCTTTATCCTTCTTCTTCTCCTCCTTGAAGTCTTTGTTCCGGATTCGGTTCTCAGTGAGCTCTGTTGCTAGCTCCATTGCTGCTTCCAAAGTTGCAGGCGTGGTACTTATTACAGAGTCTTGAATCTTTGACGGAAGACCACGAATGTAGTGCTCGATCAAACGGTAGAGGGGAGTGAACATGTTGGGAACCATTTGATGTAACTCGAGGAATCTTTTGTTGTATGTGGTGTGGTCTCCTTCCTTTTGCTTCAACGAATAAAATTCATCTTCTAATTTCTTGATTTCGCTCCTTGGGCAAAATCGTCTGGTCATGATTTCCTTCAATTCGTTCCAAGTTAAGGTCATAGCATCTTCCACACCTCGTTTGGCCTTCTCTGTATTCCACCAAGTAAGTGCTATTCCATATAAATGACCGGTAGCATATCGCACTTTGCGATCATCAGGGCAATCGCAATTTAGAAAAGTGTTCTCCATTTCTTCAAACCAATGGAGGAGAGCAGTGACACCTTTAGTCCCTTTGTATTTCGGAGGGTCGCATGATTTGAAATGCTTGTAGGTGCATTTAGTGGTATTTGGGGGAGAGTTGATAACGTTTAGATTTTCTTGATTGATAGGATTAGCGGTAAGTGCTTGTTGGACTTGGATTACAATGTTGGGTATTACGGCAGCCATTTGTTGAGCGATTAGGGCAGCCATGCGCTCGCGGGCTTTTCCTGCTCTCATCTTCCTACGGGTGAGGTTAGAAGACATCTACAAGGAATACATGTCAAGAGTATGAGTTGGATGTTTTTGGGATCATGGGTCGCACTAGGAATGAACATTCATAAAATAATTATAGAAAAATAAATCTACTACATCTATAGGATGTCTTGGGCTTTGCTCGCCATTAGGCCCTACATGCCGCCATACTTCACCTTTGTAATCATGTGGGCCCCCATGAATACCGGGTTTTTCATATGGTTCGCATGTGTTAGCCTGGTTGCGTACACTAAAACCCGGAGAAAATCGAGAAATATGTATACAACGTATGGTATTCGGAATGTGTCCAGGTGTAGACACGGTGACACCTCAAAGTGGGTTAGTTCGAACGACGTTTGGTGTGGCATGCTTTGGCCTAATAGATCCTTCGTACTCTTATCGTTAGTCCCCAGGTAGGCAAACTGGTCCGTTATATTGGATTTATACGAATGCCAACCTAGACAGGACGTTCCGACTACCGGTACTTTTACCCTTCCAGTTACTACATGCCCGTCGCAGAACTTACTTTGATGAGATTTGAAAATTGCAACAAAATCTTTGAATAATGAGAGTATGAAAATGAATTGAATATATGAACATTGATATATGTATAATGAATATGTCTATAAGTATGTATGTTTGACTGTAAGTATAAACAAATATGAAACAAATAAATATCACAAGTTTGTATGTAACCACCTAATCAATTAAAATTTAGGCAGACTATAGTATAGGCTCTAAGGGTCTAATAACCTATCCTATATCCCTATAGTCATGGCACTGATACCAATCTGTCACACCCCGACCCGCAGCGGAAAAAGGTGATCGGGGCATGATTGGGTTATCATCAAAGCTCATGACATTTATTTTAACGTTTCATATTCATTAATACACTTTAATGGAAAATTACAATCAATATTACAACATGTCCTAAATATCAATCTAGGCTTCATTGTTTTCTTCTAAGGCATTTCCTATGTTTTCCTTGCTTCATCCTGTTCACCTGTATCATGTGTAAAAGGGTTTTTGGATCAACAAAAAGTTGGCGAGTGAATCCTATGGAAAACATTTGAACAAGTTTATTTAATTGATTATGAAATAAAGTGCACAACCACACATGAGTAAAAATAGATGTAAACTTATTCATAAATCAATTTAATATTAAACAATCCACACATGAACAATAATGGATCGTTTAGAGGCACGCGTTGCTCAACTCGTCTCTCACGAGGAACTGATGGACCTA
This sequence comes from Scalesia atractyloides, assembly GCA_947069175.1. Taxonomy (NCBI): domain Eukaryota; kingdom Viridiplantae; phylum Streptophyta; class Magnoliopsida; order Asterales; family Asteraceae; genus Scalesia; species Scalesia atractyloides. Next base: position 81,637,657 of record CAMTDV010000013.1, read on the forward strand.
ATGAATGAAATTGCATAAACATGATAATATGAAATACATAACTACAAACAATATAAACTCAATAATACACACACGAACAATAATGGATTGGTTTTGAGGCACGCGTTGCTCAACTCGTCTCCCACGAGGAACTGGTGGGCTTAATGAATGAATTTCATATAAGTTGACAAAATGAAATACATAATCACAACAATATAAACAATCTAAGTTTAGGTCACGATATGGTATGGCACAAGTTTAAATAAACGAGTTAATTATTTTGTGACACATGACACACCCCAAAACGTGTAATTAAAAAGGGGGAGTTGTAAGATTCACTCACAGTGGGTGCGTTCGGTTGATGATGTTGAATGCACGCGAAGTGGTTTTAACCACGAGTGAAATTAACCTAGATAAATAGCATTATGGTTCGGTAAGTAAACTGATTTTATTAATCCATTTTAGTAGGATTGTTGGGTGTATTTTTTGTGAGTTTAAGGCTATTTTCTAACCTTAAAAATGTTATTTTTAAGTATTTTTAATTAAAATAAATAAATAAAAATAACAAAAAAAAGTTGACTTTTTTGACCGTTGACCGTTGACCTTTGACCTTGACTGTTTGACCGGTTCGTATGCGTGTAAGTGTGCGCTGAGTGAGGCTCGAACCCGAGACCTCCCGTACGCGTGCACGCAGCTCTACCAACTGAGCTACGTGTCTAACCCGAAATATTTCTGTTTTTAATTATATTTATATATTAATTAGATTAATCCGAAAATCAGCTTATTTCTAAAAAGATTTTAATCCGTGACTCGGTGCGCTCCACAGGTCTCGAACCCGGGACCTGTGGTTTATGTTAACACACAGTCCACCGCTGGACTGTGTGTCCAACTTGTTAAATAAACTGATTTTTATTATACTTAAATACAAACTAAGTATTTTCATTTCTGACTTAAATAAAAAGTTTGATAATTGTTCGGACCGGTGCGGTAGTCCGGACTCGAACTCGAGACGTTTACGTGTTTATTGTGCACACAGTCCACCGCTGGACTGTGTGTCTAACCCGAGTTATATCTTGATTTATAATAAACTTAAACATTACAGAAACTTCGTCTTCTTCGTTGATTTTAACCAGAATCGGAAGTCCGACTGGTTCGATATTTTAATCGTGTTCTTTAGTGTTTTGAGGTTAATTACAGATGAGATATAAATAAAAAGAAAGAAAAATTAGGCGTAAAGTATACCGACTGGACTCCTCTGTTTCTCCGGCAGAACTCCGGCGACAGCAAAAGATTCCGGCGTCGTGTGTCTTGCAGCAGAGAGTCTTCAGCAAGCTTGAAAAGGATGTGGGTGACTTCGGTATAAGCTCAGGGGGTTCAGTAAGGCTCAGAAGTGAAGGGTTCGGTTTTCCGGCGATGAGCAGAAATTTTCCGGCGAGTGAAATTACGTCAGGTAAAGGTGCGGTTTTGAGCGAAAAAGCTTGCAGAGGTTCGAGGAGGTATTTATAGGGCAGGTCGTCGATGAATTTGGTCCGATTTCCAACTTGATTCGTCGTTTAAAAATTCTCCGGCGGTTATAGCTTGTGTCGCGGGTTCAGGCGTCGGTTATAACCGATGTGGGTTTAAATGTTTACGTTAAGACTTGAAGAAACCGTCCAATCTCGCGAGATCGCCGGGATTTCCGACGACTGAAATTTGGGCGCCGGTTTTGAATTCGGAAAAACATGTTATGAATTAATTGATTCTAATAATTAACAAGAAACACTAGTGGCGCAGTGGTTGGAGAGTTGAGTGTTAAGTCGTTGACCCGGCTGACTGACCCGGGTTCGAAACCCGGCATAAACATTTAATTTTTATTTCATTATTTTTAACAATTTTTCAAAAACAAATTATATATTCCAATATAATAATTAATTATGTATCGTTTAAAATTAATTTGGGCATTAAATACGCCACGAAATTTTAAACTGATTGTTCGGTTAATAAACGGAGCGGGTTTGGTAAAATCCGTTTTTGACGGATGTTACAGTATCCCCTGCTTTTTAGAAATTTCGTCCCGAAATTTAAATAGTGATATATTTGACTAAAAGAATGATGGTGTTTAGTTTGACAGTTACATGCTTAGAAAAAGTAAGGTTTTAAGTTTTTGTTTGAGGCGGTAACGTTCCTTGTAAGGGTTAAGTACCCTATTACAGGAATCGTTTTTTGTTGCCTACTGTAAAAGTATTGATAAGCAGAATTGATTCGCTAAATATGATATCATGCATAAGAGTTTGGATATGTTTGGAAGGATATGGTTATATCCTAAGGCAAAACTTCTAATACTACAACCTACATGGAACTTCTCATAACCATCTAACAATACCTCTGATCCTTTGACAAGAATACTTATATATAGGAAGTACCAACGGCGTATCCACCATATTCTTGTCAAATTTTCATTGGTTTTATCAGTAAGTTATGATTGGTTCTATGACTATAGAACATAAATAAACAAAACAGTTAATATTTGAATCCACATTCTGATAGCATATATGTTTGAATGGTGACAGTTCCTCTCTCGTTTGTTATGATGGAGAGGTTAGTTTATGTAGAAATGGAACACAATCCAAGTTCTTTAAATAGCGAGATGATATAAATGTAACACAAATTTTAACCAAGACAATACTAAATCCTACATGGAACTTCTCATAACCGCCTGATAATGCCTCTGATCCTTTGACAAGAATACTTATATATAGGAAGTACCAGCGGCGTATCCACCATATTCTTGTCAAATTTTCATTGGTTTTATCCGCAAATTATGATTAGTTACCAAGAAACTACTAAATCCTACATAGAACTTCTCATAACCGTCTGACAATGCCTCTGATCCTTTGACAAGAATACTTATATATAGGAAGTACCAGCGGCGTATCCACCATATTCTCGTCAAATTTTCATTGGTTTTATCAGTGAATTATGATTAGTCCTATGTGACTCCACAACCAATACAACAAATACAAAAATACTGAAAATGAAAAAATGTCTGTGCGATCAAGGCTCAATCAAACGGAGCCGATCGTATTGCATGTACTGAAAATGAAAATGTCTGTATGATCAAGGCTCAATCAAGCGGAGCCGATCGTATTGCATGTACTGAAAATAATAAATTTAATCTAAACAACAATCACACAAACAGCCTATACATGGAACCTTTCATAACCGCCTGATAATGCCTCCGATCCTTTGACAAGAATACTTATATATAGGAAGTACCAGCGGCGTATCCACCATATTCTCGTCAAATTCTCATTGACTTTATCCGCAAGTTATGATTAGTTCTATGTGACTCTACAACAAACACAACAACCACAAGATACTGATAATGAAAATGTCTGTGCGATCAAGGCTCAATCAAACGGAGCCGATCGTATTGCATGTACTGAAAAATGAAAATGTCTGTGCGATCAAGGCTCAATCAAGCGGAGCCGATCGTATTGCATGTACTGAAAATAATAAATTTAATCTAAACAACAATCACACAAACAGCCTATACATGGAACCTTTCATAACCGCCTGATAATGCCTCCGATCCTTTGACAAGAATACTTATATATAGGAAGTACCAACGGCGTATCCACCATATTCTCGTCAAATTCTCATTGACTTTATCCGCAAGTTATGATTAGTTCTATGTGACTCTACAACAAACACAACAACCACAAGATACTGATAATGAAAATGTCTGTGCGATCAAGGCTCAATCAAACGGAGCCGATCGTATTGCATGTACTGAAAAATGAAAATGTCTGTGCGATCAAGGCTCAATCAAACGGAGCCGATCGTATGTGGGCACGCCAGGTTCAACCTCATAATGAAATGGGGAACATGCTCAACGCTCATAATGTAATGGGGAGCGGCGGCCTATGAAATTGCATGTACTGAAATAATAAACAATAATTACTCAAACAGTCTACACATGGAACCTCTCATAACCGCCAGATAATGCTTCTGATCCTTTGACAAGAATACTTATATATAGGAAGTACCAGCGGCGTATCCACCATATTCTTGTCAAAGTTTCATTGGCTTTATCCTTAAGTTATGATTGGTTCTATGTGATTCTAAAACATAAAGAAAAACATAAAACTAAACGATTGGAGTTGAATCTGATCTTCGGTGAAGAGGACTAGTTGGGTATCTTCGTTTGGGCCGTCGACAGGATTGGCGTTGATGTTGAAGACTCTTCCTCTTGCTGGTGGCCTAGCGGTTGGGTTTTCTTGGTTTACTTGGTTAACTGGATTTGATTGAGCTTGAGCGTTTATGATGTTAACCAATCGAGGGCACGTGTTTCTAAAGTGGGTAGGGTCGCCACAATTGAAACAAGCTCGAACATATGGGAACATGGGGTATTGGGGTCGTTGATAGGTTTGGACCATGTTTTGAGTAGGGGGAGAGATTTGGTTTTGAAAGGTGCGGCAAACCTTGCTCAAATGACCATAGCGTCCATAAGTTGCACATAGTCGACAAGGTAAAGTAAGGGGATGGTGATAAAAGCAGTTGTTGCATCGAGGGTGAGGTCCAAGATATGGTTTCTTATTTGGGTAAGTTGAGTTGGGTGCCACTTGAGTGATTGGGATAGCTTGGATGGGTATGGCGTGTGAAATTGGTTGATTACGTTGGGTAGTAGCGAAAAGTTGCCCGTCTCTCTTTCTCTTAGAATTGGGTTGAGAAGGGGATTCGGTTTGGGTGTAGTCGGAGGTTTCAGTCGATGCTTTATCCTTCTTCTTCTCCTCCTTGAAGTCTTTGTTCCGGATTCGGTTCTCAGTGAGCTCTGTTGCTAGCTCCATTGCTGCTTCCAAAGTTGCAGGCGTGGTACTTATTACAGAGTCTTGAATCTTTGACGGAAGACCACGAATGTAGTGCTCGATCAAACGGTAGAGGGGAGTGAACATGTTGGGAACCATTTGATGTAACTCGAGGAATCTTTTGTTGTATGTGGTGTGGTCTCCTTCCTTTTGCTTCAACGAATAAAATTCATCTTCTAATTTCTTGATTTCGCTCCTTGGGCAAAATCGTCTGGTCATGATTTCCTTCAATTCGTTCCAAGTTAAGGTCATAGCATCTTCCACACCTCGTTTGGCCTTCTCTGTATTCCACCAAGTAAGTGCTATTCCATATAAATGACCGGTAGCATATCGCACTTTGCGATCATCAGGGCAATCGCAATTTAGAAAAGTGTTCTCCATTTCTTCAAACCAATGGAGGAGAGCAGTGACACCTTTAGTCCCTTTGTATTTCGGAGGGTCGCATGATTTGAAATGCTTGTAGGTGCATTTAGTGGTATTTGGGGGAGAGTTGATAACGTTTAGATTTTCTTGATTGATAGGATTAGCGGTAAGTGCTTGTTGGACTTGGATTACAATGTTGGGTATTACGGCAGCCATTTGTTGAGCGATTAGGGCAGCCATGCGCTCGCGGGCTTTTCCTGCTCTCATCTTCCTACGGGTGAGGTTAGAAGACATCTACAAGGAATACATGTCAAGAGTATGAGTTGGATGTTTTTGGGATCATGGGTCGCACTAGGAATGAACATTCATAAAATAATTATAGAAAAATAAATCTACTACATCTATAGGATGTCTTGGGCTTTGCTCGCCATTAGGCCCTACATGCTGCCATACTTCACCTTTGTAATCATGTGGGCCCCCATGAATACCGGGTTTTTCATATGGTTCGCATGTGTTAGCCTGGTTGCGTACACTAAAACCCGGAGAAAATCGAGAAATATGTATACAACGTATGGTATTCGGAATGTGTCCAGGTGTAGACACGGTGACACCTCAAAGTGGGTTAGTTCGAACGACGTTTGGTGTGGCATGCTTTGGCCTAATAGATCCTTCGTACTCTTATCGTTAGTCCCCAGGTAGGCAAACTGGTCCGTTATATTGGATTTATACGAATGCCAACCTAGACAGGACGTTCCGACTACCGGTACTTTTACCCTTCCAGTTACTACATGCCCGTCGCAGAACTTACTTTGATGAGATTTGAAAATTGCAACAAAATCTTTGAATAATGAGAGTATGAAAATGAATTGAATATATGAACATTGATATATGTATAATGAATATGTCTATAAGTATGTATGTTTGACTGTAAGTATAAACAAATATGAAACAAATAAATATCACAAGTTTGTATGTAACCACCTAATCAATTAAAATTTAGGCAGACTATAGTATAGGCTCTAAGGGTCTAATAACCTATCCTATATCCCTATAGTCATGGCACTGATACCAATCTGTCACACCCCGACCCGCAGCGGAAAAAGGTGATCGGGGCATGATTGGGTTATCATCAAAGCTCATGACATTTATTTTAACGTTTCATATTCATTAATACACTTTAATGGAAAATTACAATCAATATTACAACATGTCCTAAATATCAATCTAGGCTTCATTGTTTTCTTCTAAGGCATTTCCTATGTTTTCCTTGCTTCATCCTGTTCACCTGTATCATGTGTAAAAGGGTTTTTGGATCAACAAAAAGTTGGCGAGTGAATCCTATGGAAAACATTTGAACAAGTTTATTTAATTGATTATGAAATAAAGTGCACAACCACACATGAGTAAAAATAGATGTAAACTTATTCATAAATCAATTTAATATTAAACAATACACACATGAACAATAATGGATCGTTTAGAGGCACGCGTTGCTCAACTCGTCTCTCACGAGGAACTGATGGACCTAATGAATGAAATTGCATAAACATGATAATATGAAATACATAACTACAAACAATATAAACTCAATAATACACACACGAACAATAATGGATTGGTTTTGAGGCACGCGTTGCTCAACTCGTCTCCCACGAGGAACTGGTGGGCTTAATGAATGAATTTCATATAAGTTGACAAAATGAAATACATAATCACAACAATATAAACAATCTAAGTTTAGGTCACGATATGGTATGGCACAAGTTTAAATAAACGAGTTAATTATTTTGTGACACATGACACACCCCAAAACGTGTAATTAAAAAGGGGGAGTTGTAAGATTCACTCACAGTGGGTGCGTTCGGTTGATGATGTTGAATGCACGCGAAGTGGTTTTAACCACGAGTGAAATTAACCTAGATAAATAGCATTATGGTTCGGTAAGTAAACTGATTTTATTAATCCATTTTAGTAGGATTGTTGGGTGTATTTTTTGTGAGTTTAAGGCTATTTTCTAACCTTAAAAATGTTATTTTTAAGTATTTTTAATTAAAATAAATAAATAAAAATAACAAAAAAAAGTTGACTTTTTTGACCGTTGACCGTTGACCTTTGACCTTGACTGTTTGACCGGTTCGTATGCGTGTAAGTGTGCGCTGAGTGAGGCTCGAACCCGAGACCTCCCGTACGCGTGCACGCAGCTCTACCAACTGAGCTACGTGTCTAACCCGAAATATTTCTGTTTTTAATTATATTTATATATTAATTAGATTAATCCGAAAATCAGCTTATTTCTAAAAAGATTTTAATCCGTGACTCGGTGCGCTCCACAGGTCTCGAACCCGGGACCTGTGGTTTATGTTAACACACAGTCCACCGCTGGACTGTGTGTCCAACTTGTTAAATAAACTGATTTTTATTATACTTAAATACAAACTAAGTATTTTCATTTCTGACTTAAATAAAAAGTTTGATAATTGTTCGGACCGGTGCGGTAGTCCGGACTCGAACTCGAGACGTTTACGTGTTTATTGTGCACACAGTCCACCGCTGGACTGTGTGTCTAACCCGAGTTATATCTTGATTTATAATAAACTTAAACATTACAGAAACTTCGTCTTCTTCGTTGATTTTAACCAGAATCGGAAGTCCGACTGGTTCGATATTTTAATCGTGTTCTTTAGTGTTTTGAGGTTAATTACAGATGAGATATAAATAAAAAGAAAGAAAAATTAGGCGTAAAGTATACCGACTGGACTCCTCTGTTTCTCCGGCAGAACTCCGGCGACAGCAAAAGATTCCGGCGTCGTGTGTCTTGCAGCAGAGAGTCTTCAGCAAGCTTGAAAAGGATGTGGGTGACTTCGGTATAAGCTCAGGGGGTTCAGTAAGGCTCAGAAGTGAAGGGTTCGGTTTTCCGGCGATGAGCAGAAATTTTCCGGCGAGTGAAATTACGTCGGGTAAAGGTGCGGTTTTGAGCGAAAAAGCTTGCAGAGGTTCGAGGAGGTATTTATAGGGCAGCTCGTCGATGAATTTGGTCCGATTTCCAACTTGATTCGTCGGTTAAAAATTCTCCGGCGGTTATAGCTTGTGTCGCGGGTTCAGGCGTCGGTTATAACCGATGTGGGTTTAAATGTTTACGTTAAGACTTGAAGAAACCGTCCAATCTCGCGAGATCGCCGGGATTTCCGACGACTGAAATTTGGGCGCCGGTTTTGAATTCGGAAAAACATGTTATGAATTAATTGATTCTAATAATTAACAAGAAACACTAGTGGCGCAGTGGTTGGAGAGTTGAGTGTTAAGTCGTTGACCCGGCTGACTGACCCGGGTTCGAAACCCGGCAGAAACATTTAATTTTTATTTCATTATTTTTAACAATTTTTCAAAAACAAATTATATATTCCAATATAATAATTAATTATCTATCGTTTAATATTAATTTGGGCATTAAATACGCCACGAAATTTTAAACTGATTGTTCGGTTAATAAACAGAGCGTGTTTGGTAAAATCCATTTTTGACGGATGTTACAGCAGACTGACTGGGTAACATAGGTCTGGCCTTGTATGCAGTAGGGTACCTGAGAGAACCTATCAGGCTTCTGTAATGCATTGCATCTATCAGATCTCCTTCTTCAGTCTTCGTTAATTGTGTTCCTGGATTCATAGGAATCTTTGTATCGTTGCAGGTTAACATATCAGCTTCTTTGAGTATCTTGTTGATATAGCATGTTTGCTTGATGGCTATCTCACCCCCTGCTTGAATAACTTCTATTCCCAGGTAATATGCTAGCAATCCTAGATCGCTCATTTCAAACTTGTTTTCCATCTGAGACTTGAAAACATCTATCTCCTTCCTTGATGTTCCAGTGACTATCAAATCATCAACGTAGACTCCGACTATCAATGTAGAAGTATTACTTGTCCTTGTATAGATTGCATGCTCTAAAGTGCACTTCTTGAAGTTAAGTGACTTTAGGGTTTGATCTAACTTCGTATTCCATGCACGTGGTGCTTGTCTCAATCCATACAGTGCTTTTGATAGTTTGTAAACCTTTCCTTCATTTCTTGGCTTTACGAATCCTTCTGGTTGTGAGACATAGACCTCCTCCTTGAGATCTCCGTGTAAGAATGCAGACTTCACGTCTAAGTGATGTACCTCCCAACCTTGATATGCTGCTAAAGCCAACATTAGTCGAACTGTTTCTATGCGAGCTACTGGTGCAAAGACTTCATCAAAGTCTATTCCATGTTGCTGAACATATCCTTTTGCTACCAGTCTGGCTTTGTGTCTAGTGACCTTTCCATTTGCATCTTTCTTTGTCTTTAATACCCATTTTAATCCTATTGCCTTGTGATCTCTTGGCAGCTCTGTCAATCTCCAAGTGTTATTCTTGTTTATCGAATCTAACTCAGCCTTCATTGCTTCAATCCATTTGCTGTCACTAGATGCTTCCTTGTAATTCTTTGGTTCTTCTTCAGCAAGTAGTAATTTGTGTGGATCTACTTGAATTTCTTCTGTCTCGTCATACAATTCTTCGAGACTTTCAGTTTTACTGGAGTATCGCTAATACTCTCAGTTGTATTCTCTGATATAGATGGACCTCCACTTGACAAACTGCTTGAACTTCCGATTGTTTGAGTGTGCTGGTGGTGTCATGTAGGAGTAACGCGGGCCCAAGTGTGGAGGAGCGGGCCATTTTATATTTGGAGGCCCAAGATCGCGTGACAAATGGGGCTTCACTAAAATGGCTTTAACTTGGGCTACGGGGGTCCGTTTTGGGCGTGCGACCAGTCAAAACGATCGTGGGGAAAAATCCCATTTTGCTGCAAACGCCTTAGGCGGTTTAGGTGGACGTTCGGGCCCAAAAAAGGCTTATTTCTATGAGTATTTTTCATTTTTATGTTTTTTGGGCTTTTTGCCAACTTTTGTTTTGTTTTAGTTTTTAGCCCGAGTGTATTTTGGAGCCCGTTTCGAATTTATAACTCTATTAATATGTTGGTTATGAGGGGATAATGATCAGATTTCAGTTTTGGAAAAAACAGTTTTTCACTTCAAATTCCGTGCCCTTTGGGTTGAATTTTTGGGCTGGGACAAGTTCATCATGGGTATTCGTAGAATCAACATGATTGATCTTACTTATCGTTTCTACTCTACATCAGTTGGTATCAGAGCCGAATTCCTGGCTCAAAATGCCTCCAAGAAGAAACAGACTCGATGAAGTTTATGAACGGGAGTTGGAGCAGCGGCTCATGGCCCGAATGGATCAACGAGGTGGTCGATCAGTTGACTAACCGGATGGAAGGCTTGATGAATCGTAGGAGGCAGCAACCCAATGATGGGTATGGTTCGGATTTCAGTAATCCGTTTGGCGATGGTTCGTATTCCGGTGGCGATCAGGAGGATCGGCCGAGGAGAGGGTAATCGACATTGGGATTCTGGGATAAGGGTTGATATTTCGGAATTCGAAGGGGCTAGTTTGAACCCGGAGGGGTTCATCGATTGGTTGTCCACTGTCGAGGAAGTGTTTGAGTACAAGGAGGTTCCTGAGAATAAGCGGGTGGCTTTGATTTCTACCAGACTGCGTGGTAGGGCTTCTGCCTGGTGGCAGCAATTGAAGCTTACACGAGAAAGGCTCGGGAAGTCGAGAATCATGACATGGACCAAGATGAGAAAGTGCTTGCGGTCCAACTTCTTGCCACATAACTTTCAACGGTTGATGTACCAGCGTCTGCAGAACTTAAAGCAGGGGGCTAAGTCGGTTGATGATTATACAACTGAGTTTTACCAGTTGATCGCCAGGAACGATATTCAAGAGGCGGAGGAGCAACTTGTTTCTCGGTATATTGGGGGTTTGAGGGTGCAAATCATGGAGTCAGTGAATCTTTTTGATCCATTGACCATTGCATAGGCACACCAACGGGCGTTGGCCTTTGAGAAGCAAAACCGACGGTTGAGTGGTTCGTATTCTAACGCCCTTAATGGGGGAAATGTACAGTCGGGTGGTGGGGCACCTCGCGGGGGGCCTAGCCAACAGAGACCAGGGGGTAACAATACCGGGTCAGCCTCTAAAGGGGCTAGTAGTAGTGGTCCGAGATGTTTCAGTTCTGGTGAAACGGGCCATCGACAAGCTGAGTGTAAAAAGGCTGGTAAATGACACATGTTTGTCGAGTCTGAGGATGAATAACATGAAGAATACGAGAATACCCCGGTGTATGATGAAGAAACTGAATACGAGGTAGAGTTTGTGTCCAGTGATGTTGGGGTAAACCTAGTGGTCAGACGTTCTTGTTATAGACCAAAGGCAGATGGGGATGATTGGCTCAAGCATAATATCTTCCATTCAACATGTACCATTTTGGGGAAGGTATGCACGTTCGTTATTGATTCTGGAAGTTGTGATAATTTGATATCTGAAGAGGCGGTATTGAAGTTGTCTCTGAAGACAGAGAGTCACCCGAAGCCTTACAAGCTTCAGTGGCTCAAGAAGGGTGGAGAGGTCTCGGTGTCTAAGCGAGCCCTTGTTTCCATTTCTATTGGGTCCACATACAAAGATTATGTTGTGTGTGATGTGGTCCCTATGGATGCGTGTCACTTGTTGTTGGGTAGGCCTTGGGAATACGAGCGGAACATAGAGCATAATGGGCGATCTATTCTGTTTGGCGGTGTGAAGATCACTCTTGTTCCTACCAAGCCTAGACAGTTAACCACAAAACATTCAGGCACTCTGTTGACTATTAGCCAGTTTCAAGATGAACTGGAGGAGGGGGATAGTGTTTTTGTGTTGATGGGGAAGCCGGTGCGTGAGGAATTTGAAATTCCTGATGCTATGTTTCCTTTGCTTGAGGAGTTTTCTGATGTTTTCCCTGATGAGTTGACTGTTGGATTGCCACCGTTGCGTGACATCCAACATCACATTGACTTGGAGCCTGGGTCACAGTTGCCCAACAGACCACATTACAGAATGAGCCCTAGTGAGCATGAGGAGTTGCGTAGGCAGGTTGAAGAGTTGATTTCTAAGGGTCATGTTCGCGAAAGTATGAGCCCTTGTGCTGTTCCTGCTTTGTTGACTCCAAAGAAAGATGGCACCTGGCGTATGTGTGTTGACAGCCGAGCAATCAACAAGATTATTGTGAGGTACAGGTTTCCTATTCCTCGACTTGATGATTTGCTTGATCAGATTAGTGGTGCTACTATTTTTACAAAGTTAGATTTGAAGAGTGGGTATTACCAGATTCGTCTTAGGCCGGGTGACGAGTGAAAGACTGCCTTCAAGACTCGTGAGGGGTTGTATGAGTGGTTGGTGATGCCATTTGGTTTGTCAAACGCACCTAGTACTTTTATGCGTGTGATGAATCAGTTGCTTAGGCCCTTCATTGGGAAATTTGTGGTTGTGTATTTTGATGACATTCTTATTTATAGTGCTTCTTTCAGTGACCACGTTGTGCATGTGAGGCAGGTTTTGACTTTGCTTCGTAGAGACAGTTTCTATGCAGCCATCAAGAAGTGTGTGTTCATGACCCCTAAGGTTTTGTTCTTGGGGTATGTTGTTTCTGGTGATGGGATACAGGTTGATGAATCCAAGGTAGAGGCTGTTAGAAATTGGCCAACTCCTACTACCATTACTGAAGTTCGCAGTTTCCATGGGCTTGCTTCATTCTATAGGCGGTTCATTCCTCATTTCAGTTCTATTATGGCCTCGGTGACAGATTGTATAAGGGGAAGACGTTTGTATGGACAGAAGAGGCAGAGTTGGCTTTTCAACTTGTGAAAGACAAGCTCACTTCAGCACCGATTCTGGTATTGCCTGATTTTTCTCAAGTTTTTGAACTTCATACCGATGCTTCAAATGTTGGAATCGGCGGGGTTCTTAGTCAGGGTGGTAGGCCTGTTGCTTATTTTAGTGAGAACTTCTCATAACCGTCTGACAATGCCTCTGATCCTTTGACAAGAATACTTATATATAGGAAGTACCAGCGGCGTATCCACCATATTCTCGTCAAATTTTCATTGGTTTTATCAGTGAATTATGATTAGTCCTATGTGACTCCACAACCAATACAACAAATACAAAAATACTGAAAATGAAAAAATGTCTGTGCGATCAAGGCTCAATCAAACGGAGCCGATCGTATTGCATGTACTGAAAATGAAAATGTCTGTATGATCAAGGCTCAATCAAGCGGAGCCGATCGTATTGCATGTACTGAAAATAATAAATTTAATCTAAACAACAATCACACAAACAGCCTATACATGGAACCTTTCATAACCGCCTGATAATGCCTCCGATCCTTTGACAAGAATACTTATATATAGGAAGTACCAGCGGCGTATCCACCATATTCTCGTCAAATTCTCATTGACTTTATCCGCAAGTTATGATTAGTTCTATGTGACTCTACAACAAACACAACAACCACAAGATACTGATAATGAAAATGTCTGTGCGATCAAGGCTCAATCAAACGGAGCCGATCGTATTGCATGTACTGAAAAATGAAAATGTCTGTGCGATCAAGGCTCAATCAAGCGGAGCCGATCGTATTGCATGTACTGAAAATAATAAATTTAATCTAAACAACAATCACACAAACAGCCTATACATGGAACCTTTCATAACCGCCTGATAATGCCTCCGATCCTTTGACAAGAATACTTATATATAGGAAGTACCAACGGCGTATCCACCATATTCTCGTCAAATTCTCATTGACTTTATCCGCAAGTTATGATTAGTTCTATGTGACTCTACAACAAACACAACAACCACAAGATACTGATAATGAAAATGTCTGTGCGATCAAGGCTCAATCAAACGGAGCCGATCGTATTGCATGTACTGAAAAATGAAAATGTCTGTGCGATCAAGGCTCAATCAAACGGAGCCGATCGTATGTGGGCACGCCAGGTTCAACCTCATAATGAAATGGGGAACATGCTCAACGCTCATAATGTAATGGGGAGCGGCGGCCTATGAAATTGCATGTACTGAAATAATAAACAATAATTACTCAAACAGTCTACACATGGAACCTCTCATAACCGCCAGATAATGCTTCTGATCCTTTGACAAGAATACTTATATATAGGAAGTACCAGCGGCGTATCCACCATATTCTTGTCAAAGTTTCATTGGCTTTATCCTTAAGTTATGATTGGTTCTATGTGATTCTAAAACATAAAGAAAAACATAAAACTAAACGATTGGAGTTGAATCTGATCTTCGGTGAAGAGGACTAGTTGGGTATCTTCGTTTGGGCCGTCGACAGGATTGGCGTTGATGTTGAAGACTCTTCCTCTTGCTGGTGGCCTAGCGGTTGGGTTTTCTTGGTTTACTTGGTTAACTGGATTTGATTGAGCTTGAGCGTTTATGATGTTAACCAATCGAGGGCACGTGTTTCTAAAGTGGGTAGGGTCGCCACAATTGAAACAAGCTCGAACATATGGGAACATGGGGTATTGGGGTCGTTGATAGGTTTGGACCATGTTTTGAGTAGGGGGAGAGATTTGGTTTTGAAAGGTGCGGCAAACCTTGCTCAAATGACCATAGCGTCCATAAGTTGCACATAGTCGACAAGGTAAAGTAAGGGGATGGTGATAAAAGCAGTTGTTGCATCGAGGGTGAGGTCCAAGATATGGTTTCTTATTTGGGTAAGTTGAGTTGGGTGCCACTTGAGTGATTGGGATAGCTTGGATGGGTATGGCGTGTGAAATTGGTTGATTACGTTGGGTAGTAGCGAAAAGTTGCCCGTCTCTCTTTCTCTTAGAATTGGGTTGAGAAGGGGATTCGGTTTGGGTGTAGTCGGAGGTTTCAGTCGATGCTTTATCCTTCTTCTTCTCCTCCTTGAAGTCTTTGTTCCGGATTCGGTTCTCAGTGAGCTCTGTTGCTAGCTCCATTGCTGCTTCCAAAGTTGCAGGCGTGGTACTTATTACAGAGTCTTGAATCTTTGACGGAAGACCACGAATGTAGTGCTCGATCAAACGGTAGAGGGGAGTGAACATGTTGGGAACCATTTGATGTAACTCGAGGAATCTTTTGTTGTATGTGGTGTGGTCTCCTTCCTTTTGCTTCAACGAATAAAATTCATCTTCTAATTTCTTGATTTCGCTCCTTGGGCAAAATCGTCTGGTCATGATTTCCTTCAATTCGTTCCAAGTTAAGGTCATAGCATCTTCCACACCTCGTTTGGCCTTCTCTGTATTCCACCAAGTAAGTGCTATTCCATATAAATGACCGGTTAGCATATCGCACTTTGCGATCATCAGGGCAATCGCAATTTAGAAAAGTGTTCTCCATTTCTTCAAACCAATGGAGGAGAGCAGTGACACCTTTAGTCCCTTTGTATTTCGGAGGGTCGCATGATTTGAAATGCTTGTAGGTGCATTTAGTGGTATTTGGGGGAGAGTTGATAACGTTTAGATTTTCTTGATTGATAGGATTAGCGGTAAGTGCTTGTTGGACTTGGATTACAATGTTGGGTATTACGGCAGCCATTTGTTGAGCGATTAGGGCAGCCATGCGCTCGCGGGCTTTTCCTGCTCTCATCTTCCTACGGGTGAGGTTAGAAGACATCTACAAGGAATACATGTCAAGAGTATGAGTTGGATGTTTTTGGGATCATGGGTCGCACTAGGAATGAACATTCATAAAATAATTATAGAAAAATAAATCTACTACATCTATAGGATGTCTTGGGCTTTGCTCGCCATTAGGCCCTACATGCCGCCATACTTCACCTTTGTAATCATGTGGGCCCCCATGAATACCGGGTTTTTCATATGGTTCGCATGTGTTAGCCTGGTTGCGTACACTAAAACCCGGAGAAAATCGAGAAATATGTATACAACGTATGGTATTCGGAATGTGTCCAGGTGTAGACACGGTGACACCTCAAAGTGGGTTAGTTCGAACGACGTTTGGTGTGGCATGCTTTGGCCTAATAGATCCTTCGTACTCTTATCGTTAGTCCCCAGGTAGGCAAACTGGTCCGTTATATTGGATTTATACGAATGCCAACCTAGACAGGACGTTCCGACTACCGGTACTTTTACCCTTCCAGTTACTACATGCCCGTCGCAGAACTTACTTTGATGAGATTTGAAAATTGCAACAAAATCTTTGAATAATGAGAGTATGAAAATGAATTGAATATATGAACATTGATATATGTATAATGAATATGTCTATAAGTATGTATGTTTGACTGTAAGTATAAACAAATATGAAACAAATAAATATCACAAGTTTGTATGTAACCACCTAATCAATTAAAATTTAGGCAGACTATAGTATAGGCTCTAAGGGTCTAATAACCTATCCTATATCCCTATAGTCATGGCACTGATACCAATCTGTCACACCCCGACCCGCAGCGGAAAAAGGTGATCGGGGCATGATTGGGTTATCATCAAAGCTCATGACATTTATTTTAACGTTTCATATTCATTAATACACTTTAATGGAAAATTACAATCAATATTACAACATGTCCTAAATATCAATCTAGGCTTCATTGTTTTCTTCTAAGGCATTTCCTATGTTTTCCTTGCTTCATCCTGTTCACCTGTATCATGTGTAAAAGGGTTTTTGGATCAACAAAAAGTTGGCGAGTGAATCCTATGGAAAACATTTGAACAAGTTTATTTAATTGATTATGAAATAAAGTGCACAACCACACATGAGTAAAAATAGATGTAAACTTATTCATAAATCAATTTAATATTAAACAATACACACATGAACAATAATGGATCGTTTAGAGGCACGCGTTGCTCAACTCGTCTCTCACGAGGAACTGATGGACCTAATGAATGAAATTGCATAAACATGATAATATGAAATACATAACTACAAACAATATAAACTCAATAATACACACACGAACAATAATGGATTGGTTTTGAGGCACGCGTTGCTCAACTCGTCTCCCACGAGGAACTGGTGGGCTTAATGAATGAATTTCATATAAGTTGACAAAATGAAATACATAATCACAACAATATAAACAATCTAAGTTTAGGTCACGATATGGTATGGCACAAGTTTAAATAAACGAGTTAATTATTTTGTGACACATGACACACCCCAAAACGTGTAATTAAAAAGGGGGAGTTGTAAGATTCACTCACAGTGGGTGCGTTCGGTTGATGATGTTGAATGCACGCGAAGTGGTTTTAACCACGAGTGAAATTAACCTAGATAAATAGCATTATGGTTCGGTAAGTAAACTGATTTTATTAATCCATTTTAGTAGGATTGTTGGGTGTATTTTTTGTGAGTTTAAGGCTATTTTCTAACCTTAAAAATGTTATTTTTAAGTATTTTTAATTAAAATAAATAAATAAAAATAACAAAAAAAAGTTGACTTTTTTGACCGTTGACCGTTGACCTTTGACCTTGACTGTTTGACCGGTTCGTATGCGTGTAAGTGTGCGCTGAGTGAGGCTCGAACCCGAGACCTCCCGTACGCGTGCACGCAGCTCTACCAACTGAGCTACGTGTCTAACCCGAAATATTTCTGTTTTTAATTATATTTATATATTAATTAGATTAATCCGAAAATCAGCTTATTTCTAAAAAGATTTTAATCCGTGACTCGGTGCGCTCCACAGGTCTCGAACCCGGGACCTGTGGTTTATGTTAACACACAGTCCACCGCTGGACTGTGTGTCCAACTTGTTAAATAAACTGATTTTTATTATACTTAAATACAAACTAAGTATTTTCATTTCTGACTTAAATAAAAAGTTTGATAATTGTTCGGACCGGTGCGGTAGTCCGGACTCGAACTCGAGACGTTTACGTGTTTATTGTGCACACAGTCCACCGCTGGACTGTGTGTCTAACCCGAGTTATATCTTGATTTATAATAAACTTAAACATTACAGAAACTTCGTCTTCTTCGTTGATTTTAACCAGAATCGGAAGTCCGACTGGTTCGATATTTTAATCGTGTTCTTTAGTGTTTTGAGGTTAATTACAGATGAGATATAAATAAAAAGAAAGAAAAATTAGGCGTAAAGTATACCGACTGGACTCCTCTGTTTCTCCGGCAGAACTCCGGCGACAGCAAAAGATTCCGGCGTCGTGTGTCTTGCAGCAGAGAGTCTTCAGCAAGCTTGAAAAGGATGTGGGTGACTTCGGTATAAGCTCAGGGGGTTCAGTAAGGCTCAGAAGTGAAGGGTTCGGTTTTCCGGCGATGAGCAGAAATTTTCCGGCGAGTGAAATTACGTCGGGTAAAGGTGCGGTTTTGAGCGAAAAAGCTTGCAGAGGTTCGAGGAGGTATTTATAGGGCAGCTCGTCGATGAATTTGGTCCGATTTCCAACTTGATTCGTCGGTTAAAAATTTCCGGCGGTTATAGCTTGTGTCGCGGGTTCAGGCGTCGGTTATAACCGATGTGGGTTTAAATGTTTACGTTAAGACTTGAAGAAACCGTCCAATCTCGCGAGATCGCCGGGATTTCCGACGACTGAAATTTGGGCGCCGGTTTTGAATTCGGAAAAACATGTTATGAATTAATTGATTCTAATAATTAACAAGAAACACTAGTGGCGCAGTGGTTGGAGAGTTGAGTGTTAAGTCGTTGACCCGGCTGACTGACCCGGGTTCGAAACCCGGCAGAAACATTTAATTTTTATTTCATTATTTTTAACAATTTTTCAAAAACAAATTATATATTCCAATATAATAATTAATTATCTATCGTTTAATATTAATTTGGGCATTAAATACGCCACGAAATTTTAAACTGATTGTTCGGTTAATAAACAGAGCGTGTTTGGTAAAATCCATTTTTGACGGATGTTACAGCAGACTGACTGGGTAACATAGGTCTGGCCTTGTATGCAGTAGGGTACCTGAGAGAACCTATCAGGCTTCTGTAATGCATTGCATCTATCAGATCTCCTTCTTCAGTCTTCGTTAATTGTGTTCCTGGATTCATAGGAATCTTTGTATCGTTGCAGGTTAACATATCAGCTTCTTTGAGTATCTTGTTGATATAGCATGTTTGCTTGATGGCTATCTCACCCCCTGCTTGAATAATTTCTATTCCCAGGTAATATGCTAGCAATCCTAGATCGCTCATTTCAAACTTGTTTTCCATCTGAGACTTGAAAACATCTATCTCCTTCCTTGATGTTCCAGTGACTATCAAATCATCAACGTAGACTCCGACTATCAATGTAGAAGTATTACTTGTCCTTGTATAGATTGCATGCTCTAAAGTGCACTTCTTGAAGTTAAGTGACTTTAGGGTTTGATCTAACTTCGTATTCCATGCACGTGGTGCTTGTCTCAATCCATACAGTGCTTTTGATAGTTTGTAAACCTTTCCTTCATTTCTTGGCTTTACGAATCCTTCTGGTTGTGAGACATAGACCTCCTCCTTGAGATCTCCGTGTAAGAATGCAGACTTCACGTCTAAGTGATGTACCTCCCAACCTTGATATGCTGCTAAAGCCAACATTAGTCGAACTGTTTCTATGCGAGCTACTGGTGCAAAGACTTCATCAAAGTCTATTCCATGTTGCTGAACATATCCTTTTGCTACCAGTCTGGCTTTGTGTCTAGTGACCTTTCCATTTGCATCTTTCTTTGTCTTTAATACCCATTTTAATCCTATTGCCTTGTGATCTCTTGGCAGCTCTGTCAATCTCCAAGTGTTATTCTTGTTTATCGAATCTAACTCAGCCTTCATTGCTTCAATCCATTTGCTGTCACTAGATGCTTCCTTGTAATTCTTTGGTTCTTCTTCAGCAAGTAGTAATTTGTGTGGATCTACTTGAATTTCTTCTGTCTCGTCATACAATTCTTCGAGACTTTCAGTTTTACTGGAGTATCGCTAATACTCTCAGTTGTATTCTCTGATATAGATGGACCTCCACTTGACAAACTGCTTGAACTTCCGATTGTTTGAGTGTGCTGGTGGTGTCATGTAGGAGTAACGCGGGCCCAAGTGTGGAGGAGCGGGCCATTTTATATTTGGAGGCCCAAGATCGCGTGACAAATGGGGCTTCACTAAAATGGCTTTAACTTGGGCTACGGGGGTCCGTTTTGGGCGTGCGACCAGTCAAAACGATCGTGGGGAAAAATCCCATTTTGCTGCAAACGCCTTAGGCGGTTTAGGTGGACGTTCGGGCCCAAAAAAGGCTTATTTCTATGAGTATTTTTCATTTTTATGTTTTTTGGGCTTTTTGCCAACTTTTGTTTTGTTTTAGTTTTTAGCCCGAGTGTATTTTGGAGCCCGTTTCGAATTTATAACTCTATTAATATGTTGGTTATGAGGGGATAATGATCAGATTTCAGTTTTGGAAAAAACAGTTTTTCACTTCAAATTCCGTGCCCTTTGGGTTGAATTTTTGGGCTGGGACAAGTTCATCATGGGTATTCGTAGAATCAACATGATTGATCTTACTTATCGTTTCTACTCTACATCAGTTGGTATCAGAGCCGAATTCCTGGCTCAAAATGCCTCCAAGAAGAAACAGACTCGATGAAGTTTATGAACGGGGGTTGGAGCAGCGGCTCATGGCCCGAATGGATCAACGAGGTGGTCGATCAGTTGACTAACCGGATGGAAGGCTTGATGAATCGTAGGAGGCAGCAACCCAATGATGGGTATGGTTCGGATTTCAGTAATCCGTTTGGCGATGGTTCGTATTCCGGTGGCGATCAGGAGGATCGGCCGAGGGGAGGCCGAGGAGAGGGTAATCGACATTGGGATTCTGGGATAAGGGTTGATATTCCGGAATTCGAAGGGGCTAGTTTGAACCCGGAGGGGTTCATCGATTGGTTGTCCACTGTCGAGGAAGTGTTTGAGTACAAGGAGGTTCCTGAGAATAAGCGGGTGGCTTTGATTTCTACCAGACTGCGTGGTAGGGCTTCTGCCTGGTGGCAGCAATTGAAGCTTACACGAGAAAGGCTCGGGAAGTCGAGAATCATGACATGGACCAAGATGAGAAAGTGCTTGCGGTCCAACTTCTTGCCACATAACTTTCAACGGTTGATGTACCAGCGTCTGCAGAACTTAAAGCAGGGGGCTAAGTCGGTTGATGATTATACAACTGAGTTTTACCAGTTGATCGCCAGGAACGATATTAAAGAGGCGGAGGAGCAACTTGTTTCTCGGTATATTGGGGGTTTGAGGGTGCAAATCATGGAGTCAGTGAATCTTTTTGATCCATTGACCATTGCATAGGCACACCAACGGGCGTTGGCCTTTGAGAAGCAAAACCGACGGTTGAGTGGTTCGTATTCTAACGCCCTTAATGGGGGAAATGTACAGTCGGGTGGTGGGGCACCTCGCGGGGGGCCTAGCCAACAGAGACCAGGGGGTAACAATACCGGGTCAGCCTCTAAAGGGGCTAGTAGTAGTGGTCCGAGATGTTTCAGTTCTGGTGAAACGGGCCATCGACAAGCTGAGTGTAAAAAGGCTGGTAAATGACACATGTTTGTCGAGTCTGAGGATGAATAACATGAAGAATACGAGAATACCCCGGTGTATGATGAAGAAACTGAATACGAGGTAGAGTTTGTGTCCAGTGATGTTGGGGTAAACCTAGTGGTCAGACGTTCTTGTTATAGACCAAAGGCAG